>OW026519.1:45229096-45759096 GCA_932274085.1 Protocalliphora azurea
ATTTATGCTGCTATTGCTGTTTCTAAAAGTTCTGATGATGATGATGGCAATAATATATGTATGTATGTGTTATAAGTAAGTGAGTGAGTAAGTATATAATATATAAGCAAGATGCTGATGAGATAAGTTTATGACAAATTAATGTCATAATTTCAAGTTGAAATTCTTACATCATAAGTTGTAATCTCTGTGCAATGTTTTAAAATCCACATAATGCTGACTTGGCTTTAATGTTTTTTTTTTGAAATTTTGAAGAATAAAGGAAATAGAAAAAAATCTACCAACAACAACCACAAAAACTTCTAAACTTGTTACATGTGCAACCTCCAAAATTATCATCCTAGTAGTTTCATCGTCATCATCATATTCATGATTCGCAACCACCAAAAAAAAGCCACAATAAAGAGCTCAACCAGGTGTAGATATTAATCAGCAATTTTAAGTGAAATAAACGCAAATGTAAAAATGAGGTTTATATGAGTAAATTCTACATTGTGAATATGAAGATTAATTACTAAAAAAAGTATTACCAAATATCTGTACTTGTTTGGGAATTACTAAAAATAACTTTTGAGTATAGATCTATATATATATATATATATATATATCTATTTTTGTTGGAGCAGCAACTATAACGTATTAAATTCCAATGTGTAAATTTGGTTGTTAAGATACGTTTTATCTTACTAATTTTTATGAAATTTTAATTGTCAACAATTTGTGTTTTATGTATATCCGTTTTAAAAGCTTTAACCTTTGCAATTAATGCGCTGATTCAAATATAGTTCTTTTTACGATTTTCGCCAAATCTTTAAGTACCGACTCTTAGGTTAGGTTAGGCAGTGTCTTTGTAGAGCGTTCATCATAAGGTGGCAATGGTTTTCAATTTATATTTTATGAAAGATTTTATGTGAAGGATTTTATTGTCAGTTTTATTACGGGGAATTTGATAACACCGTGTGACAGTCATTTTTACACATGAAAAAATCATTACTAGGGAAACTAGGGACCATATGTAATAAAAATGCGTACTCGTTTTCTAGTACATCAAATTTTCTCTTAAGAGGGGTTGAAAGTTTAGAAGCATACTATATCAATATTATTATCATCAACCAAGTATGGATGTCAAATTAAAGCTAAGAATCTCTACAATATAACAATTTTTTTTATTTAAATATTGTAGGGCAAAAACTTAAGAAAATATGCTTTTGAAAATGTTGCCTCTTATAGTTATTTTCACATCTATATGTGTCAGCCTGTAATAATCGTTCTTAAACATAAAGCAAGAAAAAATACATAGTTGGACTATAAGATACCCTGCCTCATTATTTATATACTTCAAAGTTCGAGGAGGGGACCTGGAGCCAATTTTTGACTCATACTTGTATTAAGAATATTGTTTATTTCTATGAAACATATATATGCATTATATCATGTTATTTATCGTTTTAAGGTGATTGCCGGAAGTGGACCTTATATGGGACCTGTGTTTAAATATGAACCGATTATGATAAAATTTGGCACTATAATTTCTACTTACGTAAAACTTATTTTTGTCAAATATTAATATTCATATGGAATTTATACAAGTTAAAGTGATTTCCGGAAGATAGGTTTATATGTTAGCTATGGACAACTATAAACAGATTTTTACTTATAAAAAACTTATATGTATATGCTAAATTCCAATTAAATACATTTATATTTAAATCATTTATAATCGTCAAAACTCTATTCAAGGGAACATTTATATGGGGGCTAGGTGAAATAACTGACCGATCATAACCAATTTCAATAGGCTTCGTCTTTAGACCATAAGAGATATGTGTGCCAAATTTCTTTCAAATATTTTTAAAATTACCTATAGATTGATCACAAGTTTTACATGGACTTTTAGATGTACGGAAATCGTTAAATCGACTTAGAAAGTGATTCTAAGCCGATTTGTATATATTAATGTGGGTCTTAGACCAATATTTTTGACTATTACAGACATCAACACAAACGCATAATATCCCAAACACTTATGATGGTATGGGGTATAAAAATCGTTATAAGGAAATAACTAGAGATCATCCATAGTAAAAATGTGTACCTAGCTTTTTTTAGGCGATGTCAAATTTCCTCTGAAAAGGACTCCAAAGCTTCGAAAGATGAACAATTTTAATAATATTATAAAAAAATTTACGAAGATTATATCAACCCAATATAGACATCAAGTGAAAGCTACGAATCACTCCAACATACAAATATATTTTATTTAAATATTGCAGTACAAAAAGTTAAGAAAATATATTTTTGAAAATTTAACCCTTTAATATTAAATTTAATTAAATGTATCGAGGGATTATATCTAAAAAGAGCTATCTACATTTTTCCAAAATCACTTTGTCAATCATTTTGTTTTTTTTCTTTATCAGTGGTATGAATTTTGAAAAGAAAAAAATAATTCTAACACTTTTTTTTAGTGCATTTTTAGTTTTGATCTCTCTACAAGAAATATAATTTTTATTAAGAAAAAACGTACTCAAAGGATTGTAATGTTAAAACTCTATGAACAGAGTTTTTTAATGTTTTAGTCACAATTGAGTTGTTGCTAAGTAATTTAATAAAATTTTAATCAGTTTAAATATTTATTTGTAATTTCATAATTTAAATATCCATTTTATTTAGTATCCACAGTTGGCATTTTACAGTTTGTCACCTTTGAAGATGGTACTGCTAACCATCAAACTTCGCTTTTTTACCTCTTTATTTATAAGTTATCATATATTTAAGATATTGTCTAATTTTTATTAAAAATTTAATCTTTTCGAAAAACAAAAAGTGCTATCTGAATATTTTATAATAAAAATTTCCAATATGTTAAGAAAAAAGAGTCTCTACTATAGCTTCGCGAATAATGGACTTAAAAGATTTATTTTTATGAATGAAGTTTATTAGATGTATTATTAATAAATCGTATAAGACCGAATTACAAAATGTTTGAAAAATTAGTGAAAGGAACAGTTTTTATGCTCCCCTGAATAATTGAGGGCTTTTTGAATATAAACCCTCGAAGGATATTTTCTTTACATTTTGTTCTGCTAGATTGATACAAAAACTTATTGTATATTGCAGGGATTCTTAGCTTTCATTTGACATCCATATTGGGTTGATATAATTTTATAATTTTCGTAAATATTATATATATATATATATATATATATATATATATATATATATATATATATATATATGGGCTCTAGTTTCAAGCATATATCGATTTTTTTTATGTGGGAATTTTTGGGACATTACTGCACGCTTGGCTGTACTTTATTTAATAGTTGCAGCGAACGTCATTATAGCCTACCCCACCGTAATGGAGATATTATTGTTTTTTTTTGTGCTAATGACTGTAACGCGAATAGTAGGGCAGAGGTTGTTATTTTTCATTCTCATATTGCATTTGAATCATTGGATGAGTTCATTTTAAGAATATTTGTCCATTTATTTGCATGTCCTAGTGTCCGTCTGCCCGTCTATCTGTTCATGTAATTTCATTGAATTTATAAAAAAATATAAATACATCTGCAGTACTTAAACAATTTCAATAAAATTTCATATTATGATAGTAGAGATTCAACTGAGGTATGGTATGGAACTTGAACCGCATACCTGATCCACATAATCTCAAAGCAGGGTATATACAAAATAAAAAACATTTCCAAATTCACATCTGCCAATTCAATTCGTACTGGAAGTGTATGGCAGAGTTATAGAGAAGGTCCTAAGCTTTCAAAAAAAATCATCTTGTAGTCATCCTGTAATAAAACAAGATAAGGGCATCAAATTTGACCGCGTCGAGTATAAAAAAGATCCAAAAAATCTTAATTTTTACAAATTTGAAAGATTTAAAAACCCTTATAAAGAACTTGATGAAATCAAGAGAAAGTACTCTTTCGACCTATGATATCCATTATGATTAAAATTTAAAATTTTTGCCTTTTCTCAAATAATTTCCGTAATATAGGAGTGAAATTATTTATATTCCAAAGCTCCCAAATCATTAAAAATAATACGTTAGTCTTTTTTAATTATCTCAATTTGTCTAGCCGTGAAATATTATCAAAGAAAAGACTTTAAATTGAATATGAAAAATTGCTGTTTTTTGAGAAAAAAAAAAAAAATTATTTAATAAAAAATATTTTTTTTTCACATAATACAAGAATGGGTAATACAGAAATTTTTATTTGAGTTGCACCCTACTTGAACAATGTTTCAAGTTCATCGGGTTAAAAAGTGTAACGCAAACTCCTTCAAATTTAATAAATAATTTTATTAATTCCATGTATATAGATTGACTTAACACAAAACTAGTTCCACCCGCTCAAAAATGTAGACAGAAGATAATATTTTATGAATATATTCAAATTTTTAGAATCGTATTTATTAAATGAACAAAAAATATATTAAAATTATTTTTTAATTTATTTTTAATGTACTGTATTAGAAAAATAACGATCTTTTTTCGCACCTAAAATCGCTATAATAGTTATAGCCAGTGCTGCCAAGAGATGAGAAAATTGAACTTTAAAAAAGGCAAAAAAAGCTAAATGCCTTAAAAAATAAAGGCAGAAAGAAGCTAACATTTCTTTTTTAATTTTAAATCTTATTTTTTAACGTTTTCATTTGTTTTTGATATTTTTTAAAGATATAATAAATTTATAAATAAAACATGAAACTTCTGCTATCTAAATGACCCGGTGAGAAATCGTTAAAAGATTGCAATAAAAATTTAGGTTATATTTTATAAAAAAATTGCTCGATATGTTGAAGTGATTTCTCATCATTTTAGAACTATAATTCCTTTTTGATTAGGCATTTTCAAATTTTTAAATGATTTTTCCCATTTATACGAATTTTGTAAATTACATTCATAAATGGTTTTATGGTTGTTGAAGTATATTGAAAAATAATTATAATAATGGATTTAGTAAGTCCATAAAATTAGTTAAGTTATTATTGGTTAGAAGAATGAAGCGCCGCTTGCGAAAATTTTTTATTATAAATTTTTGTTAAATATTAATAATCTAATTTGTTTTTTGTGTGAATAAATACATAAAAATGCTTAAATGAATAATTCTGTAAAAATAAAATTAGTAATAGCAAATAAGAACCTATTTCCTCTGTTGTTGAAATACTAACATTTTAGCCTTTTTAAGGACATTTTAATAATGAAATTGCCTAGCAAAAAAAAAACTAGAAACTAAAACGAATATTTTGAGTTTGAAGGCGAAATATCCACTAGATAGATACCTTATAAGATTCTTAATAATATTGCTGCAAGTATCATATTCATTCTCCAAATCAATAATAACTTAACTAATTTTATGGACTTAATGAATGAATTATTATAATTATTTTGTAATACACTTCATTAACCATAGAATAATTTATGACTATAATTTAAACAAATCCTCATAAAAGCTAAAATCACCTAAAACTTTGAAAATGCTTAATCAAAAAGGAACTATAATTCTAAAATGATGACAAATCACTAAAAAAAGTTAGTAAATTTTCATATGAAATATAACCCAAATTTGAATGTGAATTTTTTGAATGATTTTTCATTGGGTCATTTTGCTGTTAGCCTGTTTTGGCCTTTTTATACCCTACACCACCATAGGTGGTTAGGGTATAATGTGTCTGTGCTATTGCTTGTAGCGCATGGAAAAAGTTATCCAACACCTTAAGGTATACCGATCGACTCAGAATCACTTTTTAAATCGATCTAACGTCTGGCTGGCTGAATGGCTGGCTGGCTATATAAACCTTGTGCACAAAGTATGGGTCACATTTTTAAAGATAATTCAATAAAATTTTGCACGTGGAACTATTATGATATAAGGACGAAGCCTATTGAAATTGGTTCTGATCGGTCCATTATTTCTCCTAGACGCCATACAAATGTCTCCCCGGAATAAAATTAAAACAAACAAAAATGCCTTAAAATAAGAATATTTTAATTCGATGTAAATAAGTTATGTAAAAGTATCAATCTTTTTAATAAATTTTATAAAGATCGGTCCACAATTGACCATAGCTCCCATATAAACCCCCCCCCCTTCCGAAAATCACTCTAACGTGAATAAATCCCATACGAATGTTAGTATCAAGTTAATATTTAGCCCAAATAAGTTTTATTTAAGTAGAAAAAAACGTTGTCAAATTTTATGAGTATCAGTCCATAATTTACTATAGATCCCATATAAACCCACTTCCAGGAATCGCCTTAAAGTGCATAAAATCATCTAGATGGTAGTATTCTGTATTTGCATATTTTATTGTATATGTAGTAAAATTGGACACAGGTGTAATATAAGTCCCCTTCTCGAATTTTTATGCTCGTACACTATGGTGTAAGGTATCATATAGTCGCTACTTGTAACATGTCTGCATTTTTCATACAAAAATATGAACAATTGCCAAAGGACGAAATGTTTGTAGTTATTTTTATGTTTAGATGTAAGCTTTGAATCTCCGGTATCTCAGATATCGTGAAAATGTGGAGAATTATGATAAATAAAAGGAAATTAAATTCAATTAAATGAACCGAAAAATTTAAAATTAAAATTTAAAGCATTTCTTTGAGAAATAATGTTAATATTTGAATTGATATAATATTTAATCAAACAAAGATATCAAAGATAATATAGACGAACTTATCTTAAAGTAAAAAAATTAAAAAAAAAACTCATACTTTTTTTGTACCATAATGCTCAAAACTCCAATCCGGAAAAATATGTTTTAAAAATTTACTTCTTTCATTAAAATTGTCACCCTGTCGTTATAAAGGTCGTCCATCAGAACTAACATATAGAGCTATATAAGCAATATATTTCTTTGTTGATTTCTGCTTTGTGTTTTGAGAGTTTTATAAATAAATTAATTTTTTTTTTTTGAAAATTTTCAAAGTTCGAGTAGGGCATATGGAGGGGTCCTTTGGATTAACTTCACACACATTTTCGTTAAGACTTCTACAGAAAACATTAAAAAAAATGCTATAGAGTAGAACAAAAAAATATATTTTATGAGTGATAAATATCATAACCTTTTTGGAAAAAAGAACCCCAAAAATGTGATCTTTTTTTTAATTTCAACTTCACGCTAATATAAATTTTTATCGTATCCATATGATTGTATGGTTCTTTATTTAGAATTTTACAAGAAATCTATTGGATATTTTTAAAAATTTTTAGGACCCAAATTAGGTACGTCAAAGAACATAAAAAAGTTGGTAGTCCGAAAATTCTTTATGTGCATTACAAACAACCGTACAAACGCATAATATCCATTCTCTGGTGCTGTAGGGTATAAATGGTATATATAACATTAACAACGGCAAACAAATACGCAATGAATATAAAAATTTGCTGAAATATTAAGAGAAAAAAAATGTACATATGTTGGGGAAAGTGGCGTATTGTGACGGATGGGGTAATGAATAAAAATGTAACTTATTTCGCATATTTTTATTTTATTATTTTTTTGCAAAAAGTACTACAGGCATATGTTTGCATTATTACATTACATTTCTAAATTATATTACATTCAGGAAACCTCTCATTTATTGCAAGCAAATAAAATATATTGAAAAAGTTTTTTTTAAGAGTTGATATTTTAGAGGAAGAAATTCAAATAAATAGCATTTTTAAATCACTGAATTCAAAATTGAGTACTTTATTTTTCACATATCTATTGCAAATAGGTTTTGTCTTAAAAACGTAATTGAACCATTACTCTACTTCACGTAAAAATTATAAAATTGGGATAATATATTAAAAATATTTTGAAATAATGTGAAATATATAATCTAACAAATTTTCAGCCCATTTTTTGCAATTTTGCTAAAAGTGTAGTAAATAAATGTCTTGAACATATACAAGAATATCCAATAAAACAGATCAAAAGTAAGATGTCTAGTAAAAGCAATGGAACAAATGAAAATGGAAATAACTCAATAAACTCCATAGTGTTAATATTATAAATTCCTAGAACCAACATATATCATTTCATTAGTTTATTAATAATAAAATCTTGATTTATAAATCTCGGAGATAGTGGATGCTGCAAAAATGCGCACATTGTATAATGTAACTTATGGAAATGGATGGCACATTCAAATGTTCGAAAATTATAGTAACCTATGATTTAAAATATTCTTAAAACGAAAAATAACTGCTAATTTAATAAATTTTGTCTTATTATTTTCTATTAGTGTTACCAGTTATTACCCTGATGTTTTCATCACTTGTTCAAATTTTTGATATTCGTGTGCTCGTAAATACAAAAATCATCTAAAAATATTTAATAAACATGTTTCACTTTTATACCAACTTTTACTACTTTACCCAGAAGCAGTTGATATGAAAAAACGCAAATAACGAAAATAACACCAAAAGATAAATTCATGTTATTATTTTTATACGAAAAGTTAGACAATTATCCATTTTATATGAAAGATCTACTACTAGTTGGTATTTTATTGAAGTTAGATTAAAGCGTGCTCCACTTTACCCCATTCTCCCCTATATATATCATAACAAAAATGAAACAAAAGTAGTTTCAATTGAATATTTTCACTAACCATTGAAGCATTGAAATTAAATTACAAAAATGGCGTCACACACTATAAAATAATGAACGAATTTTGAATGAGTGAATGAATGAAAGCACTCCAATTGTATACTAAATTTAGAACAAATTGTTTAAATAACTATATATAAGAGCTATTGTATTCTACATAATGTTATTGTAGCTATATATTTGATTACATATGATTGTATTTATATTGAAAAACAAAATAATGGACATAATTGATAGATAGAATTATAAAAAGTTTAAAACTAATACTATTAAAGAAAATCAGCAGAAAAACAATGATTTTTATTTGAACATTTAGAATTTGATTATTTTATTAGGGCTATAAAATTGTACAGAGGAGCGACTACATATGTATAAATGTTTATTGACCACTTGTACATAGGGTTAGGTTAAACTTATTTACATGCCCGTCTGACCTGAGATTCAAAAAAGTGAATGTTAGCTAAAAACGAAGAATCTTCGAAATAAAATGTTCGGGGAAATATCGATAATTACAGTAAATTTGAATGTCCGTAGCATCGAACTTTTCTCCAAAATTTCTTGTTAGTGAACTTTCGCGTAATATTTGAGAATTTTAAAAACAACAATTTCGCAATAACAAACTTTTCTAAATGATATCCCTAAACTAAATTCTTCGAGAAATAGTCTATTCTTTTCGATTTCTTGAGTATTTGTTACTTAAATAAAAAAGCTTGTTCATGCCAAATACTTAAAAACAAATCAAACAATAATCAAGTGTCATTATGGAGTCACAGCTAATTGCGTTTGGTTGTAAAATATTGCGCATTAAAATTCACGATGTTAGTTAAATACTCTGCAATTTTTAATAAAAAAAAAAAAATGTATTTATATAAAGTTTTAGAAAAAGTGGTAGGTAATGTTGTCATTTTTTCTAAGATATTTGCAAAATATCATATTTATGTAAATATCCAATTTATATTCCTGCAGATTACTTTAGGAAATTTTGTCCTCAAATGCGAGAATTTGGACAATTGGAAAGAGTGATATTATTAAAAGAGAAAATATTGAAATCTTGATATAATACTTCAATTATTTATTACTTCTGTATTATGGTCTCTGAAATATGAATAATTATTTTATATATACATATGTATATATAGTTTTTGAACTATCACAAATGGTAATAGTAACAAGTCGTTAGAATATCGATTTCCAATAATTATCAAAATTTTTTGATATCGAAAACAAATCACTAACGAATATTATAACGTTTCGCTATTGATACGAAGGTGGATCAATAAGTCCGTGACTTTTCGAACTTCCCTCGTAGTTATATGAAATGCAACACTATTCGTATCAAGTACCACCTGTTAATAGACTACTGTCAAATTTTGAGCAAGTGTCGTCATTTAATTTGCGTTTAATAGCTGTTCAAAACATACAACCTCGTGTATTTTTCTAAAAATGGAAAAAAGTGAATTTCGAGTGCTCATTAAACATTATTTTTTGCGAAAAAAAGAACTGTCAATCAAACCAAGAAAAAGCTCGATAAATACCATGGGGACTCTGTACCATCGATTTCAATGGTAAAAAAAGTTGTTTACTGACTTTCGTTGTGGTCGCACAAGTACAAATGACGCTGAATGCTCAGTACACCCGAAAATGTCGAAAAAATCTATGATATGGTGTTGACCGATCGAAGAGTAAAAGTGCGTGAGATTGTTGATGCCATAGGCATTTGATATGGCAGTGTGGATTCGATTTTAAATGATCAGCTGGGTTTAAGAAAGTTGTCTGCAAGATGGATGCCGCTTTTGCTCTCAATTGACCATAAACGTAAACGTGTGACAACTTCAAAGGATTGTTTGGAGTTGTTTAACCGTAAACCGAATGAGTTTTTACGGCGTTTTGTAACTGTGGATTAAACATAGATCCATTACTGTACTCCGGAGATCTAGCAGCAGTCTAAAGAATGGGTTTCTCCGGGTGAACCTGCTCCGAAGTAGGCCAAGGTAAGTTTGTCGGCCAATAAGGTGATGGCAACAGTTTTTTTGGGATGCACGCGGGATAATCCACATCGATTATCTACAAAAGGGGAAAACAATAAACAACTAATATTATACCAAGTTATTAGACCGATTTAATGAGGATTTAAAAAGAAAACGACCCCAAATGACCAAGAAAAAGGTTATTTATCATCAAGATAATGCACGGGTGCACACGAGTGCAGTCTTAATGGCAAAACTCTATGAATTGGGCTACGAATTGGTACCTCGTCCGCCATATTCTCCGGATTTAGCCCCTACTACTACTGACTACTTCCTATTTCCAAACCTAAAGAAATAGCTCGGTGGAAAGTGTTTTAGCTCCAACGATGAAATTATTGACCAAACAAATGCCTATTTTAAGGATCTTGAAAAATTCTATTTTTTACCCAAATAAATGACGACACTTGCTCAAAGTTAACAGGTGGTAATTGATGGTAGTAGTGTTGCATTTCATATAACTACGAGGGAAGTTCGAAAAGTCACGGACTTCGTATCACTAAAGATTTACTATTAATACAATAACGGAACCAGTGTTGCCATAAAATTGTCTATGTCGTCTACTAAATTTTCAAAAATAATATACTATAATATGCTATTTTACAAAAGGAAAAAAATTTAAGAAATATATATATATATATATATATATATATATATATATATAATAAATGTTCTTTTTATTGTTATACAAAATAACCATATATTGTAAGAAATATTTAACACTATCGTTTTTCTTTATATGTAATTGTTTTATGATTCAAATCTTAAATATTATTTTCCTATTCCTTAACACTATGTCTATACCAAGTCATTTTTATTTCTTAACATTAGAAATAACGTCGGCAGAATAACGGGAAAACAATTTTTGTGTTAAGGAATGGAGAAAACGTACATGAGAAATTTATGTGTTAAATTGTCTTTTTTTAATCCAAAATTTTAATTTATTTCGCACTTTTATTCTTCATTTGTCTTTACAAAACAAAATTAATTACTTTGTACTTTTCTCTTTATTATTATAAAAGAGCAAAATTTTGAAAGTTAACTGTAAATTTGACAGCTTATGTTAAGCATTATTGCTCAACTTTGTGTATAAACATTTATTGCGAAATAGATTGCGCAAAAGATTTCTTATTGGTTCATACAAAACAGCCCGTCTAGACGTAATATAATATTTAAGATTTTTATGTCATAGAGTGTCAAATTCGCTCTCTAAGAGAATTATTTCACTTGTGGATTCAAATGTTAATATTATAAGATGTATTACCTAGTGTCTACATTAGGCAAATTTATATCAAAACAAACGTCAAAATCAGTGCGAATATAGTTCAACAGTTGATTATTATTTTGGTAACTGTAACAGTTGTCAAACTGCATATATAAAAACAATAATGAATACGCCATATTGTTGTTTTTGTGCAACTGTTGCCACCTTCCACAAATTCGCGTTAAGTTTGACGATTGTCTTGATAAAAAAATCTCTAATGTAGACACTATGTTATGAGACTGTTGTGATAAGATTTCTCTATAGAACCATCTTATAAGATGTACTGTCAATAAAAGACACATATACGAAAGTTCGTTTGTGTGTATGCATGTGCATTTTGGAAATTATTGAAAAACAATGTCTTTATTTTGTAAAATTATTTCCTTTTGTGTTTTTTTTTTTACATGTTAAAAAACCTTTTTATAAAAATTATGCTAAAAAGTGCGAATTGCAAGGCTACATGTCCTGGGGTAATATTTTAAAGAGAGAGATAGAATTTGACAATTGCCAAGATAAAAATATCTACGTGTAGACTAGGGGTAAGTTTTCTCTAAGTATGAAAAATTTTTGACGTAAAAAAAATATTTATTGAAAATAAACAAAAACAAATAAAAATACAGAATCTAATAAAATTTTTTTAAACTTAAAAAAATATATTTCTAAATACGCCCTGAATTTATATTTTCTTTGTGATTATATATTTTGCACCAACATCTTTTTAATTTTACAACCCATAAGCTTAAGATATTTTTAAATCTTTCAAGTTTATTTCAATTTTTTTGTTTTTAATTATTGGTTTATTTTCCTGTCAACTTAAATTTTTAACTGTAAAACGAAACATTTAAATTATTCTTAACTAAGTTTGTATTTAAGAATACACTAAGGGAACAATATAAAACCGTTTTCATGTTATTTTACAAGATTTATACTAAATATTGTTTTGGCCAGACCCTATTTTCGAAATTAAATTTTCTTTAACTTTTTATAGATAACTAAAATTATAAGAAAATATTTAGTATTGTTCTCATATGACATATTTCATTTCAAGCATTTTTCAAGTTTAATTTGATTTTTTGTAAATATTTGCTTAATAAGATTTATAATGTTCTTTAAACAGATCCATAAATATTGAACAAATATAATTCATGAAAAGATATTAGAAAGAAATTTGTTTGGCCATTGAGAAATACAATCTATTGCACGCAGAGAAAAAATATGGTTACAGCATTATCACTACAATAATATTATGTTTTCATTATTAATTGTCTTGATTTTTGATAACTCTATGTTCATGATAATGTTTCTCTTCAAAATTTGTCATTTAATGTTTACAATCAATAAAAATTTGAATATAGTCGACTGCAAAAATTATATATTTTTAAATATTTTTACCAGAAACAAAATTTTATTATATAAAAAATATCATTACTTCTACAACCATTAAATATGTACAGTCTTTTTCCTTGCTCTTAAATCATATTTTATTTTTAAACCATATTAATATTAATATTATTATTCCCATGACAATAAAATAATTGAAATAAAGTGGAAAAATGCAATACTTGTTTGTTTTTAAATATATTTTTTAACTAATGTTTGTTTTCCAACTTCATTGTAATTCTCATTTAGTTTATATAAGAATAAATATAAATAGACAAGTATTGGTTATGATGAGCGTGATTAAAAGGATTCAGTTAAAAAAAAAAACATATCTTACATTTGAACCACATATGGTGGTGCGAAAAATTATAATTAATGAACAAATAATGTGTAAATATCTTTTTTTTTCTTTTTTTTCTAATGAACTCCTTTCTCTATTATTTTCAATAAAAAATTGATAAAATTAATAATTTTATTAATACGTTTTATTTTAATATATGAAAAGTCGAAATAATAATATGACAAAATGAAATAATAATATTATAAGATTGGATAAATATATGATAATATGGAATATTAACATGATAAAATTGAATAATAATATGACAATGTGGTATAATAATAGAATAAGATAGAGTAATAATATAATAAAATCAAATCATAATCTGATAGAATTGAATAATGATTTAGTAGGATTGTTCAATTATATGTAAAACTATAATTATAACAAGAAATCGGATAAAATATGACAAAATGGAATCATAATAATTATTACTTATAATTATCTCTCTTTTTCACCGTGATCATATATTCTAATCATAATATGTTGCTTTGAGATCATGGTAACTACAACTATATTTTTTCCCTGCGTGTGGACTTCCATTTTGTAGCTATATATCGAAACATAAAATTTGCAGCAATTCAATAATAAATATCAAAGAAATAGCAACATGAACCTCCAAATTTTACCCATTCTCTAATATATAAAATAACTCTTAAAATTTGCATGCTCAACTTGTTTCGCCATTTGTTTTTACAAGACCCATAAAACTAAATAAAAACTCCACTTCTACATTAAAGAAGGATAAAACTAATAAAGATATTACAAATTTAGACAATTGTTCGAATGGTTTTTCATACACCGCATTTTTGAAATTATAAACTTGTGTCCAAAATGATGTTGTGTTCATGTGGCTGTTCCAATTGCGTTAGTTCTCCCATTGAATTTGTACATATTATTAACTCAGTAGTAAGTCACTTTTAAAGTGTTTTCAATAGAAAACTTACTTATTTTCTTTAAAACATCTATATTTTTCTGATAATCGATTTACTGATTCTGTAACTAATTCTTTTGTAAAATGTATACATGTAAAACATATTACAAATTCTTCATTTTCAGAAATTAGTTTCAGATTATTTTCTTGATTTTCTTTAATAAGATTTTCAAACGAATATCCAAAGCTGAGGAAGTTGGAAATCGTCTAGGTTTTCTACATTTTGTGTAATAATTTCTATAGCTTTTTTCATCATTTAAAATCATTTAAAATTTTTAAAGTGGGACTTTTTATTGCTTGTAAAGCTCTGTTTAAAACTTGTAATTCTTCTACTATATTTTTTTGGAAATATGATAACAAAAATAATTTTGTTCACTCAAATAAAGCTTGTACAAAATGTTTGCTGTGTAACATTTTTCATGCGTATATACAATTCCGAAAGGTGTCTTATATTCTAACCATTACTCACATATCATTTTTATTGTAGTCTATATGGATATCCAACGAGTTGGGCGTGCTCCTTTTATTTTTAATGGAAAGAGAACCGGTTCAAAACGAGTTACGTGACAGGTTCTCAAGGCTAGTAACCGATTAAAGTTCCGGAACTTTATATGGGTAAGACCTATTACTTTTATATGGGATTGCCATTGGAGATGGCGAATAAGCACCTTGGGACAGGTCATAGGACATATCACAGGACTGGTCTAAGAGGACATGTTCAGGGTCGATTAATATAATAAAAATTTGATAAAAATAGTTTATTAAAAAAAAAAAAAAATAATAATAATAAATAAATAAATATTAATATATATTTTTACTGAATTATATATATTTTTATTTAATAATTTTTCGTTAATAACAATGGCAGCACTCCCGAATCGAATGTTCTTCTGACGTTTCTTACATTTTATAGTCTTCAACACAAACTATTCAGCCACAGATTGTTATTGCTTATCACTTAACTGATATTTAGTGAGTGTGGTGGTGTCAACTGGTTCTCAACTGAAACTTTGGTCACGAGTAAGATGTCATTTGGTATTCAACCAATACTGAAGGACGGGTCCATTATTGCAATTGCATATTTGTAAATATTTTTATAAATATATTGTCTCTTTTGTGATTTAAAAACCAAATAATAAAATCAAAAAAAAAAGCATTTAGCAGAATTTTTTTAATAAATATACACTTTTGCAATCCGTTCAGCTAAATCTAGCAGAAAAAGTGCTAAAATGGCAACACTGAAACGAACCTTCGAGAATGAAAGATTTGCTGCCACAAAGCGAATGATGGGTGTGCTCAAGGAGCTCATATTCGGATCACCAACGATAATTGTTCTCGAATGTTTTGTCAGAGAAATGTTCGTGAAATATTCAAAATTGATATCATTATCGAAGTTTGTGGTCAGCTGGGTGTTTGTAATGTTTAAAATCTATTTAGCACAAAATTAAAACAAAGAACCAGCAAAAAGAGTAATAAAAAACATCCCTTTGGCGCACTTATGATAATAAAAAAAAGAAAAAAAAAAAAAAAAAAAACAACAACAATACAGTGTAACAGTAAATAAGTATCAAAATTTCGTAAATGAAACTTTGTTTAGTTTTTTTTGTCGCCAAAGTAGGAGATGAGTTAAAGTGGTTAAAAAAAATACGTGAGTTTCATCTGAACTACGAACATTTTGGAGAGTGGAAATTCTCAGTTCTTTAATCCTTTCATCAAAAAAAATAATTTTCACTATAAATCCTAATGCTCCGATAAAAGGATTTAAAAATACGACAAACTTTAGCCAGAAGTCATTCAAATTGAACCGGGACAGACAGCTGACAAAAAATGCTACAATATTTAAACCTCTAACGGTCGGAGCAAAAATGTATAAAATCAATTTTCAGATTAAAAATCTAATAAGTGTAAAAGTTTTTGGAGGATTTAAGGTCTAGATATTTAGTTTATTATGTCGACTAATTAACCAAATTATTCGAAAACGGAAGAAAGTTAAAATATGAATTCAAAAAGATAAAAATATGAAAAGATACCCAGGCAGCCTTAGCCGTTACAGGGTTAAGGGGAGGGACTAAAATATATAATATATAATATAATATAATATATATATATATATATATATATATATATATATATATATATATATATAGCGCTAGGAATGTACGACGCTATACGTTTTTCGAGATACGATGTTGGTCCTATTCGTCGAATATCGGAAACTGTATCGATTGTTATCGCGGTTTTAAAGGAACTTATTATATCCTTCATAAATTCATCTGTATTTAAGTATAATAAATATTTCCATGTAACTTATTTATAAAAATTGCTAACTTAAACTTTTGGAAATTAAATGTATAAAATTGATGATCTTGTCTAATCTTCATTAGTATTAGATAGATCATACCAATGATATATTAAAACCCAATACATATTGGAAGATGTACGAAATATACAAAATTATATATTTGAGTAAAGAAAATATGACAAAAAACATTAGTAAAATCTTAAAATTTGAACTTAATTTTCTTTTAACGAAAATTTTTACAATGATATTGAAAGAAATACGTATTTTTAGAATTTTAAAAATGGTCCAGCTCACAGAAGCTTAAACATTCAAATGTAATATTTTGGTAATCATATAATCACAGACCAACCTTGATTTCTAGAGGGGTAGGTGAGGCTCTTTAATATACACATAGAAAAAATTTAAAAACATTTTCTCCATAACAAGCTCAAAATTAAAAATTTTGATAAAAATTCCAAATTTGCTAATTTTGCAATAGCTGGTAGCAGTTTTGCCAAAATCTAAGTGGGAAAAAGTGCTAGAATTTACAAAGAAAAATGCTAGAAAGTGCTAAAAATAAAAAAGATGCTAGAAAAAAATTATAAGAACAGAAACCGTTTATATTTGTAAAAAAAGTGGATATATTATTTATTTTCAGGGCTAATAAAAACCCAATCTGAAATTGATTCTTTAGAATTTAAACAAAATTTATGAGTGGATTTTTCAAAATTCTAATTTTTTCATAAGTCATCCAAGTATGTCTTATCTGAATTATAATATTATATGTATTCCAAATAACATATTGGTTAAAATATTTTTTTTTTTTACAGAAAATTTGAATTTTAAAATCTTATTTATTATTAAAAATTAGACAAAGTGTAATCCCGAGAATCTGCAAACTAGAATCTGAAGGTCCCAATCCGAATTGTCGAATTAGCCAGATTATCGGGGCTTGTGTGCAGGTACAATTTTGTTAAAAGAACTATTCAAATATATCTTCTATTTAATATTTAAAACATTTACAGTATCAAGTTCAAATTTTTCGTCAAATAACATTTCATATTTTAATATTTTTTTTATCTAAAAAGCAATTTTTTTTTTACTTTCTATTAAAGAATTTTTGGAAGAAACATAAATTGAAAACCAAGGAATTCAACTAAAATAAACTCTTACATAATAATTGTATAATTTCTTATAGTTTTTTTTCAAGTTATACTAAAATTTTAATAAGAAAAGGCTTTGTATTATTTAATGCGGTTTATAGAGTTACGAAAAATAATCCGGATTATGATATTCAAATAATATTAAAAACTAACTTTAACTAAATAAACATACTTTTAGCTAATAACCAATCTTTAGCAAAACATAAAATTCTCCAAAAATTTTGCCTTCAAAAAAATTATTTAAAAATGTAACAAAATACTCACTATAATATTTCAAAATCTAAAATAAAATATTATAGAGCTGTGAACTTATCAAATTTTAAGAATGCGTTAAAGCATGACAAAGTAATCATTTTGTCTACAATTAGGCTTTAACTTTGGGTAAAAATTTGATATATTTTTATATATTATTTTATATTTTGTTTAATTATGTATAAATATTGTAATTTTCAAGAAGATTCGATATTAATAAAAATTATGTTTTATTTTAATTTACGATATCAATTTAGTTACGTTCACAAAGAAATTGCAAACTATATTTAAAAATTAATGTTATTTTATCATAGTTTCTCCTTATAACAAAAGTATTACAGTCTGAGTTCACACAAGGCAATTTTTCTTGCTGAAATACTGATTTCTTGTGAGAGCGAGCAAAAGGGAATATGAAAGGGTACAAACTTGTTTTTAATTTTCATGCTTCAAAATAAAAACAAATTAAGGCAATTAAAGCAAGAATTACTGAAGTAAAATGTTGTGTATTAACGTAGATGTAAGTTCAAAAGGAATAAAAGAAAAAATTCAGAAAGAAAATTTGCTATGTGTGAACTTGGACATAGTTTACTTAATTGCCAAAAGATAGGTTAACTGTTTGTAATTGTATTGGTTTTTACAAAGTTCCCAGCAGGAAAATATGTTAGTGCTTCATCACTGCAGACCTTAGTGAATGCCTCCATACCTTTCAGAAAAAATTTTTAAACACATTCCACTTTGCCTTCTATGAAAGTACCTCAGAGAAAGTCTTGGCTTCCTTTAAAAACTATTCGGTAACAAATCTTCTTTCATTTTTATTAGTTGTAAAATAGAAAATATATTTCTCACTTATTAACTTTCTCATTACAGACACAAATATATTGAATTGTGAGACTTACGAAGGTCTAAATTATTAGTAGTCCATATGACTTTTTTCTTTTTAATTTAATTTCAGACCATTTTGTAATAACATTGCACATATTTATTTACGAGTCCTTGCCTTTTCGTTTCTTTTTGGAAGAAGGGAAGGAAGGCCTTGCCCCCAATGACACGCCATGTAAAAAAGAAGAGTATTGGAATACGAGTGGCATGCCTTGTAGGTCCTAAATAAAGTATTTTAGAATGTCTCTTTAGTTTTTATTTACGGCTGGGTTTATTTTGCTATTATTTTTTTATTTTTCTCAACACACGCCTTAAAGATCGCATTACTTACCATCGCTAGAAACACATAATTTTATTTGCAGTTTTAATTAAAAAAACGGATAACATTTTTATAGTACGAAACTACAAATTAATAAAAAAAGTACGCAAAAATTGCTAAAAAATGCCAAAAATAATTCCAAAAGTGCTAGAAAAGGTGTCAAATGCTAGGTTCATTTTCTTCGTGACAAATTATTTTAAAAAGTGCTAGATCTAGCGCTTTTAGTAAACACTGGCTGATAGGGAACTGAAGACAAATTTTTATTTTATTTTTCTATATTTTTCCTGCGTTCTGCTCATCAATAGACAACACTTGAGAAGTCTTCCTACACTAGCAACTCAGAAAAAAAACTCAGTTTTTTCGGGCTAATAGTTTTTAAGACTCGTCACAATCAAACATTCTATCTTGTTTTATTAAAATTTTTATACCCTTCGACACTATAGGTGGTTGGAGTATTATGCGATTGTGATTTGACACAAATAAGTTTTTCATAACTGATAATCATAGTACCAAATTTTATCACAATTGGTCCATAATTAACACTAGGTCCCACATAAGGCCCACTTCCAGGAATCACTCCAAAACACATAAATAACATACTATAATACATATGTATCTTTCATAGAAATATACAATACTCATAATACTTTTAATCGGTCAACAATTGGCACGTGGTCCTATATAAAAGCCCTCCCCGAACTTTAATGTACATACATAATGATGTATTTTATCGTATAATTGATCTTAACCAACTATATTATTTTTGTGTTAATTTCCTACACAGAAAAAAGTCACCAATCGCAAATATATTAGTATATGATTCATTCAAATAAAAACTTTTTTAAATTTGAACCTCTCACCAAAATGATTATATCAATTACTAAAAACTGTAAAAAGCTAAAAACAAAAAAATTGTTTCCAATTAAAAAATTTATCAAATCAATCAAGTAGATGATTGAATGAATTGAAAATGTAAGTGAGAAATAAACTTTAATATATTTATTAAATTAAATTAAAAACATGGTAATTTCCCCCATAAACAAGCAATCTTTAATTTTCCTTCATTTAGTTTATCTCTGTCCTTATTTTTCTTTTTACTAGTTTTTGGTATTTTGCTGTTATTTTTTTCCAACCCACCAACAATAATGTTAGGCAACAAAATTCAATTGCTGGCCATTGAATGCCATTGTTGAAAGAGCCCTTAGAGAAAAATTTACCATAAAGAGTTGCCACTCAGTGTAAACAAAGCGAATGAGTTTTATGTACCATGACCAATAAATATTTATCTCTACACACAAGCAAAAACAAAACAACTCATATACTTACACAAATCTGTGTAGAGCACATACATTCACACATATGTATATGTATGTAAGTTTGAGTTTCATAAAGATACATTTAAAAAACAATTAAACACAATCATAAAGGAATAATAAAAATCCTTTTATCATACCTTCAAACATATGAATATTCGCATTGATACAGTGCAAGCTCGATTATCGCGTCTAATTAAAAACCAGACCAGTCGCGAAAAAATGATGCTTCGTGATAACAGAACTCAAAATTTGATAGAAAAATTTGATTTAATTTTTAAAATTAGAATTGTTTTTTAAAGAAATTTTGAGTTGCTTTTTGGCAAATTATTTTTTAAAATAACAGTTGAATCACGTAGTTCATATAGTGCTGTTGTCGGCTTATCATTTTCCAAAGCCCATTGTATGCGTATGTTTATCGATGTTATACAATTGTCCACTTCAATTTTGTTTTCTTCATGACCTCTATTGTATAAATAATCCGATCCCGTATCTGATAATTCCATTTGCTCCTCATTACTTTCCACATGAAATTCTTCTTGAATCCACCTGTTTATGTCAGCATTCGTGAAAAGATATTCCGTACCAATTTACTACATAATTCACGCAAATTGAATTTATGGAATCTCCACTTTAAAGTTTTTTTCTAATTCACTAATTTTTGAGAAATCGTTGACTTTAAAATATATTGAACTTTTTCCATATTAAGAGATATATTTACACAACAAATGACACGAATAAACTGACAAAATTGAATATCAATATCATCCAAAAAGGTTAATACGAGTATTACCAAAAGACATTGTAATCAAATTAAAAAAAAAAAAAGATAAAAGTTGCGAAAATAGAACCCTTCTTCGTAATCTGTCGCGTAGATAGAACCTGCAATTTTAAAAATGAAACCGTCGAGATAATGGGTTGTCGCGAATACCGAGCTGGCACTGTATAATAATTAGAGTTTTCCTTTTCCCGGTATTTTTCGGCTTCCGGAAAATCGGTATTGATTTTTAAATTTCCTGGAATCCCGCCAAGAATAAATATTAAAAAAATTTTTAAATATTTGTAAGATAAATTATTTAAATAAAGTATAAAAAATATTAAAATAAACTAATTAATCATAAAAGGATTAACTAATTCAGTTCTTTTTGAAATATTAACATTTTGAAAATTAAATGAACACTTTTTATTATATAACAACTCATCCGAAAGTTGAGTCATTACTTTGGTTTTCATATTACCCTGCGGGTAAAAGTTCCATTGATAGTTTTACGAAAATAAGCTTATTGTAAAGAGAGCCCCAAAGAGTTTTACAGATATCTTAAGCCCTATTATTTCCAGGTTTATAATACATTTCTATGAATAATAGTTTTTCACATAGAAAAATATTATTAAGTTCCTACTATTTTTATGCTACATTATTAATTTATAGCTAAGGAAAACCTGAGCTCAAACATGAATTTACATCATGTTCAGTTCTTGGAATTGTATGGTCTCAAATTGTATGGTCTTTTAAGTGAATTTTTTGTAATTTATGTCATAAATAAATCCATATGCAGTTAATAGTTTTGATTTATAGAATTCCCAGGAATTTCCCATCTCAGAATTTCCTGTGAAAAACTCTAAAAATAATAATACAAAAATTCAGCTTTAAGTTATTATAACCTTTATCCTATTTGCTTGTATAAGAAAGGAATTTGGCTAAAGTTTTTTTCAACATATTAAACGCAATGTAATTATAAAAGTATTAATATAATAGTTGTTCCATATGAAGTCTTTACAAATTGTTAAAAAACTTAAACAATTTTACTTAGTAAATTTTAATTTGAATAACAAGTTTCTAAATGAAATTTCATACTAATGAGACTTTTGATTAAAAAGAATTACAACTAAATACTCGTATATACGGGAATGAAAAGGCAGCAATAAAAAAGAAAAAAAAAAGAAGGAAGAAAATTTCACTATTATTTTACTTACTTATTTTAATGAGTTAAAAGTGCAGCTAAGAAAATGAAAATTAAAATAACACAAAAAAAAAAAAAAAAAAAAAAAAAAAAAGATAAGCAACACAGGTCGGCAAAAAAATCTTCCCTTAAAGACGAACAGTTGGACCAATATGGATGTGCAAAACATCAAAATCCATATTGGTCGAACTGTTCGTTTTTTCCCAGCAGGTTTAGATTTTTTTACGGGCGTGTCTAATATTTCGCGCATAATAGGGCCATTACACGAATATATTTCCACACTAAATCGTATCACGATTTATATAAGTGATACGATTTAGTGGGGACTAAAAACGTCTTCAAGTCTTTTTAACATCATTTTTTATATGCTCAATATTTTCAGAGTATTTTAACAAATTGCGATCGAAAAAATTTTTCTTGAAAAATTGAAGTCTTTTTTTTCTTAAAAATTCTTTTAAAAAGTAAAAACGGCCTTTGCCGTTCTTTATTTTTATCTTTAGCAGAAAGCTGGTAGTGCCACGAAAAAATAAGCTAGTAACTCTGAAAATATTGAGCGGATGGGAAAATATTGTTAAGATAACTTAAATATATATATATATATTTTTTTTTTAAATTGGACAAACTGTTTTCGATTTATACAAGTGTGACTGAATTGAAAGGGCGTCATATTAGTTATGCACATAAAAAATCAATACGTGATAGAAAAAAAGTGAAATCAGATTCTTATTTAGAATGTCAAATTTTTATTTTTCTATTTTTCTTTAAAGATTTTTTTGTATACCAGTCTCAACCAGTGTTGCCAGTTTAGCCTTTTTATTTGGTTTTAGCCTAAAACTTTCGTTTTAACTTCTAGCCTTTTTTGTTTCTTGAAATTGCCATAAAGAAGGCTAAAATTTTAATATTTCAACAAAGGGAATATAATTTCTTATTTGCTTTTACTAATTTTATTTTTAGAGAATCATCCATTTAAGCATTTTCGTGTATTAATTCGCAGAAAAAATCGAAATTATTTATAAGGGACTTATATTACACCTGTGGTCAATTTCACTAAATATAAAATATTTTTTTATTTTTATTTATTTTATAATTACAATACAATTACAAATTATATTCTAATTCTAACCGAGCGAAGTAACGAAGACCATAGCTCGTTGTAGTCTCTGGTGGGAATCGAAACCAAAACCCCCAGACTGACAGACTAACTCACTACAAACTAGGCGATCGGGGCAGCCAAAAAAATAGACAAGGTTTGGTTATACTCGGTATGATTTAAGCAATATAAGATATTGATTAACTACCACTAAAGGGTTTAGTTAAAAAACATATCTTGCATTTGGACCATATGTGGTGCTACAAGTGAATTTTATATTTTTATTTAAAAAAGTTTATAAAATAATAATAACAATAATAATAATAATAATAATAATAATAATATAAAATAATAATATAAAACGAAAAAAAGGATATAGTTGGTCAAGACCGACTATGTGATACCCTACAGCATTGTGTATGAGCATAAAAATTTGGGAATGGGACTTATACTACACCTGTGGCCAATTTTACTAAGTATAAAATAAAATATATAAATACAGAATAATACATTGATATTAACATCTAAATGATTATATGCACTTTAGGGCAGTACCTGGAAGTGGATTTATATGAGAGCTATGGTAAATTATGGACCGATTCTCATAAAATTTGGCAATGTTTTTTCTACTTAAATAAAACTTATTTGGGCTGAATATTAATTTGATACTAACATTCGTATGGGATTTATGCACGTTATAGCTATTTTCGGAAGAGGGGTTTATGTGGGAGCCATGATCAATTGTGGACCCATCTTCATAAAATTTGGTACAAAAGTTGATACTTCAACAAAACTTCTTTTCGATGCATTAAAATATTCTTATTTTTAAGGCATTTTTGAGTGTTTAAACTCTATTCCGGGGGGATATTTGTATGGGGACTAGGTGAAATAATAGACTGATGGCAACCAATTTCAATAGGTTCTTGTATCATAAAAGACCCACGTATATTTAAAATTGCGACCAGTACTTTGTGCAGAAGTTTACGTGAACAGCCAGTCAGGCGTTTAGTTAGTCGTTCAGCCAGACGGACGGACATCGTTAGATCGATTTAGAAAGTGATTTCGAGTCGATTGGTATACTTTAAGATGGGTGTTGGATAAATTTTTATATGCGTTATAAATATCAGCACAAACGTATGGTAGTGAAGGGTATAGAAACAAAATTATTATAAAAGCGAAAAATCACCCAAAAATTTAGGAATTATTAATCAGAAATTAATTATGATTAAAAAAAAATATGAATTCAAAACATTAGGTAATTTTTCGTATGAAATATAACCCAAATTTATATGGGAAAGTTGTGAGCGATTTTTAATTGGTTTATTTTGTTGACAGCCGTTCTATATTTTATTTAACCAAAAAGCATTTTTTCTGGAATTCAAGTTGAAAGCAAGTGCATTTCAATTCCTGATTCTAGGGTCAACTATTGAATTAAACTTTTATTACACTTTAATTCAATAGTATTCTCCAGTAAAAAGGAATTTTAAATTCAAGTCAAATTTACTTTACTTGAAAAATTTTAAATATTAATGATTGATGTCTAAAATATTTTTATATTTGAATTCTTATTGAATTTCAAAAAAATGTTCCAAAGCTTATTTTTTTTTTAAATTCGTGTAGTTAATAGGTTTACATTTATTATAATGTCTTTAAAAAATTTCAAAACTAATAAGAACATAAAAAAAATAAAAAATAAAAAATTGTTTCTAAATAAAAAATATATTAGCTTTTTCTGGTTTTATTTTTGTGGCATTTAGCCTTTTTTTGTACTTTTTTAAAGTTCAATTTAGCCTCTTTTTTCTTACCTCCTGGCAACATTGGTCTGCACTAAATTGTGGGTATACACGGATACTTTCACTCAATTGTGAATAAAATCAATTGTCTAAACCGGACAACCTGTTCTCCAGTTATGGTAAAATATACTTATGTATTCGTGTATTAAAAGGGAGATATTAGACGCACCCATAAAAAAATCACGATCTGATGAAAAAAAAAAACAAACTGAAAGCAGATTCGTGTTTATATATATTTTTTTTTGATGGATGACAAAACATTTTTTGCCGACTAGTGTAATGTATAGAGAAAGCGAAAGAAAAAAAATTAAAATAAAATTTGCACAAGTCATTACTTTACTTTAGCTTCCTGCTGGCTAAACAAACTCATTAGTTTAGGGCAGGCTTTAAAATCACTAAGTTTTAGTCAGTTAACTATACCAGTAGAATAAAAAAAACTTTATTTTTTCTTTTTGCTTAGAACCTAACAAAAGCAAGAAAAAAAATTTAATTTGAATTTTTAAGTGTGGCGCTTAAGAGACACTAATGAATTTTCCAGCACCTATCAAATGAGTTTCTTTTTGTTGGAAAATTTAGGAAAAGAATTTTTCTTTTCTATTTTTATTATTCTTGACCCAGCACATACTGTTGTTAACCACAAAACTTATTTGTATGTCCAACAGCAAACTAAAACTAAATTTTGCATATGCAGAAAAAAAGGAAACCAAAAAAGCCCCTTAAAATTAAACAGAAGATGTCTCATATGTTGGCTAAAGTCAGAATGTTAAACTTTTGTGTGTATTTCAAAGGGTTTTTGGTCTAGAATTTAAATAAAAAATTATATTTTTTTTCTTTTTAATTAAAATTGAAAAATATTTAATGCAAAGACCATTCTATATTGTCGCAGTGTTATGCAAATTGTTAAAACAGTTCACTTATTTTTAACTAAAATTTGGCTTTTGAATTATTTATTTTTTTATGTTAGCTGTAGTACGAGTGCTTATAACAATCATTTTATTAATTTTTTGATAAATTTGTAACCGTGATCGTATATGGACTGTAAATATTTATATTCAAAATAACTACTTTTAAATAGTAATATACTAAAATATGGACAAAATTAAAAAAATATACTAAAATAAAGAATAAAGTTTGAAAATTGATATTTGGCAAGACCAACAAAAACAAGATTTAAAAAAATTTCTTAGAAATCTATTTCTGTAATTGATATAAAGAGTTTTTGGTGCGAATTAGGTTTCTTGTAAATTTTTCGAATAAGAAAGTCGAATTCGACTTTTCTTAATAAATTTCTGTTATTCAAAAGTCAGTGTATGGAACTTAGTGTATGGGGTATAATTGTATTTTGAGTCTTTATAGCTACGAGGGTCTGAATATCAATGGCTGTCTGTCAAATATATAAATATATAAAGGGAGAGATCAATATATCGTGAGAGTTTTTAAGAATTTTCTTATTTAAAATCATCCAAATAAGTCTATATTCAAAGAAAATTTGAAGATTGTAAAGACAGAATTATATAATTTTGTAGAAGAAGTCATTTAGATGTAATTGTAATTAACCGAGATTACAGTTAGAAAAGTTCTGTTTCAACAAATTTTCAAAAAAGTTTTTTTTTTAATTTTTACAAAAGTATCAAATTTTAAAAACAAAAGAACATTAAAATAATTTTTCTCGAGTTATACAAGTACGACTGAATAAAAAGGGCACCATTTTAGTCAAGCACATAAAAAAAAATTAATACGTGTTAGAAAAAAGTCACAGCAGATTCTTATTTAGCACTTCAAATTAAATTTAATCCATCTTTAAAAATATTTTGTTTTTTCAAACAATGTGTCTCCACCAGTGTCGTCAGTTTAGCCTTTTTAAGATTAAATTTAGCCTTTTTATTTGCTTTTAGCCTCAAACTTTCGTTTTATAAAAAAAGCAAAAATTTTAAAATTTACACTTAATTTTTATAATACGAGGCTGATCAATAAGTCCGTGACTTTTCGAACTTCCCTCGTAGTTATATGAAATGCAACAATAGTTCCATCAAGTACCACCTGTTAATAGGCTACTGTCAAATTTTGAGCAAGTGTCGTCATTTACTTTGGGTTTAACAGCTGTTCAAAACTTACAACCTCGTGTATTTATGTAAAAGTGTGTGAGATTATTGATGCCATAGGCATTTCATTTGGCTGTGTGGTTTCGATTTCAAATGATCAGCTGGGTTTAAGAAAGTTTTCTGCAAGATTGATGCCGCTTTTGCTCTCAATTGACCATAAACGTAAACGTGTGACAACTTCAAAGGATTGTTTGGAGTTGTTTAACCGCAAACCGAATGAGTTTTTGCGGCGTTTTGTAACTGCGGATGAAACATGGATCCATTACTGTACTCCGGAGACCAAGCAAGGGTTTCTCCGGGTGAACCTGTTCCGAAGAAGGCCAAGGTAAGTTTGTCGGCCAATAAGTTGATGGCAACAGTTTTTTAGGATGTACGCGGCATAATCCACATCGATTGCCTTCAAAAGGGAAAAACAATAAACGGCGAATATTATGCCAACTTACTAGACCGATTTAATGAGGTTTTAAACAGAAAACGACCCCATATGGCCAAGAAAAAAGTTCTTTTTCATCAAAATAATGCACGAGTACACACGTGTGCAGTATCAATGGCAAAACTCTTTGAATTGGGCTACGAATTGGTACCTCATCCACCATATTCTCCGGATTTAGACCTTAGTGACTACTTTCTATTTCTAAACCTAAAGAAATGGCTTGGTGGAAAGAGATTCAGCTTCAACGATGAAATTATTGACCAAACAAATGCCTATTTTAAGGACCTCTAAAAATCCTAATTTTTACGCAAAGTAAATGACGACACTTGTTCAAAATTTGACAGTAGTCTACTAACAGGTAGTACTTGATGGGAATAGTATTGCATTTCATATAACTACGAGGGAAGTTCGAAAAGTCATGGACTTATTGATCCGCCCTCGTATCATATTGTATCTTTACAATATTTATTGCACAAAATTAATATATTTTGACTTTTAGATAAAAAACGAGCTCACAATAATGTTAACTTTTCAATACGGTTAACAAAAATTTTTAACACGTTTTTAACTTTAACTAAACTGTTAAAAGTAACATTTCTTCATTAGTTTTAAAGTAGTTTAAATTTTAGCTTTTTAAGAAATTTTGCTTGAAAATAACTTTTAAATTTGTGCTTTTTCGGTCATTTCTTTATCATTTTCTTCTTTGCGTTTCATCTGTCATAATTAATTTTTAATTATAACCATTTTTTTTTCAAGGAATATTAATCAAAAACCTCTTCACAAAAAAGCTCACAGAATTCATTTGAACACACATTTACTCTTCTAGATTTTTATTAAATATATTTACATTTTTTACTTTTAATTTTCAATAAAATTTTTTTGTTGTTATTGCTTTAGTTATAACTGTATATACCTTCACGTTGTTATTTATTTTATTGTTTAGGTTTTAACTTTATTTTTTTAACAACCAAAAAACCAATGAGTTGGCGAGATTTTTTTACTTTTACTAGTTTTGTGGTTGTTTAAATATTTGCAACACGCTTTTAGTTTCATCCAATAGTGCAATTAAAGTTTTCAAGTATGTATTTTTTATACAAATAATTGTTATACCCGTACAAGCGTGGTAGAAAAAGTGTTGCAAATAACATGTTTTTTCTTTTGGTTTTTCTATTGTTTCTTTTTTTTTTTTTTTTTGGAAAATAGTTTTAATTGTTTAGAATTTTCATGAATTTTTTCAATTTTTGTTTATATAAAATAAATTGTTTTATCGTACATTATATTAATTTTTATAGGGAAAATTTTTGGCTATTAGAAAAATTATTTGAAATTTTATTTTAAAATAGGAAAAGAGTTTGTCTTTATAATTATGTCAATATCTATATTAGACTACTGCTAAAACAGCCAACTTTCGAATTTCGACCGTAACTCAATTTTGACAATTATTCAAAAATAAATAATATGTGATAAATTTAACAATTATTATAAATATTACCTCGTTATCAGTGTTGCTAGTGTAGCCCTTTTAAGGCTAAATCTAATCTTTTTATTTTGCGTATAGTCTCTAAATTTTCGTTCTAGTTTCTAGCTTTTTTTTTAGCCTTTATTAGCTCTTAAAATTGCCTTAAAAAGGCTAAAATTTTAGTACATTTTATTTATATATTCATAATCATTCAATAAAAAAAACTTATTATTTAACTAAGTTAAAAATACTCCTCTTAATGCAGATTGGATTCACTGAGAAGTCAATATGTGGATAAAAACTGTGGAATTCATTGCATATACGTTTCATGGGATCAAAGTGTGCATAATTGGTTCGAAAATATTTTATTTTTAAAGGAGTATAATTTCTAGTCGGACGATTTGGGATTACGAATGCGATTTTACGAAGTAGGAACTCGGAGTTAATTGAACCGTTCACTAAATTAATTACAAATGAAATATTTATATATTTTCTCCTACTTTCAAGAGTAGGGAGATCAATAAGCTGTAGTTGACTTTCATATGTTGGTAAATTAATACTAGAATTCCAAGGAAGATTATGAAGGCAAAATAAGAGAAATTGTTTCTGAGCCGATTCAATTTTCTTTATATGAACTTCATATTGAGGATTCCAGACCACGGACTTTTTTCTCAACTCTTAGCAACACTGATAACTACATATATACAATTTTGTTGACAACATTTTTTTAATTTCTTAATTTTTTTTTTGATTTTTTGGGCGGAGTCTGTGTGCCCCTCAACGAAATATAAATTTTGAGACACGGATTTATACCTGCTATAATTATGCGAATTTTTCGCTATATTTCATTGAAGTACCCGAAATAGTCAATGCAGTAAACAGTCTCAGAGTTTCGAAAGCAAGTCAGTTTTTCGCGAGGAACATTCACAATTTCTAATCCAAGAGCATCGATTACTGCGTGAGCTTAGTTTTTTGTTATTTTAAACAATAAAATCGAAGGAGCATATTAGAACAGCCAAATGTCGTAATAGTTAAAAACAGTACACTTTTGTCAACATAAATTTTGGTAAGGTACATCGCATGGACAGCACGAAATTGAGCACAATTGGCATAAATAGTTGGAGTTTGTAATACTTTTGTACCCCTGCTCGAAATGATTATCACGAAATGATTCTACATGCATTCGAGTTTATATATATATATATATATATATATATATAAATATATATACTAAATCCCATCTTCTATTACCCTTGCAAATAAATTCTAAATAAAATTTCAACTGTGTTTCAAAGTAGTTCATGGTATACCAGACACTTATATGCTTCTTTGTCCAAGAATAAAAAAAGTTTCTTTAAAGTTCTTTAAAGAAGTAAAGCAACACAAGAACGGCAACAAATCTTTTGACGGTTTTTCTACTTTGTAGTTTTTTGCTTTGACATCTTTCTTTTAAGTTTGGTGTCAGTGTGTGACTTTTAAATAGTTTTTTCCGGTCTCAAAGCCACACACACACATACTTTAAAACAAAGCTTTGCTAAGCTAATCATAATATACACACTCACCATATGAATAGCGTTAGCTCTTAAATATGCAAGTGTAAGTGTGAATCTTTATATCTAGGGAAATTTGTATGTATGAAATTAATATTTGATGTTGCTTTACTTTTTGTGTATGTATTAGCCTTTATATCAGTTATGTGTGTGCTCTCTGTCTTACCTCTTCAAATCCATAAGGATGCAAATTGTTATTGAGGTTTTTCTGGTGCTGCTGTAAGTGTGTGGTTTACACTTTTTGCCAACTTCAAACAAACAACTGCACCTGAGTTGGCCTAGTGTAATGGCATTTAAAATGTCATTTAAGATTCCTGGCCTCAACACAACGTGCTCAACTAAATTTTCTTTTATTATACTTTGTTTTAGTGTAACTCTCTTTCTCTATATAACTCTCTCAGGCTTTTTTGCACTAAAGTTTTATTTAAATTTAATTTCAACATTGTAGATGTAGTTACAGTCATCATATTGCAGATTGTGTCATTTAACTTTTAAGGTAAATAGTACAAAATTAAATATTTTCATCACTTGCTGTTGGGGAACAGTTTTTATTATTTATTTTATGGAGTTTTTTTTTAAGATTCAAGGGAATTCTTTTTTTATTCTGAGTTAAATATTAGAGGTGTTAAGCGTAAAAGTTTTAAATGTTTTAAGAGAATACAACTTTTTTTTAAATAAATATGTATAAATGATTTTTTGGTTTTTTATATTTGTAAATTTTTATTAAAAGAAATAATAATAATAAAAATAAAACACTTATTTTTTTTTTTTTGTAAGTGATGAAAATTATTTCGAACTTTTTTATGAGTTAAAAACTTTTAATTTTCTTATTCAGGCTCAAGTTCTTTAATTAAATAATTTTTGTAGAATACTATAAAAGATTTAATTAGACACCAGCAGGATGGAATCCATTTTCTGATCCGCTATGATTGTCATCAGAATTCATTGTGCCTTATAGTGTTAATTGTAAAGATCTTTCTTTTAGCTCACACTTCTGAAGAAATATAATACGTAACTTCATCATCTTACATATTCTAAAGTCTTAAGTATTGAGTAGAAATGAAATTTACAAAAGCTTCTTCTTAAATTTATTGTGTTTTACATTAATAAAATGTTATTTTACTGCTCTAGCTAACCGTTGAGAAACATATAATGCAGATACTACAATTGCAACATACAAACGGTAAACAGGTTTACAGTTTACACCTTGCGCTGCGTAATCAATTAATTTCAGAAGCGTGAGTTAAAACGAAAGATCTTTACAATTAACACTAAAAGGCAAAATTGATATTGATGACGATCGTAGCGTATCAGCAAATGCATTCCATTTTGCTAGAGTCTAATAAATCTCTTTCAATATTCTACAAAAATTATTACAATAATGAACTTGATCCTGAATAAGGAAACTAAAAATTATTGATAAAATACTTTTAGTAGCTCCTATAAAAAATTTTAAATTTTAATTTAAGTTGACCATTGCAAATAGCACAATAGTTTTTGTTAAACATCCTCCCAAATTTCATATACTTTAAGTTAAATTTTTTATTATATTAAATTTTGGCAAAAAAAAACTTTGTTATCAAAACAAGTGCAGTCAGCCCTGCTACCGGATTTTGTTAAACACATTTATTTATAAACACACACGCATACACTAATAGTAACACACAAAACTATCACATAAGGCCACTGCAAATAAAATCATCATAAATACTGGAAAAAAAAACAAGAGCCCAGATTGTGTAGGAAGAATAGTTTATACAATTTTTTCTAGCAATCGGCTTAAATAGTTGCTAGCAGAGCTAAACAAACTTGCTGCATTGGTGGGGCTATAAGCTAGTTTATAGGAGAGAATTAGAATTGTTATGTAACATATTTTTGAAGGAATATATTTTATAATTAAGATAACTTAAATTCAAAACTTTGCAATGAAAATAAAACTGAAGAAATGTTCATTATTTCTACTGGATAAGACATGAAATCCACTGTATATTAAAGTGCATCGATTTGTATGAAGGCAAAAAATGTTGCAAATGTACCAACCTAAAATTAAAGATTGATATACATATTATAAATTAATCCGCAAAATATTTCGTTTCAATTATGTCGTTCTCGTGAGCTGGACCATTTTTAAAATACCTTCGAAAATATGGTTTTCGACAAATAGTGAACACAATTTTTTACTTTTGTTTTACAAGAAATTACAATATGCAATAGACTCATGACGACTAATACGTAATCAGCAAAAAAAATTTTAATTAGTCTTCATTCTCGTGAAAGTGAAGATTTTAGTAAAAAAAATTCTTTTTTTAAATACTATTTTATTAAAATTTTAATATTTCGTTATATAGATTTTAGAGCATCATTGAAATGGTTTTATGTAGTACTGTTGATATATGTATTCATTTAACCCTTTGGTAACAAAAGTAATATTTTGGAATTACCGGTTCATAATAGGTTAAGTTAATATTTATGGCAAATAAATGGTTATTTAAGAAAATAAATGTCACAAGAAACATAAATTTCAAAGACTTTCTTTTATACGATTATTACCGCAGTTTTAAAGGAATCTATTCTATTTTTCAAAAATTCACTGATATTTAGGTATAACAAATACTTCCATACAACTTACTCGTATTTCCAAAAATTGCTAATTTAACCATTTTGGGCAACAAATGTATAAAACTGTTCCTTTCGCTTTTAAAAGGTTAATTATCTGTAATTTTCAATAGTAACAGAATACACCTTTCCAACGATACCTTAAAATCCATTATATGTTAGAAAAATTCAGAAATATATACAATTACATGTTTAGATAATAAAAATATGACAAACAATTTTAATAAAATCTTGATATTTGGCGAATGAAAAGAGTTGTAAGACTAATATGATTTTGTTAAATGATCTAGAACGATAAAAATACAGCATATGTTTCTCTAATATGTTTCTAATTAGCCACCTGCAATAACAACTCCATTTAAAAGTGACATGTTCCTCGCATATAAAGTTTCGGAACCTATAACTTGACTAGTTTTTAACCGGTTATCTTTCCTCTAGGGCATTGATTAAATAAATTCACTTTTTATAATTCCTTAAATTATATAAAAAGTTGTTTAGAATTTCCTAGAAAATTAAGAAAAAAACAAAAAATAAAAAGTAAATAAAAATGTTCTTTTTTCATAAATGATTTTTTACTAAATATCAATTTTCCCAGCTTCCCCTCATGTTCCTACTATAATTTTTTTATGTGTTCTTTAAGAAACTTTATGAAGAAAAATTTAAAAAATGGAGGGTATGAATTTTTAGATATCCTTGGCAATAGGATCTCATTATTCTTTCTACAAAAATAATTAGAAACTAGATTTATTAGACAACAGTTTGAACCAAAGTTTTTTCAAATCGGACAAACAGTTCCTTAAATATATGGATTTAAATTTCATATATTTTGAACAAATTTGTGAAAAAAAGTGAACTTTGAACCATTTTCAATTTGGAAGCGGAAATGTTGAGGTTCGTCGGATTGTTGAAAATTGGTGATTTCTCCTAGTTACCGCAATAGGTGGTATATCGCTCGCCCCAAAAAAACCTTGTGCCTAATTCATTAAAATTCGGCACATGCATTTTTTTTTGTGACACAAGGATCAGCTTATTGAATTTTATTTATGATTAGTCCAATATTTCTTCTCCTAGTTTCTATGCAAAATTTCAAAATACTAAAAATGGATTGAGTTAAAATATTTTTATTACTGAAGGTTTAATAAACAATGGTCCATTAACATTTGTTAAAGTAGCCGTTCTTTAAATCTTCTTCTATCATGTTCACAAAAAAAAAAACTTTTTAAGTAATGATGTGAAATTATTTATAATAATTTTTAATAATAAAATGTCTTAATTTTTTATTTAATACAAATTACGAAAGTGTTAAAACTGTCGTATTCTGTAAAATTTTTTGACGTCTGTTTTACTTTCACTGTATGAACATATTTTTGTATTTTCTAAATATAAAAATTAACTTAAATTTTTAAATTTTTGAAAGAACTAGAAATTAAGACAATATTATAATAATAATTAAAAATATGCAGAACTGGCTGTATGAGCGGGAATAACCTGAGAATTAAATTGTTTGTGATGACAAATATTTTAATTGGAAAACGATTTCGTTGAAATTACCATAAATACGGGTATTTTGATTTGGTATATGAGAAATTTCAAAACTATTCGGAAGTTTGTGAAAACGAGTCATATATGAGTCATATATTTTTCACGTTTGTTTTAAAAACAGGAAAACTGTTGATGCACTTTATTAAAACTAACAAAATAACTAGGAGATCCAAAATTTTAGATCATTCATCTAAAATCTCAAAGAAATATAGTTGAAACTTTCGAAGATTTTTCGATTTATTTCAGTTTTTACTAAAAATTTACATCTTTTAAATTCATACTATTACCCAGTCAAAAGACAATACTTAGGAAATTCTTATGTTGTATAACAAGTAACCGTTTTACTATCTGGTGAAAAGTTATGCGGTGATAAAAAAATTAAACCAAAAATTTATGATTTATAAATTTCAAAGATGAAGTTTAAAGTATATCTCTTTGATTTCTGGAAATCAAATATGCACCCAGAGAAAAATATGGTTGCGGGAACTATAATCAAAGAGCAACATATTATGATTGGACTATATTTTCACAAATAATAAATATGTACATTATAATCATAAAAAACCGAGTTTTTATATTTTGTATTTAAATATTTTATAATATTATGATCTAGTTTCATAAAATTATGCTCTGATTTTCTCATATTATGATTCAGCTTCATTATAGTATTTACCATACAAATTTTTATAACATGTTCAAAATTACTCATAACATGTTTCATATTAATCTTATCATGATCAACCATTATTTTTCATTTTTATTAACCAGTAGTAGTTAATCAATATCTTATTTTATGTCAAATATAATAAAACCTTCTTATGTATAAGCTAAATGAGTATTATAATGAAGTTGAAAAACCAACATTGTTTGTGTTTTTCAACTATATTAGTAAAAAGCATACGTATAATAATTATTTGTAATATTCTATTGTTATGAGAACAATATAATAGGGAATTTAAGAACAAGGAAAAAATTTGGTAATATTTAATTGTTGTAGAAATAATGAAATTTTTCGTATCAATAAAATATTGTTTCCGTTAAAAATATTCAAAAATAAAAGACTTTTTCAGACAACTACATTAAAATTTTTGTTGAATGTAAACATTGAATAATAAATTTGAAATAAAAACATTATTTTCATGAACACAGTATTATTAAAACTAATGAAAATTAATAATGAGAACATAATATTGTTGTAGTGACAATGCCGTAACCATATTTTTTCTCTGCGTGTGGGAAACCATCATCACAAACTTCCATATAGTTGGTGTAAATGTATGACTTTCACTGTCGACTAATACCGATTTTACTGAAATTGCCCAAATTATAGCGTAAACAGAATTTTTTAATAAAACACACTTCCGAGTCAAAGAGGCATCAAAAAAGTTTAAAATGCAAATATTTTATACACTTATACACATTGATGTCAAATTATATTTGCTTAATACTAAAATTAGGGGGCGTCAAAATATTTAAAGGACTTAATTTTATGGGCAAAAAAAAAAAAAAAAAAAAAAAAATCAAAAATCAGCTCCACAAATTTCATAGTATAGTTCGAGTTACAAAATAATAAAAATTATTTTCGATGTAAAATTTATCAGTAGATAATTCCTAAGTTTATAATTTTGCGAAAATTCAATTAAAAAAATCTTGCTTTTTATAAGGAATATCGTCATTAGTAATAAAGTTAAAACTACTTTATTTTTCAAACGAGTACTAATATTCATTTGATTTTTTAGCGAAATATCTCAAAATATGTTTTCTATTATCCACTATTTTTAGAGATTTTAAACATAAAAATTTTTTGCTATTTATGAAATTGTGCAAAAAATAAATAATTTAATAAATTAAAAATTGTTTCTTTTCAGTATATTTTGATAAATATTCAAAATGTTATAGTAGATTAGACATGAGCTGATAGCACTTTAGAAGTTCTAAAAAATTGAGTTGTTTTGGTTTTGATAAAGCGAAGCCTCCAAAACTTTTGCACGCAATGATAAAAATGATTAATGCGAACAGACTTTGAATGCATAAATATTCAATAATAAAATTACAAGTCGACGTTAGTGTCACAAAAAAAGAAATTTTGAAAATATTTTTATTCAAAATTTTAAAAAAATAACTACTAAATATAGTACAAATAATAGCTTTTTTAAACATCTGCTTTTTATTGAGTAATAACGTTGAAATAAGCATTTTAGTAAAGTTAGTTCAACAATCCAGCGTATGATTCATTTTTAATTCAAATAATTATGTAACTTTAAGTATTAATTTTCTCAAGCTGCCATATTTTTCGTAGTTCGCTGTAGTCATGTTGCATATTTTTTTTTTTCTTATATATTTTGAGAAGAAAAATATACAAAATATTTTGAAGAACTAGAAAATTGATAATGTTTAATTACTAAATACAAAGGCTAATGTAAAATATGTTGACGTGTAATATTCACATCGACACTTGGAAAAATATATGGCGCTCGTTGATGGTGGTATAATTTTAGTATTTATGCCCTCAAAAAAAATTTAAAACTCTGAAAATAAACGATATAATTTCATTTTACATAAATTTAGAGATTAAATACTTATAACCATATTAAAAAAAAAACAAAGAAAATGAATACAGCTTTAATAATCATTGTTGAGCAAAAATTCCTTAAAGTTGTATTCAAAAACTATGATTCGCTTAATGTATCTTTAGTAAACCATTGTTAACCTTAAATATTTTAAATTTTAAAGTAGGTTCAATCCTACTTCAAACCTACTTTAAGATTATTTTCGTTACATATATATTTAAAGAATAACAATTTTTCTTTTTTATTCATGCGTAAACTTTTGACAAAGAGTTTAAATTTTTTAATTTCCGGACGTTAAGATTCGTTGCGAAATAAAAAAATGCGCCAATATACTATTTCTACTGGGTTTTAGGTTCCACACTTTCTTATTTTTTCTTATATTTAGCTATCTTTCTTTTCAATCTTTTGCTATATTCTACTAGGATTTTTCTCTTTCTTTATCTATAAGCTTTATCTATTATCTATAAAGGGATCACAATGGATCGAATGGTCTCTGGATGGAGGTTTGAAGGCGCCGCCCCTTTTAAACTAACTTAACCTAACCTAATCTTCTATTTAAAAACATTTAAACTGAATTCCGAGGCAGAATAATATTTTCTGCACATATTTTGTAACAAAATAATAAACATGAACAGGAAAAAGTCTATTTTTTCCAGTTTTGGATTAAAATACCAACATTCCGGTTGCCCGCATGTCAATCAATTGTTCGCCGCAATCACATATGTTCGACTTTTTCATTGTTTGCTGTTTCCTCATGATTTCAAATAGTACATTAATATGTACAAGTCTTAGATTAAGGTATTATTAATTTAATGTATCAACTCTTTGTTAAAAATTATGCATTTTAACAGAAAACATTATTAAAACAGTTAAATTTTAACAAAATTTCAGCAAAAATAATGTAAACAAAACCAAATATGAAATAGTAATCTTGATTTTATCAGAGAATATCGTTATTCGGATACTTATAATTGCAACTAATAAAAATTGAATAAAATTATTTTATTTATACTTAGTTATATTTTCATAAGCTAAATAATGTTTTTTGTTAAAATCGAAAACTTCAAATAGTAACCTATTTATGAACAAAAACGTACTAGAACATCAAAAGTTAACGAATAACTTACTCTAACTATTTACAATACTGACAATATAAATGAGAGAGAAACTCTTAAGTATTGTTTACATAAACTAACAACAGTTTATTAGTTAACGGAGACTGCAAACAGTTTTTTTTTTTTGAATACGATTTTCTTAATAAAGACTTTAAGGGATAAATTATGTATTAGCTAGTTTGTGCTTTATATATACATTATTTATTTATATATTTATTTATTTATTATTTATTTATTTTTTGAATATGGCTATTAGTAATATTAATTTATTTAATAACATTTATATTTTATCACTTTGGACACTAAAACTGATAGATATAACTGTACACTTTGCTAACTACATCACAATCAATTTGATTTGACAACACTGTTAAGTCAACAAAAACTAAAAACATACTAACTAAAATGTCATAAAATGTCGAAACAGCAATTCTATAGAATTTAAAAGTATTTATGTTTTTATATATATAGCTGCATTTATCGTTTATAGTTTTATTTTTGCAGCTACCACATTTTTTTTCCTATAAAAATCTACAAAAAAAAAAAAAATTGGAAAAAACATGGCCCAAAACCTACAAAAGCGAAAAAAAGTATATAAACTCTGAAAAAGTGCATTCAAGCTAATACACCAGATGTAAAATAAGAAACTTGCTGCACAATTTGCAATGGACTAGATACTATTTTTCATTTTTCTGTTTTTTTTTTAAGTTTTTGTTAAATGAAAATGTCTATAATAGACTTCCCTAGTTATTGTTACAAAAATAGAGAGAGAAAAATAATACTAAATACTTAATACTGTCGTTTGACGTTGTATGCAACTAAAATGAAAAAAAAGAAAATGTTACTGAGAATGATGTTGCTGCTGCTGACGATGATTATTTTACTTTAAATGTAAAACTGTTGCTTTTTTATGTTTTTGACAATTTGAAAAATGAAGAGAAAAAAAATTTGTGGAATAACAGAAAATTTAAATGGCATAAAAAATAATAGTGTCATAAATTTAGCTTTCCAGCTTATATATGTATGTGTTCTGTATTTATATTATTTTATAAATGGAAACACCTTCCTTTTTTTGTTAATTTCATTAATAAAATAATAGGCATTTTAAGAGAAAATAATGCATTTTTCTTTTTCATAAAATTGGAAAGAATTTCTATCTAGAGACCAAAAATAATAATAATTATTATTATTATTTGTGTAATCTTGGATAAAAAAAATCAATATGAAGGAAATTAGTTAAAAATATCCTGAGGACACCATTATGTTAGCTATAACGCTATTTAAGCTATGATATAATAAACTTTTATTTTTGATTTTTATTTTATTTCTCAGAAATGAAAATTATTTCTGATTTTATTCTTTGAATTTTAAGTAACAATTATTGATAATTTTTTAAATAAAACTCAAGTAGAGATTTTTATTTTCTCTCAAAAAAAAAAAAAAAAAAAAATAAAATAAAAATTATTCCATGAGTTTTATTTAAGAAATAAATAAATAAAAACCATAAAATGATTTTTAATTTTTCGTCTCATTTGCACGCCAAACCTTATCAAGATATCAAAGAAAAAGTGTAATGGTTGAAGTTGATTAAAAACCTCGTCTACACAATCATAAAATAACTAAATGTATAGACATTTTAATACAAATTTGAATTCATGATACTTATATTGTTTAAAAACTAAAATAAAAATCTTAAAATATTTTTCTTTTTATTTTGAAAACATTAAACTTATTCTTTGATTTTTATTTTTCATTCTCAGTAAGCATTTTTACTGGAATTCAAGTTGAAACCAAATATATTTCATGTCTTGAATGCAGTGTCAAGCATTGAATTAAACTTGTATTACACTTTAATCACATTTCATGTTTAAAATATTTTTATATTTGAATTCATATCGAATTCCAACAAAAATTTTCAAGGCTTGAATTTTTGAAATTTGTATGCTTATTGGGTTTATATTTTAAAACTGATAAACAGATTATATAACTAGAGATCATAAGTGTTATAAGTGTAAAAAATAAATCAAATATTTAATTATTATTTTTGATTTTTATTTAAAAAAATATAATTTATTTTTCGTTTTGTATGATAAAATAAAAATCAAAACAAACTTTTATTTTTCAAACAATAAAATAAAAATCAAAACTAACAATTAAATATTTGATTAAATTTTTTAAACTTATAACACTTATGGTCTCTAGTTTTATCAGAAACAAAAATGAAGTAATGAGTTTTTATTGTTATTAGCTTATAGGACCTTCCAGTTCCTGGGCGACCCCCAAAATATCGATGCAATATAAAATAGAAAAATTAATTAATATTTCATTGAGTATTCATTTCCGTTTATTAGGGATAATTTGAGTATTTATGTCTCTAAATTATTTAAATATTTTAATACTGGGAAATTTTTATAATGTTACAGAATATGCATTATTAGCTCTAAAAATTTAAGGTGTAATTCTTAAAGTATGAAGTGAATGTTTAAAGTTTCAAAATATTGAATTTTTGTGTTCTCTGTTGTGAGTTTCTCTGATTTTAGCAGCTGATGGTTATGAGTGCTAATTACACTGGAGGCACAGTTATATACAAAGGAATGTAAAGGCATATGATTGCTTATGTTTTTAAAGTCCTTCTTGAAAACTCTTTTGCTAAGTCTTTGATCCTTCGCAGCATAAATTTGTTAACTTTTGTTGGTAACATCTTAATATTAGTAATATTTTATATGATGCATAGTGGGGCCAATTGCAAAATTTTTGGTAATAAATCTGCATTTTATAATCCACTATGAATTAAAATGTATGGTAAAGTTATAGAGGTTGGGTACTCCTCATTTCGGAGTCACCCTGCAATGACATGATACAAGCTATAGGAGTGGAAGTTTACCACCTCGAGTATTTAAAAATTTAAAAAAATCGTAACTTCTACAAATCAAGTCTAACTTTAAAAATATATTTCCGTAAAGTACTTGTCAGTTAAAGAAAAAACGTGCTTACTCGCCTAAGTTATCTCTTACAGTCAAACAATTATTTACGCTTGTATTTTAAATTTTTGATTTTTTACCTCGACTTTATTTCGTTTTTCGGGAAAAAATTCTGAGGTATATGAGGTATTTTATTTTTAACATTCTGTCATTTCTAATACATTCCAAATAATATACTAAAAAATTTTTTTGATTATCTCAATTCGTTTAGTCGTGAAAAATTTTAAAATTCGGAACTCTGAAGTTAAATAGTATGAAAAATTGCATTTTCTTTAATTTTATTCTCAAAGTTTTGTTAATAAAATTGTTTTTCTTCACATATTTCAAATCACAAGACTCCATAAATGGTTAATAATGAAAATTTAAATTGATTTAGATTTGCACACTACATCCGGCATTGGACGAAAATTGTGAATTTTAGAAAAAAATCATGTTTACCGATTGGTAAAAGAAATGTCACTCAAGTTTTGTAAAATGTATTGATACCGTTAAATTACAAAATATATTTAGATCAATTTGGCATTAAGATACTTCCCGCCAGTACAACACCTAATACAAAAGTACAGATTTTATGAAAAAAGTTAACTATTTAAAAGATTTTTTTTTAGCATTATATTTTTGCTCTTATTTCTTATCTAATGTATAAAATAAATATCAGCCTTTCATTCCTCAAAAATTAATTTAAAAACCTTTAACAATCAATTTTGGGCAACTTTGGTTCTTCGAATCATCTTTACAATTGAGTATTTCCATTTTAAATTTAAAAAAATTTACCCTTAATTAGCGATTTGGATAAGATTTGGTACATGTGTAGAGGAGAATACACAAGCATATAAAATGAATTTTATTCATTTTTATTTTCAAAACTGTGGCAACTTTCTAGCTTTGAAGTTGATTTTTTTAAATGGCCATATCTTTTGTTGTACGAAAGATATAAAAATAATTTGTTTTACAGTGGAACTGTCAGAGCTTGTATTTTAAAATTTTGTATTAAATTAGAGAAAATGTTTTTCTAAACATATTTTTTTTACAAATTTTTTGTTTAGAGACGTATATTCAAAAAAGTCCATCTTTAATTTTATATATTTTTTTTTTCATAGGAAGCTTTGTTAGTATACTAACTATACAGAAAATTTCTTTTTATTATTTTTATTTTTTTTTTTAGTAAAAATATTAATTAAAAATTATCAACAAGTACATTAATTATATTTAATTACACTAATAGGAGTTGGGATTTCATTTGAATTTGAAAAAATTTTTGAAAAAAATTGTGTTTTTGAAAATGGTACCAATGAGTGAAGTCTATGAGTTTCTTTAATAACACAAGAGTTTTTAAATCTGCAATTTAATTTACATTTCCTAATGTAGCATTCCACAGTTAGAGGATTGCATATCGATTGCGTAATCCAATACTTATATGTAGGAAATGTCACAAGGCCATCAACAGTTAATTCTTTAATTTTTCCTGCGCTATACATAAGCTTTACGTTCTGGTGTATAGTACATACGCAAACGAAATGAGTGCCACTTCCACCAGTTAAAATACATTCTTCTGGTCTTAATTCTGAACATTTTTAAAAACCTATTTTCTCCATAGGATACGTTTCCTTAAAAAGACTATACAATTCCTTAAGATTACTTTATATTAATCTTTTCTGAGTTTGGATTCTTTCACCACTACTGTTTTTAATAGATTTATAATACTTTTTTTCCAGGCATGATGCGACTATTTTTGTCGTTCTTATAGTATCGAGCTAATATATTTCTCACTTTCTATAAATTTTATAGCTTTACTGGCCATATAAAATGTAGTAGGGAAGTCTTCTTTTATTTTACTAACGCTCCAATTTTGCGACAATGTTGTTCATATTTGCATCTGCTTACTTTTCTCATTTCCCAAAAGGTTAAATAATTCCTTTAAGCGTGTTAAAATATCATCACCACCACTAGACACTTTCTCTACATTTTCTCTAAATACCGAAATTAAGGTGTTTAAAATTTCTTCCATTTTAACATTGGAAAACTTCTTTAATTTAATTTAATTGGTTCTACCAGAGCTTCTAAACACTTATTTAAATGATAAAATGCATTCGATTTCTCAAAACTGCATGCCTCTCCTTCATCAGAAAACATTATCTCTTTCCTCAGCCTTTACATATTTATTAAATTTAATCTACATTGTATACAGATGTACTGGCCAGACAAGTACTTGGAAAAACGTTTCCTGAAGTTTTTTGATATTTTTCGAATAGAAGTTTTTCTCATCCTGTGATTTAATTTTTTAAAAGGATTGCAGCAAATTTTTTTTAGTAGCATTTTGGTTAGTTCCGAAGTACTAATAAGCGCAAATATATTTTTTATTCGAATTTTTATGAAAATTGATATTTTAGTTATTTAACAAATGTCTAAATGACTGCTATGATGCGACTATTAGAATTTAGTTAGTAATTTTAATAAAAAAGAAATGAAAATTAATAATTAAAAAAAATATATATATATATATTTTTCTTGTATATACATTAACATTTTTGCTTATATCTCAGTAACTACTTTCCAGACCACTATAAAATTTTCTGTATAGTAAGTAACAAAACTTCCTATGAACAAAATTATAAAAAAAAATTAAAGATGGACTTTTTTGAATATACAAAATATTAAAAAAAAAATATGTTTAAGAAAACATTTTCTTTAATTTAGATACAAAATTTTAAAATACAAGCTCTGACAATTCCACTGCAAAAAAAAAAATTATTTTTATATCTTTCATACAACAAAAGTTATGGCCATTTAAAAAATATGTTAACCACTTTCAAAGCTACAGAGTTGCCACAGTTTTCAAAATAAAAATAAATAAAATTCATTTTATATACTTGTGTATCCTCCTCTACACATGTTAAAAATTTTATCAAAATCGGTGAATAAGGGTAAATTTTTTTAAATTTAAAATGGAAATACTCAATTCTATAGATTAATAAAAAATTGTTGTATCAAATTATTTCTATCTAGAGTTATGCGTTCAAGAAATATTGGCGAAAATACACACGTATGTGAAATATACTTAGGACGTACTGATTTTATCGATTCTCAATACCAAAAAAAAAAAAAACCTTATCGAAGGTGAATATTTAAGCTAGATTTGGTCTCCCTGGAAGAACCGCTACGAGTGCTATCGTACTTTTAACAGCAGGCAGACAGGTGTACGGACATAGCTAGATCGTCTTAGAATATCACGAGGACCCTGAATGGAGTCTTAGATGAATATTTCGATATGTTCAAACGGAATGATAAAGCCAATGTCTTTTTATGCAATAGAGAGATTGACTTTAATGTGCATTTACCCAATAATTGGTTATGTGGCTGTAATTATCAACCATCTAACAACTAAAATGTTTTGTATAAATCGACAAAATATTAATAACGAATTGAAATATTCTATAAAAATTTCAAAATTTTAATTATTGCTTCTTAATCATATTTTTTATTATATCCCAGCAAAAAATTTTTGGTTTTCGGTAATAACAACTACTTATTAAAATAGTTTCTGGATATTACATTAATAAGTACTCAATAGTATAATAGCGCAGTAATACTGCAATCACGTGGACGAGTTGGCTAAAGCGCCGGATTAACAACCAGAAGGTTGTTGGTTCAACCCCATTCTGAAGCTGTTAGTTTTTTATAACAAAATGTCTAATATATTTTAAACTAAATAGAGTTTTTGTCGCTTAGGATGCTATGTGCGAGATGGTGTACTGAGTAAGACGTTAGTCAGTAAAAACGAATGGTTAGTGTGTTTTCGTTTAGGTACATATTTTTGAGTACCCCTAGAGTCAAAAAATAACTACATGAATTTGTGGACAAGTCGAACAAAAATAACTAGTTATTCGGGCAAAAAATGAGTAACTTATTTTTGTTTCCAATTATACCTGCTAGCTTACCAGGAAAGCAAAGTTTTTGCTGGGATATTATATCTATTCGATTAAAACACAATTTTTTCCTTTATGAATGAAATAAATAAATAAATACATAAATATATAAATATATAAATATATAAATATATAAATAAATATTGCTTTTAATTTTCCTCTGTTTATGCTTTAACTTTTCATATCTTTCATTTATTTTTATTGAAAAAGCTTGAGTTTATTTTGTATTTTCTTCCTCTCGGTGTAAGAGTATGTGCGTGTGTTAGTATGTATAATGTTGACTTTTATATAAATGAAAAAATTCTTTTGTTGAAGATTTCTTTTCTTGTAATTTCTGTTGAATAATGTTTTATAGTTTTTCCTACTTCTTTTTGCCAGCTGTTTACTACTTGAATAATAAATTTACATTTTTTTTTTTTTGCTCCAAGTGGACAACATTTTATTTTAGTTTTCTCTTTTTATTAAAATAAAACTATTTTATTTATTTATTTTTAGTATTTTTTTCAGGATTTATATGGGGATTTTGCATAAAAGCTTTAAATACTAAATTGAAGAAGTTTTCTCAAAAGTTTTAAAAACTCAATAAAAAAAATTTGGGTTTTAAAATTTAAACTATTAAATTGAGGATTACTAATGATTTAATCAATTTAAATATTTTGATATTAAAGATCTAAGGAATAAATATTTTATATTTAGTACTACAAGAACCAAGTTTAACAAAAAACTGATAATATAAAATTTGGTTTATTTTAAGTTACGATACGAGGAAATCTTATAAAATGATATAAAATTTTAAATTATATGAAGATCTTTAAAATAATTTTGAGATAGAATCCGCTAACCTTTTATAACAAAATATATAGTTTTCTTCAGTCTAAAAATTTTCTCAGTCCAATTTAGTGTTGGTAGTTACGGGGATTTGTCCCCAAATTGCGGTTTTAAACTATCATTTGATCACAGATTTTCATGGGGGAGGAATTTGGGGATTTTCGTAAAATATGGGGATTCTTTATTGAATAATACATTTATTCCATTTTCGATAAATTTTAATTTTTAAAGAAAATCTTCGTTAAGTTTTAAGTTTTGTAGACAATTGCGATGAATTGAATAGATAAACATTTTTCGTTAAATATTCTATTTATAAAAATTTATTTCGAGTTTTATTTTGAAAGGGAAGCTTCAATGAATTATATATATATATATATATATATATATATATAATGTATTTAGTGAAAATATTGGATTAATTTCTATGTATAGAAAAAATGAAATTATTATTTATATGTCGTTTACACTAAATGAAAACTAATAGTTTTTGGCTTCATTCATTTTTTTTTAATGAAAAACTATATTAATATCGTTGGTTTCTTCTTACAAATAGGGTTAGGAGTTTCCCGCGATATTCCTTTCTCCGGGAAATGGGAATGAAATATTAAATTTCCCGGGATTCCAGGAAATTGAAAAAAACACTGATTTAATATTAAAGTATGATGCATCTTGCAAGACTTTAAAAATTTCAAATATTTCATACAAATAAAATAAGTATCTATTGTAAGTTATAAAACTGTATATCTCAGATTTTTAGGTTAATTGGTTTTTCATGCTAAAATTAAAAAAAAAAAAATATACCCTAATCTATGCTACTATACCCAGCAACAAAAAGAACATCCAAAAAAGTCTTGTCAAAGTCAAACTTGTGATGCAGAAGTAGTGCAAATTCGGATCATTTCCAATAAATTTAACATAGGCTTGTCATTGGAAGATATTCTCTTTTTTGATATCTATTCACTGAGTAAGAAGTTGTGTTTACGATGTCATGTAAAATTGATTCATTTGTTTTTTTTTTTATTATTTTCAGTTCAAGAAAATTACTTTTGATTTTTGTATAAAATAAAGATTATTTATTAAAAACAGATTTGCTTAACGATATTTTTGATTAAAACAGTTGTTATTCAGTAACAGGTACTTGTATATTTTCAACGTTTTATATCACAAACATTTATCTGAATTGCTTTTTAATAATATCTTTCTATGGTCTTTTCTATAACTTTTTAAGCACAAGAAACCGTAGACTTATTGAAACTTTGGAAGTAATTAAAAATTACTTCTTTAAAAATTACTTTCATTTATTTTTGTACAAAAAAGTTACGTACTAAAACATATGGTCAAGTATAATTATGTTAAGCTTTTTGAGTTTTCGACATTACTTTAGTTAGAACAATAAAACTTTTAATATCAAATCATTGCGAATTCATTAAGTTATAAATCTATAAAAAAATAATACAATTCACCGTTACTCTGATAACGGTACATCGTCTCAAATGCAAATAATCTTATTTCAGTGCGGACAAAAAAAGATTTTTTTTTAATTTTGGTACATTTTCAATAACGATATTAACAATTAAAAACTGAAAAAGATAAGTATAACTGATGATCTTTAATACCGAGTACTATCTGTATAAAAGTATAATACGAGTAGGAACGACAAAAATATGGGGAAAATCTAAAGTCCTAGCAATTTATAATTTTATTTTCAATTAACTTGGTAAAGGTTCGGGTTAAAAAAATGTACTTCGGGGGAAGAAGTAACAAATAATTTTATCAAGCCAGAGAACTCTAATGCCATTAAGTCGTTTCAAAATTAGCTAGGAATATAAATTTCATCTAAGAATATTAAAAGACATTTCGGAAAGCACTCGTTCTATAATACAGACCAGGAAAAGCCTAAAATAGTATCTTCATGTACCCAAAAGTATAACAATTACGTAATATGACTGTTTATTTTAGAAATGAACTATAACTGTTAAATTTGATCGCAAAACTTTCATAGAGATCTCCTATACAATTTAGCGTAACGGTGTAGGTGATATAACGGTGTGGGTTAGTACCACTGCAAATTATCGGATCGTTTCATCAACATCAGTGATATTATTATTTCTTTAGAATGATCTTCTAAAGAAATAATATTTTTTCCAATTATATTCTTACATTCCTAGAAGAAATTTATGTTTCTAGTAGATTTCGGACCTTCGATTTTTTCAATATTTTTGACTTTCTTATTTTATAGATCCTTTTTGATAAAAATAGTTCTCGGAATTAAAGATCATCAATGATACTTATGTTTTTTTCAGCTTTTAATTGTTAATATCGTTATTGAGATTTTGAAAAAAGATAGTGTTTTGAAAAAATTTACAGAAATTTAAAAAAAAAATTTATGAATTTATTGCTGACTCCATATGTTTTACGCACTGAAAAAGGACTATTTGTGTTTAAGACGATGTTCCATTATTGAAATTATATAAAAGGGTATTATTTTTCTATAGGTACTAAAAGTTTAATTTGGTACTAAAAGTTTCATTGTTTTGCATCAAATTTTGTCGAAAAACTCAAAAAGTTTAAAATAATTATGCTTTTTTTTATGTCTGTAAGTATATATATATATATATATATATATATATATATATATATATATATATATATATATATATATATATATATTGTTACAGTATCAATGCTTGAACAACTATCTATCTGAACTATTTTTTTAATTTTTTTTTTTTAGAAAATTTTTTCATAAATCTTCTTTTTATTGGAAATTTATTTTAAAAATAACGTTCACTAAATTTCTCTTTATACAACATTTTTAGTGATTATCAGCTATTTATACAAAATTTTGAATAAATTTTCAATTTAAAAAACTTAATTTTTTAATAAAACATTTTGAAGACAAAATTTGGGATTTACATATTAAAATGGGGATTTCTAGCTTTGGATTTAAGGACATGAGGTAAAATTTTTCTGGCAACACTGGTGGAAATATTTGTAAGCTCAGCAATATTGTCGCCAGAAGCAACAACTGTTGTAATAATTGAGCTTAATAAATGAGCAAAAAAAAAAAAAAAGCATCATCATCATCATCATCAAAATTGTGTTGCTTAATACGGCTGCCACAAAAAGTAACAAATGTATATATATATAACATGCAACTGCAATGTGTTAGTTCAAGACATTCACATACAAAAATCGTTTTCTTATTCAAACATTAATAAGCAACAATACAACCAGATTTGGAGACAACAAAAGGAAGTTCTAAGCAAGTAACCGACCATATATTGTTTGTGGCACTATTCTTAAAGATTCCGAAATGAAAAGAAAAAATCATACAAAAGACTACCATTCTATGAATTAAATTTATACCAAAAATAAATAAAAAATGAGCGAATGACTGACTGCCAGAAAGTAGGAAAGACTAGAAATGAATGAGCAAGTGAATAAAGAACAAAAATATTATGTCTAAATTTCTAAAAGCAAATAAGAATAAATGACAAATATAATTGAATCTACATACATAGTATGTATGTAGTATGTTTCATTAATACGAGTATTAAAGACATACTGTATATAATGTATAGAATATTTTGTTATTTACGTCAAAAGTATATTAAGTAACAGTGATGACAAACATGGTATAATTGTACTTTTATTGCACATTTTTATATCAGTTGGTACCATGGTACTATCACAATACATTTGGTACAATTTGATATAATTGTATTTATTTTTTATTTCAACAGAAAGATGTTTTTGAAATATCCAACAGTGGTTTTGAGGTCGAACTCAAAATGAAAAGTTTCAATTAGATTATACATAGAAAAATACATTAATTTCTATTAAGATACAGTTATTTCTGAACAAGAACGTTGTAGACAAATGTAATTTATTAGAGTAAATATTTCTGAAAACAATGTTTACATTGATGAAATTTTATGTAGCTTATTTTTAAGTAATTTTAAACAATCTTAAAAGAATGTACAAATATTTTGGCAATGTTTTAAAATCATAGATAAATTCTAAATTTACTTCCGAAAATATAATTTAAAGAAAAACTAATTCAATTTTTCCCCTTTCGTATTTTTTTCCAAATAATAAATATCGTTCATTCTACAGAAGATTTATAATAAATAAATATTTTTTTGAAAAAGGGTCTCCAGATTTTGTTAAAATTAGTTAAGCATAAAACCCATGGAGCCATTTAGACTTTATTTTATTTTATTTTATTTCTTTAAATTTCGAAATATTCGTGACCTTACTCACGATTTAAATTAGAAAAGAAAGAAAAATCAATTAAGTATTTAACTTTAATCGTTTATATCTCTTTACAATATAAACAGAATTTATTATCTTATGTCTCTAATGAAAGCCTCATTTAAGGCAATAACTCAGGTGTAAAATATTTATTAAAAATTCCCTCGTAATGCAATTGCAGTTCTCTAATGCATTTTTGATAATTTTCTTTTCTTTCTTTTTTATATTTTTCTCTTAGTATATTAAAATATATATATTTCAATATTAATTATACTTTTAAAATATTTTTAGCAGAAGCCAAAATAATTACTGCTTGTATAATTTCGGAAGCAAAAAGTCAATATGAAGGAAATTGGTTAAAAATATCCTGACTATATCAATGTATTTGCTATAACGCTATTTTTACACCCTTCACTATAGGTGTAAAGGGTGTATATAAGTGTCTCTCTGTTTGTAATTACCACAATTTGTGTCGGAGAGCAAATATATATATTTTCTGGATCTTTCTAAGAAATAATGGGATATATATATATATATTATTTTAAAAAATAATTTGCCAAAAAAGCAACTCAAATCTCCAATTTTTTTAAAAATGTTTAAAATGAAGCCTCTCAATAACGTGTATGAAATATATATCAAAAGATCAGAAAATTTCTCCAGAGCTTTTCTATTCAAACCCGGAGCAACCGATTCAAAAATAGCGGAGATATTAAAAAAACAGTTTTCCAAACCGGTTTTCGATTTTCTGAGGCCCCAATATAAGCTAGGGACTTCGTTTTTGTAAAACAAAGTCGGAAAATTTTTCTGAACTCAGTCGGTTCATTAGTTACAGAGATATCGGCTAAAATGCATTTTTACCGATAACCAAATCTGAAATAAGCTACGAACTTACTTCTTATATATCTAATCAGCAATATCGGTTTAAAAGCAACTGAATTATTGGCAAATTTGTTTTGTTATTTATCTAATAACTGCAATAAACTAAGGTAATAAACTAAGGCACATTGGTGTGTTTCAACGTTTGAAGCAGCTATGTAATTTAGAAATTTCATTCTTTTACATCAAAAATTTTTTTAAGATTTTTTGTGTTGAATAAATTATTTTAAATCCAATATTAGCCGCGTTATAGGCCAAAATACGTTATTAGATTTTTTGAAACTCCTATATAAGCTATGGGCCACATTCTTGCATAAATCTATTAGAAATATTTTTTCGAATTTTGGTTTTTTTTAAACAGTCAAATCGGTCCATAAGTTTTCCTCTTTCTTTATTTAATATTTTCTTATATTTATAAAATATTTGTTCTGCACCGTAGTGATTATATTTTCCTTAAATATGTGTGTGTAAAATTCCAAAATATTACATTTTTGCCTCTGGTAAAAATATTCCACAAATATAATATTTTTGTAATCCAACCATATTAAAATTTTGGTTGAGGATAACTATTTGATGTGATAATTAATATCTATTTTATACGGGGGTTAAAGTTACAAACCTTTTAATTTTTTTATTAAAAAAAAAAAAAAAAAATGAAAATCGTAAAAAACCGCGAGTTAAAAAAAAAAATAATAATAAAAGGGAAAACTGAATATATTCAAACGGCTCTTTAGGTTAAGTGTATGCCGAATATTAACAAAATTCGAGGACCTAAGAAGAATTTTTTTTGGGCATTCTTTCAGGAAGTAAATGTTATTCAATATAGAACACTAGACGATGTATAGGAATAAAAATTCAAAAATTTACTTAGCTTTTCCAGACATCTGGAGTGATTTTGTACAAAACAAAATATTTATAATAAAAGAAGTAAAATTTTCGAGTTACATTCAACCACAATATTTGAAAAATTTGTTGTTGCATTTTTAAAATGGTATTTAATATTTCTACTAAAATTACTCAATAAATATATCTTTATATATATGTATAGAAAAATATTGACAAAATTGATTGATAAAATGTATGTCGAAAAATTACATTTTATTTGTATAGTTGGTACAATACGAAATTAGCCATTTTCCATCCCTGTTAAGCAACACACATAAGTCCTTAACGTCGAGGCTATATTAGTCAAATATTTATCAAGACAAACGTCGAATTTTTGTCTGAACTGCAAATAATTTTTATCTTCATCAATTATAAAGGAAAACGTTGTCATGTAAAAAGAACCAACAAAAATCAAAATGGCGTCTTTTATAAAGCAACGGCAAGACCAAGTTGTCAGTACTCGAGCGCTGATAATTTTGTTTTAACCCTGCAATAGTATTGACAAATTGTATCTACACCTGGCAAATTTTTATCTTGATAAAATTTTAACGTTTGTCTTAATAAAAATTTATCTAGTGCAGTCTCGATGTAATGAAATCAAATTTAACATTTAGTCAAACAAATACTCTTTCTTTCTTAACATAAGAATAATTTCATATAAAATTTATAAGATTATTGTTGTCAGTTTTATGAAATGCCTCAGTTGCTGAGGCTCCTTATGTTTCATTCTAAAAGTTATTAAAATGTCTTTATTAGAAATCTTTAACACTTGGACTTGAGTAATGAATTTGTTTTGTGTGAATTATTTCCAACAATGAAAGACAATTAAATGATGAGTTTGTATTATTTATGAAAGAGAGTGCTATAAAGTGGATTGTATTTATAACAATTTATTAGAATCGAGCACATGATAGAAATATGTTTATGCTAAACAAAGTGATATTTTAGGTTTGGAATATTTGTAATACTTAAAAAGAATACAAAGCTTATTTGGAGAAAATTTAATTATAAGAGATTTCCTTTAAATACATAGTAACTTATACAACTATTAATCTTAAGTTTTATCTCAAAGGATGTTTTATAATGTAAATTAATAAATTTATATAATTTCATTTAAATGTATGTTCATCATTTAAGAAGAAGAAGTGTATTTAATCACTTGGTAATATTTTAGTTTTTAAAACTAAAGGTATTACTTTTAGGAAACCATATAAATTACATTCTGCTTCAAAATGTAACTTTTTACACATAGCGAAAAAACACGGTTGCGGCATGATCACCACAATAATATAATGTTATGTTTTATTGATATTAATAATACTGTGTTCATGATAAAAACGTTTCTCTTTACGTGTAGTAATTAAATAGTTATCCTCAACCAAAATTTTAATATGGTTGGATTACAAAAATATTATATTTGTGGAATATTTTTACCAGAGACAAAAATTTATAAACACGCAAGAATTTAGTTATTTCTACAACCATTAAATATTGGCAATAATTTTATTCATATTTTGCTTTATACAACTGTTAAATGTTTGTTTTTAGAAATGTTATGTTTTTCTCAAAGATATAATGTATGTGTTCGACCATTATATGTTTTTCATAACCATTGAGTGTTTGCTTCTAAAATATATTTTTATCTCTGCAACTATTGGATACATATTTTTGTGTAGTCTATCATTAAACAAACTGTTTTATTTGTGTGTTTATGCATTTATTAAAAATTCGTGGCAATATAATGAACACTTGTGAAAAAATTAATTTGAGCTAAATAAATGTATTCAACATTACATTAAAATTTGAGATAATATACAACGTACTTCCGAGGAGTTTTATTTTTAGCATTGCATTAAATCTAATTTTATTGTATTTCAAAAAAAAAAAAAAAAAAAAATATAAAATTACCGAACTAAGTTCATGTATAAATATTTTTATGTAAATAATTACTAACTATTACTAAATCTAATAAATATATAAATTATAAAAATATAAATTAAATTTAATATCTAATAAAGATGTTTTTCTATTATTTTTCAATAAAAAAATAATAATAGTTTCAAATTAATGTGTTTTATTTTAACAAATCTAGTACATGAAACATATAATTCTTGGTCATATTATAATAAAAAGGCATTATAATATAATATAATATAATATAATATAATATAATATAATATAATATAATATAATATAATATAATATAATATAATATAATATAATATAATATAATATAATATAATATAATATAATATAATATAATATAATATAATATAATATAATATAATCAAATTATAATATTAAAAAAATGAAATAATAATATCATAAAATGAAATAATATAATTTAAGAGATATATAATATAATAAAATGGAATCAAAGTATGAAAAAATTCACCATAATGCAATAAAATGTATAAATAAATGTATAAAATCGGACATAATATGATAAAATTGGTTTATAATATTATAAAGCCAAATCATAAAATTATAAAATCGGACAAATATGATAAATAATGATAAAGCGGAATTATAATAATTATTTATAATCAATACAATTTTTAATTGTAATCGTACATGCCAATCATAATATGTTCCTCTTAGAATATAGTGACCATAACCTTTTTTTCTCTGCATGTATATTCAATTGAACATAAAAAGAACTTTTTGACGATATTACATACAATTTTTCAAAAGTTTCAAAATACTAAATTTTGTCTAAAAAAAAAAAAACAATTTTGAGGTTAATTTCTATAGTAAATATCTTGAAGATCTAAAAATATAAAGTTAATGTTATACTTATATTCAAGTCGATTTAGAGTCGAACGGTATACTTTATAGTGGGGCACAATGTACTGTCTAGTGGAAAGAATTCAAAAATTATTTTGCAATTTAATAACAAAATTTACATCAAGTGATAGCTAAGACCTTTAGTATTCAAAGTATGTTTCGCCTTTTATTGTGCAATTAGTCTGCTTAGAACAGGACGACTCTAATAATATGGAATTTTTGAAGTATTTTGAAAAATTTAGATAACAAATAACTGGTTTGGAAAAAACATTTGGAAAAAATCAGTTTTGTATATTTAGGTGTTTTTATTAATTTGATGTATTAAAAACTCCACAAGGAACAGTATATATAATTTTTTTTTTAAATATTATCAATTTTAATGGATAAGCAAAAAAAAAAAACCAAAATGGAAAATATCTAAGTCAATATTCATTGTTCAATATTTTGAAACGCTTTCTATACAGTCCATATTAAATTATATGTGTTTTCTATCCTAACTTTTGAACTAAGTTAGTTTTAGAAATTGTCCATATTACGAATTTTATATTCTATGTTAAAATTCTTTCTATTCATATCTTGAAAACATTAAAGTTAGATTATATTACAAATGAATAATTATATGGAATGCATTAGTAAATTACTTTAGGATGTCTTTGTAAAACAACCAAGAACAATCGTGATTTTATTAGAAAAATTAGCAAAGGAAATACTAACGAAAATCAAATGATTAAACACTAAATTCCGCTCAATATGTTAGTTATAGTTTATCGAGATATAACAAATCTAAGCAACAGCATTAAGCATTTATAATTATTACTTAACCAGTAATTTCGTATTAAAAGATGATTACGAATAATGTTTTTTAATAGTTTAATCATTCAGAAGACAAATAAATTCGTATATTTTTGAAATATATATCAACACTGATTTTTACTAAAATTAATAATATAAATATGCAATTAAAAATATAAATTTACAAATGTAGTAAAAAAAAAAAAAAACAATTTAAAATGTTATATTCGACTTGACCCACTATCTGGGAGGTAGGTGATAAACCGCACCCAGTTTTTGTTTCCGAGTTTATATTGTTTCTTAAATTATTTGTATAAAATTTTCTTGATGTTTCGCCTTTTGCGAAAGGTGAGCGAATTATGTAGATTTTGGGTTTCCGAGTTTATATCGATTCTCCAACTATCTGTACAAAATTTCGTTGTCGGAAATGCTTGTGTTTAAGTGATATCAGCCGATAAGTATGAACTGAAATACCAATTGACACCCTGTGTTACTAGTATTTGGACCATAACTTTTTTGCTTGTAAACCAGGACACGGATTATATATATTTTATGGAGTCTTAAAAGATTTTTTCCACATGTTACACACAGAATGACAAACCCAATATACCACCATATTTTTGATGGTAGGTATAAATATATATATATATATATATATATATATATATATATCTAAAGCTATTTTCGATAAAACGATTCCTATGAGAATTAGTAATTTAAGTATTTAACTTGTGGAATTTTCAATTGGTTTTCAAAATTTCCTTTTCTTTATATATTTCCTTTTTCTTATATATTATTTTAATTTAATTTACTGCATTAATAGTATTTCACCGCAATTTAAAAGGAAAAATATAGCTACTCTGTCACTTAAACATTTTCATTTTACTCATGCAATTAATGTTGGCATTTATAATTATGTTTTCTTACTGCTTAAATTGTTCATTCTAGGAATTTTCTTCGCTTTTCTTTTTTGGAGTTTCAAAAATTAATTTTTAATTCTTTTTAGAATTTTTTTTTTGCTATTATTGTTGCTATAATCTTTTCTTCTTCATAAAGTTGTTGTACACTTTTTTTAGCTGCTATTGCTGTTGTAGTAGCATGTTGTATCTGCAATTGTTATTTCAAGTGTTTTGCAAGTGTATTAAATTATTCTCTTTTTATATGTATGTATTTTGTAGACTTACAGTATGTTTTTCTGTTGGTTTTTTTTTTTTGCTTTGTATTCATTCGTTTTTCCATTTAAAGCTTTTAATACAGATTTTAAGAAATCAAAAAGCTGTAATTAAGTGTTGCTAGTTTTGTATACAATTGTTTAAAAGTATTTCTGGAAAAATGAAAATAACAAAAATTGGAAGAAGCAACAAAACATGAAACGTGCTTCAAACGATAAATAGATGATTGTGTACTTTTTCATAAGGAATAGGTTTTTATGATGCTGAAGTATGAGGTAGGAAAATTTTTTTTATAGACAAGAAATAATTTTGGTATTTTCTCGAGTTTTGTTAACACACTATAAAAGCTTGTAAAATTTCCTCATCTATGTATAAAACACTATATATGGGTTTAAAGCTCCAAAAAAATTTAAACCTAAACTCCTTTGCTTTAAAATTATTTTCCGTACAATAAACAATTAATAGAGTACTAGCCAAAAACCACTTCATAAATATTCATACATCCTTTGGCAATGAATAAGTACGAGTGGTTGTATGGGAGGCATTACTTCATTTCATGTCAATACATTTACGTCGCCCTTGCACTGAGAGCACTCTTCCATTCACAAGAATTTCCAGCCACATTAATTACGTTGTGTGCCACAGTGTTGAGGAATGAAAAAAATAATATGTAAATAAATATGTATATTAATTTAGGCATGAAAGTATGTCTTTTTTTCTTTATCTCTTCAAAGTCTAAATCGGCCGCTATTTGTAGAAATTATGAGCTTGTAAACTTTTTTCAAGCTCAAGGTGGTCAATTTAGGCACTCTATAACTCACCTAGTATTATAATACTAGAGATACATATGTATTTATTGCCCTTTTTTTTAAATGGACCACAGTGATAGTGACTTGCAAATGAGTATGAAAGAATAAAAAAAAAACATTTTCAAAATTTGCCAAAAATTGGTCGTTGAAACTATTTAAATGATTTTTGGAGAAATGAAAGATTAATATCTATTTTATACAATACATAAGAAATAACAGTGAAAAATATAAGATTAATATGTTTTTTGCGTAAATTCCAAAAAAGTCTTTCGAAAGATTGACTTTTTGCACAAAAGCTGCACTCTTGCATTAGTTTTTGGTCAGGTCAATCTAAATATATTTTGCGATTAAATACCATCAATAAATTTAAAAAAGCTATGGCAATATTTTTTTTAAATATGACAAATTTATATCAAATCAAAAATTTTTTAGTAATCATTTATGAAGCCTTGTCCTTTGAAATATGTAGAGAAACGAATTATTTTATTAACCAAATTTTGAGAAAAAAGTGAAATAATTTATACTGAAATAATTTTACTATATTTTTTTTTTTTTGTAAAAAATAGCCATTTTTCATATTAATTTCGGAGCGCTGAATTTGAATATTTTTTGCGGCTAAATGAATTAAGATAATCCAAATATAATTTTCAGTATATTATTTCAAAATGCATTAGAAATTATAGAATATTAAAAAAAGCCTCATATATCACAGAACAAAAAATCAAAAATTCAAAATTTAGACATAAATATATTTTTAAATGTAAGAAATAATTTATTTGATGAAGCATATTTTTATTTCTACAAGCACTTTATATAAATATAAAAATCTTTGAAATCGGACTTACGGTGGTCAACTTTGACACCCTGTAGCTTATCTGGTATTACTACAGGGTGACTAAAAAATTATTTTTGTGAAAGCTGAAGTCTTTAACTTCCCCATATATTTTAATTCGATTCGACCAGTAGTTTATGAGATACAGATTAATTATAAACATTTTTGCAATCCGATTTATTACAAACTTTTTTGCAATCGGTGGTAAATTCCGGCCAAAAATGCAAAAGAAACTAAAATCGGTTTTTTTGATCAAATATTTATTATATAATAAAGACAATACTTCAGATAACATGAGTTATATTATCTGAAGTATTGGATGCCTAGTTTGTTATCAATATTGACGCACACTCGAATAGTTTTATTTAATCATTATTATGAATAACTACTATTAAAATTTTAGAAAATTTGAAACTTTTTTGAGAAATTAGGTTTATCGTCAATCTTTTGATATAAAATGATGGTCAAAAAGTTATCTTTTTTGTATATTTATCATTATCATATATTTGTATATATATCATTATTTCAGAGACTGGATCTAAACAGGATAGTGTACTCCTAAGTGCCATAAGTACATGTATAAAAAAAACTCAGCTGCTACTACCTACTACCCTCCCTTATCACAGCATTTCTAATTAATTACAACTTGAAATAAGGATTTTTTATACCTTTAAAGTTCAAATTATTTAAAATACGGATAATGTAATATTAATGATGATATAATTAGCATAGCTTCGGCAAAAAATATATTTTAAGTATTTTAATATACTTACATTTTAATATACGGAATATTAATTTTATAGTGGATTTTAAAAAAATTTTGGGATTTTCGTCAGTGCTGCAAATCAGTTCAGTTATGTGACAATTTTCGATTTTTTTATTGCATTATTTTGAATCTTTATTGGTCTTACCGTTTTAAATTCTGGTCAAAATTTAATTAGAATACAAAAATATTCATAAAAAAAATTCTCGAACTAGTCAATAACAACGCTAAACCAAAACAAGGTATTTATAAATTTTATATCAAACCGGACAGAAAACATTAATTTTCTGATTTTATAACTCCGATTTCAATGAAATTCACTACGAACATTGACTTTGAAAGTGTTTCTTAAATATAAACTTTTAGGCTCGGGGTTTCTTCTGGTCAATAAATTTGACGTTTTGAAAACTGAGAGAATGCTAAAAAAGTTTTACTTGTTAAATTGCTAATAACTTCTAAAATTGCATATCTCTGGTTTTAGTTTCATATTATAGACAAAGATATTATCCCTATAAAGTTCATTATAAAGTTTATTATATATTATAAAGTTTATTATATATAAAATTTAAACCATTATATCTTAAAAAACGGTATTTTTAAATTTTACAAAATTATTTAATGTTGACATACACAGCTCTCCTCTCTACTCTTGTAGATTTAGTTAAGAAGTTATGGACCAAAATTTAATTTTGTTGCAATAAAGGAAAGATCAACGAGAATAAGTATGGTAATGCTATGCAAATTTCAATTCAATAAGAGCTGGTGAAAGTTCCGGACTACGGACTGTGAACAGTACTAGAGGAATTTTGTATACAGAAAGTGTAGTAATGTACAAGGTTAGACATCCAAACGACTGGAGTCTATTACCACAAAAAATTAATAACAAAAAAAAAAAAAAAAAAAAAAAAAAAAAACACCTGAAAGTAAAATTGTACCTTTGAAGCAAAACCCAAAATAGAAGAATCAAAATTTAATAGTTTATATTCTTAAAAAAATATATGATTAAAGATTCCTATGCATTTTATAAAACTTTAAATCAATAAATAAATTATTAAATTTTAATCAATATTTATTAACTTAAAAAAATTAAGAAATTTATTATTTTTATTTTTTTTATAATTTTATACTATAATCTTTCTAATTTATATATTAAACCATTTAATAAAAACAATCGCTTTATCGGAATAAATCGAATTAAAAAATGCTACACACCAGTTTAGCTTATTTAATAATTTACATTTAAGCTGATTATATTATCTTTATAATATCCCAGCAAAAATTTTTTAGTTTTCGGTAATGGCAACTACTTATTAAAGCAGTTTCTCGGTAATGAGGCGTCATTATTATTTGCCTATCCTGTATTACATAAATAAGTACTTAATAGTATAATAGCACAGTAATACTGCAATCACGTGGATTAGTTGGCTAGAGCGCTGGGTTAGCAACCAGAAGGTTGTTGGTTCAACCCCATTCTAATGCTGTTAGTTTTTTATAACAAAATGTCTAAACGAACAAAATTAAAAACGAATGGTTAATTTACGTCCAATTCCAAATCTCATTGACGGCAAAATTTTTTGTTTTTTTTTTTCAATTTTGTTTACGTACATATTTTTGAGCATCCCTAGAGTCTAAAAATAAATACATGGGGACAACACGAACAAAAATAACTAGTTATTCAGGCTAGCTATATACCTGTTAGCTTACCAGGGAAGCAAAGTTTTTACTGGGATGCTTAACTTATTTCTGCTGTTTTAAACTTATTAATATTAAGGACAGCATTACAGCACATCTACCCATAACAGAATATGTAAGATTTTTCTGGCATAGAGTGTCAAATTCACTCTTTGAGAGAATTATCTCATGTGTAGTTTCAAGTATTAGTATTATAAGAAGTATTATGAGACTGTTGTGATGAGATTTTCTTATAAGATGAACTGTCAAAAAAATACATATATATGAAATTTTGTTTGTGTGAGTGCATGTGTAATTTGGAAATTACTGAAAAAGATAGGTATTTTGTAAAATATTTTTCTTTTAATAATTGATTTACATTTCAAAACATTTTTATAAATATTGTGCTAAAAACGTGAGCATTTCTTAAATAAATAGGACATGTTTGTTCTGTGACTGATGGAAAATAATGATATCTTATAGGATTTATTAGAATACTTAAGATTTAACATAATATAAACAAAAATTAATACTCTCTTCTACCGGCGTTATCTCACATATTATATTAGCGTTAATCTCAGTAGACCTGAGGTTAGAGAAATTTATTATTTCTTAAGAATCCATATCCACATTGAATAAGTTATTTTTTGGAAACTGTATAAAATTTTCAAAATAAAATTTTACAAACCAAACAATTATGTATAATAAATATTCTAAATAAAAAAAATTATTTTATTAAAAATGTTCCAGCAAAATGTGTTATGAGTAGGTTTTTGTAGATTTTATTATTGCTTTCTTGTATGCAATCATCCTGCTTTTTTTTTGTTTACGTAATATCTGTAGTAATTGTACTAAGTTTCCAACTAATCGTATAAGTTTCAAAGAAATTTGACAAGTTACAAAATAAAACATTTTTTTCGCTCTCCTGAAAATCTAAGAAAAAAAAAACACATAACTGTTTTTATCGGAGCAGCGACGTTTTTTATTATAAACTTTAGGTTAGGTTAGGTTAGGTTAGATTAGAAAGGGTGGCGTATTCACGCCTACACCCAGAGGCCGAACGGCCCATTGTGATCCCTTTATGAAAGAAAGAGAGAGAAAAGGGGAACCTATACCCAATCAATCAGTTATGATTGTTCCTAAGCCATTTTATTCCCATTACAAACCCTATGAGGTTCACAAGTCCTTTGCCATTAACCTCACCTAGTTCATGTAGTGTATGGCTTCCAAACCACTTCAACCTATTACGCTGAAGCCCTACACAGTGACAGAGTATGTGCTCCACTGTCTCTAGCTCCTCAACATCATCGCACGTTCTACAAAAGTCTGATGTGCCAATGTCCCATTTACTCATCATATTCCCTATTGAGAAGTGACCCGTAACCATACCTACTATGACTCTAAGACTACCACGACTCATACCTAGAAGATGCTTGGAATCCGCCAGTTTTAAGCTAGGCCATAATGCCTTAGAAACTCTGCAATCCGATCTGTCACTCCAGGCTTGATTCGTGTTGTCTAGAGTCCACTCCCTTACGGCCCTAAAGAAGGACCCAATTGGAATCTTAACAGATGACTCTATGAAAGACCTATCTAGCTCCGAGCCACTGCGAGCTAGCTCATCGGCTATTTATATAATATATTTATATAATATATATTATATAATATATATATTATTATAAGCTTTATAAAATAAATTTTTAATATATGTAGATAACTTTTACTCAAATTTTGGTTATTCCAACTATGTTGGATTATATAATTTATTAATTTATCCCAATAATTTTAAGCTAAAATTTATATGTATACAACTTATCTAATAATGTGGAATAAACATACGTACAGGGGTTGTCTGCATTGGAAAGTATAACAATGGACAACACAAAACTGTAAATTTACCATGACATAACTATATCCTTAAATGTTTAAGGTTTATTTTGATAAATGTATTAAATATTTTTATATTTTTGGGAATTCCTCAACAATACAAATTATTTCGACTAGATGTTTTATTTCGCTCATTTGCTGCAATAATGTCATAACTCAAAGTAACGCAAGTTTGGAGATAACATCAAACATTACAAACATAGATAACATAATAAATAATGTGTTTTATTAACTTACAAAATCTTATATTCAAGTTTTTCCTATATCACGCAGGATCACGATAAAAGCATTATGACCAAATTTCATAATTCATTGTGTATTTCTTGCAACAACGTATTATTTTATTTGTGCGTTGGCTATAGTGTAGTAAAGTTATCTAAAGGAGTGATTAAATTTGACTATAACATTATTTTCATTCAAAATTTTTAAAAAATATATATTAACTTAAAAACTAAAAATGCATCTGCTGAAACAATATATTTTTTGAGTTACGACGTTGTTGTAACAAATTAGCGATATGTAAGTAAACTCGCCTATATCTCTCCTTCTACTTAGCCGATTTTTACGAAACTCCTATCTTTGAAAAATTTATAACTATATCTTACATTTACACTAGTTGAGTTATTTTAGTTTTCATCAAGTATAAATTTAACATAAATTTTCTTTGACCTCATCCCCTTTTGGTATCCATAAAAATTTAGTTTTCGAATAAAGCATTATATTTTCCATCAGTGTAGCAAATTTATACCATTTAAACAGAGAAATAACGAAGTTATTGATTTTTGGCCGGAATTTATCACTGTGCACTGTGTGCTGCGAGGAGTTCAGAAAAACATGAAAACCAAAACAAAGGAAACGGATGTAACGGTTCGAATGCTCTTAATGTTGTAAAAGCGCTTTTTGTGTTTGTGTTTGAGTATCTCAGCATTGTTTGCAATGAAATCTACAGTTTAGTAAAATGACCGTATCTTGGCATTTACAAGCAACATTTTACTATTTCGAAAAGTTAAAAAACACAGCTAAATTTCATAATTTTTCTTACTAAACAAGGTGGTGTACCAAGTTTAGTTAAATATATATTTATGCAAAGTTTTGTTAAAAAAAAAACAAAAATATTTATGTATATGAGGAAATTTTTTCTTTTCAGATTTGCAATACAAAATCTAACATTCATACGTGCTCGTTACATTGAGTATATATTCATTCAAATTTAAGTGCTATAAAAATTAAATGTTACACCTGAACAAGCTTCAACAGTGTAGGTATATATAACATTTTTTGGGGTGGAATTCATTAAGCAAAAGTTTAAAACTCGTTAGTTAATTGCTAAGAGCACTGGGTTAAACTTTCAACTGTATTTAATTCTGCGAAATTTTTAAAATTACTGCTGTACATAAATAAAGGTTTTTTTTTAATAAAGTTTAGCAGAGTATAAAGAGTTGATAAAGTATTGTTTTGTCATTAATAATAATTAATTGCAATAATATTAATAAATTTACTTACAAATTATAATTTTGGTTTATTGAGTATTTATTACCTATAAAGAGAGAGAGAGAGAAAACATTTTATTAATTATTTTTTTCATAACAAAATAAAGAAAAAAATTTTTTTTATATAAAACTAGTTTAACCCGGTGCGCTTCGTTGCACTGTTAAAATAAAATAAGTGTGAAAAAATACAAATATATATTTTTTTATGATTTAATTTATTTATTTACATACGTATTGTATTTCAACTTGTTTTGTAAATAAACACTTTTAATCAAAAAATTATTTTAATATATATTTATTTACAAATCCATTTCGATGTTCCCTACTTTTTTAAAGAAAAAAAAAAAAAAAAACGCAGAAAATTCAAATTTAATGGGGAATGTTTATTATCATTTGAAAGAACATTCTTTAGCATTTATTTTTTGAAGATTATGTCTATCAAATGTTGGCCGTTGCTACGTCGCAGATGGTTCATCCGAGCATTTTGACTGGTAACTGGCGAATGACACGCGTGATGTTTTCCTCCAAGGCCTGAATCGAAGCGTGTTAGTCCGCATAAACTTTAGACTTTACATATCCTCACAGGAGAAAGTCTAACGGTGTGATATCACACGACCTTGGTGGCCAATCGACCGGCCCAAAACGTGAAATTATGAGCTCACCGAAGCGTTCTCTCAATAATTCCAATGATTTATGAGATGCTTCAATTTCAGGCATCAAATAGTCGGTTATCATGGCACGATAACGGTGACCATTGACGGATACCTTAGCACCTGCATCATTTTTAAAGAAATATGGACCGATGATTCCACCGGCCCACAAACCACACCAAACCGTTGTTATTTCTGGATGAAGTGGCAGTTCTTGTATCTCTTCAGGTTGCTCTTCGTCCCAAATGCGGCAATTTTGTTTGTTTAAATACCCATTGAGCCAGAAATGGGCCTCATCGCTGAACAAAATTTGCCTCGAAAACGTCGGATCTTCTTGGAACTTTTCAAGAGCCCATAGAGCGAAGCGATGTCGCTTGGGAAGGTCGAGCGGCTTCAGTTGGGAGAAAATTACTTAAGATTTATTGGTTATCGAATTAAATTGTACTATTAACATATATTTCCCTTTTTGTACATATGCTGTAACATAATGATTTGAAATGATTTTCCATTTCAATTTGCATCATAAAATTGTTGAGACATTTAATAGTTGGAGGAAAAACGGTATTTTTGAAGAAAAATTAAATGAATTATTTTTACTGTTGAGAATTTTTAAAAAGTGAACTAAAAAGGTAAATTTCAAAAAAGGTTATTTTTTAAAAAAAAGAGGCTAACTGATTCAGTGCCTACGAAACTCTAAAAAATTTGTTTATTTGATAGAAACAAAAAAAAAAAAACAAAAAAAAAAAAATTTGTATTTTCAGAAAAACTCAATTTAATTAATAGCAAAATAAGTTATTTATAATAATTTTTATTATTGAAAAAATAAAGATTTATTAATAAAAATACTTAACATAAAATTCCCTTATGATTAATTAAACTTCTAAAATTTTATAAAGTCTTTTCGCGGCTTTAGTCCCTTTTCAACCACCTAGCCACTTTTTTGGCCCTTTTTTAAAAATGGAACTAAATGACGACATTTTATGACTTTGTGTTAAAAGACGAGAAACTAAGTTGTTTGAATTTTCAACGAAGAAATTAATTATTTTGAAATTAATTGTTTGAGATTGAGATACAGAAAAACTTATAAATGAATTGAAACTATCATAAAACCAAAGCAAATGATAAAGTTAATGAACAATTATTTAAAACATCGAATGCCGAATCTTTTTGGACCGGATTGGGAAAATTAAAAAGTAGATTTGATGAATACTTATATACTAATTTATATTTTTACTTTAGCTCATAGCAGTGCCTCAACGAAACGTCTTTTTTCAAAATTATCACTAATTCAAAATAAAATGTCCAAATAAGGTCATTACTTACGAATCCATGCTTTCAATTTTAAATTTGTTAGACGGGTATTTTTAAGACCTGAGTCCGTGTGATGATCTCGTACAAAAGAACAGAATTTTAAAAAAGAGAATTTTACTTTAACTATTTTTATGAATAAATCTTTTTCCTATGCAATAATAAAAATTATCGTAAATAAATTATTTTGTTATTAATAAAATTTAATTTAGTTTTTTTTTTTAATACAATATTTTTTCTTTTATTTTTATTAAATAAACAAATTATACGGAGTTTTTGACGCATTGAAGCAGTTGCTACCTTTTTTTTTTTCAAAAAATCCCCTTTTCTGGTGATATTTTTTGGGTTAAGATACCTTTCAGAATGGTATAAAATCCTTGTAAGTTCTAAAGGAAAATTTTATTTTGGAGAAAAAAGAATGTAGAAACTTTCACGGTAAAAACAAACACAAAAAATCCCGATTTTTGCAATTTTCAAATTGAAAATTGTTTATTTTTTTAAACTCAGTAGGATAACGGCTTAGTTTTTTAACTAAGCATAGGAAAATCATATAAAATCGGTCGGAAATGTTGGGATATATATGAAAAAAGCTAAAGCAAGATCTTGCAAAATTAAGACAGTTAAAATTTCAAATGCAAATAACTCGAAAACTATAAGATGTAAATATCACTTGCAAGCATATTTGGCCTAGGTGTTATTAATAGTTTTAAGAGGATATGAAAACCTAATTTTGAAAGCGGAAAAGGAACAGAAATTTGGCTAACGGTTACAAATTTTTTATGTAAGAGGTATCCACTTTGAGTCCCCTTAGCTCCGCTTCTGAGGGCTCTATAGGGACCCCTACCAAACTTGGAATTGTACACTCCTCTGCCACGCGTATGTGTAATTATATGTGAACCCTAATAGCCGATTAGAAGTTACAGATTTATTTCCAAAAAGTTTCGATTCTACCCTACTGTGCGCTGTAGAGCAGCCTGTGCTTCAGTAACACACTTCAATAACTAATATTCTTAATTCATAGTTTTTCAAGATCGATACAGTAGCTTAGAAGATTCAGATTTTTACAACTTATTTTGCGAAAATCTCCACTATTCATTGTTATTTGGGGTCTTAAAGAAACATTTTAGACTGCAAAGAGATTTTACCCTGGTAATTTTGTTGAAAGATGAAAAAAACTGATTTTTTAGGAATATTCATGCAAATAATTGTTTTCAATCGCGGAATATTAATTTTTGATATTTTCCTTATTCAAAAATATAATTTTATATATTTTGAACATTTTTCAATATATATTAGATATTAATGTAGCGTTGAAATGGTCTGTCTTGATACTATTGAAGATTACACGTAATTAACACTTTAACGGCAAAAGGACCAATTTTATGCATTTTGCTACCAAAAGGATAAATTAGCAATTTTTCAAATAAATCACATTGAAGTATTTATGATTATAGATGAATTTATGAATACTATAATAATTTCCTTTAAAACTGTGATAATAATCGGATTAAAAAGATTTTTGAATTCGTTTTCTTAATTAATCATTTATTTCGGATAAAAATTAAACTAACCAATTATGGACCGGAAAACCCAAAATTACTTATATAAAGGGTGAAATGAATAAATATATCAACTGTATTGTATTGAGACCTTTCCAAAGGTGCACTAGAATATAAATTACGATAGAAAGTTTTCAAAATATTCAAACATTAATAATATCCCAGCAAAAACTTTTTGGTTTTCGGTAATAACATAGATAAATAAAGTAGATTCTTGGTAATGAGGCGTCATTATTATTTGCCTACTCTGTATTACATTAATAAGTACTCAATAGTATAATAGCGCAGTAATACTTTAATCACGTGGATGAGTTGGTTAGAGCGCCGGATTAACAACCAGAAGGTTGTTGGGTCAACCCCATTCTGAAGCTGTTAGTTTTTTATAACAAAAGGTCTAAAAAGATATTTTAAACTAAATAGAGTTTTTGTCGCTTAGGATGCAATGTGCGAGATGGTGTACATGAATTTGTGGACAAGTCGAACAAAAATAACTAGTTATTCAGGCAAAAAATAAGTAGTTTATTTTTGTTATTTATTTATATCTGCTAGCTTACCAGGAAAGCAAAGCTTTTGCTGGGATAGTACCTAAAATAAAATCATTAAAAATTTTACTAAAATGTTAATTTCGCTAGAGTATAAACTAATTTTAAAAATCTCTTAATTACTGTGTATTAAACGTTATTTTCCTATCATATGTTGTAATTATTTGACCAAAAGTTAAAAATTATTTACACTGTGGATCGAAAATCATATTTTTGGAGGTATTTTAAAAATGGTCCAGCTAACGTAAGCGAAATAATTAAATCGAAACATTTTGGGAATTATTTTAAGATATATCAATCTTTAATTTTAGGGTAGCACATTTGCAAAATTTTTTATCTCCATACAAATCAATGCACTTTAGTATATATATTGTAATCATACAAACTTTTGGAGTGAAGTTAATTTCGCTAGGAAATAAATACATTTTTCATAACATATGCAGAATGTACTTGAAAGCAAACATGAGCAAATAACCTTTTAGTATTTCATCAGCATTACAGACAATAACTACATACTTGGTCATAAATAATATTTTCTCAGATACAATTTCAAAGCCATTAATCATTTATCAAAAGTTTAAAACTCATACATATCGTCGCAACACTGGTAAAGTGATAAAGATTATGCTAACTGTAAGCCCATTATCCAAACTATTTTCAATTTGAAAAATTAAACTGAACTTTTGCTCTTTACAAAAAAGTTGTTAAAAACACATAGCTTTTTCCTTTTGCGGCACAGTGGCGATATGAACAACAACGTTTATATATGTACATTAGTGTACATGGTCATCACAACGGGAAAGTATTAGTATAACAAATTGTATGTATATTTGCAAGAATAGCTATATCGTACTAGTTTTATGCTTCACAAACAATTTATTATTACCTTTACTCTACCCTCTAGCCTCTTCCCACCTTCTACTATTTTCCTTTCACTAAGTTCATGATTCTTAACCATAGTTGCTCAACCGTTAATATGTTTTCGTTTTGAAAAATCCTTTACTAAAGTAAATGGGTATTACTCCAGGTAAATGTGTTTTTAACTAAAGATACACATTAATTCATTCGAAACTAAATGTTGCATTTACTTGCAAGTAAGAGACCATAAAGCGCATAATTACATTAAAATATTACATGTTTGAAGTTCTTGTTTCTTTCTGTTTAGTTATTTTAAGTAGTTTTGCAAAGTCCAGCTGTGTAAGTTAATGGATTTACTTGAAGAAGAGTTAAAGTAGATTAAAATAGAAATATTGCAAAGAAAAGATTTTTATGTTGGCAAAGATATATAAGATGTGCGTCCAAATAAAACATAACATGTTTTTTTTTTTCTTTTATTAGAAGGTGAACGGAATAACTACTTGTATCATTTGTTCTCCAGATTTTTCTGATATACCATTTTATATAAAAAGTAATTGCTAACTAGATTATTTTTAATTTTTTTAGGTATAACTTAAAAAAAAAAAAAAAAAAAAATATTAAAGTGTTTTTACGAAATTTTTCGCAGTATTTAAATATTTAATTTTAATAATTTAAAATTAATGATCACAATTGAGTACTGCTTTTAAATTCGCTTTAAACTTGGATCCAATTCCTTTACAATTGCAATAATTCTGGGTTGTTAAATTAACTAATCCACAGAGTATTATTTATTTAAAACAACATTCCCAATTCTATGTGCTTCTACTGTAACGACAAAATTCTGAATCTGGCCAGAAAATATTGAAAACACTGTTGCATATCACGAGTGTTACCAATATCATTCTATGATACTCTTTGTTATGATTATTCAAGTTTAGTCAGACTAAAGGATCAAAACAATAACATATTTAGTCACATTTTGAGTAAACTTGTCATACAACAAATTGTTTTGTAAATTTTTATTTTTTTATATTCGATACTACTCAGGACCATTTGCTCGATTATTCGGTATACAAAACTTGTACCTTGAAACTTGAGAAAAGTCACACAGAAAAAATTGTTCTCTTAAATTTTTAAAATTTAATTAATGCATTTATCAAATTAATTAATTTTTTCAATTTAATTAAATTTCTTTGTAAATTTGTTTTTCAAAAATAAAAAGTTCTGAAAAAATTTATTTAAAAGGTAAATCGTAATAATAATAATATTAATAATAATAATAATAATAATAATTCGGATTCCTTAGGTTTCAATGCACTAAAAACGCAGTTTAGGATGAAGTAAGATTTTTTTAGGTTTCAGAAAATGTTAACCCTACTCGGGTGCCTTTAATATACTCGCATTTCTTTAATAATGAAGATATAATCACGAAACTTTAAACCGTCGCAAATAAAGTGTTTTTAATTTTAGAAACGCAAGAAACCTCAAGTTTGATTTCTTGGTTTATGTCTCAAATGAGTTTAAAGTTGACATCTATGGGGGTCAAACAAAAAAGTCAAGCAAAAATAGGGTACCCGGTACCCCCCATGTTATTTTTATTTGTTTTGCATTATAATTAACTTTTCCTTGCAGTAATTATTATTTTCATTGTCTTTTGCTTCATTGAAATTTAAAATTTATTTATTATTTTTTTTCTGCTAGTGAATAAGCAAAAGTTTCATTGTATAAAATCTGTTCCCGTTACGATTTGAAGGAAATCTCGTTTCATAACCAATCTAATTTTAAACTTTCTAGGTTATTTAGGAGTTTCTGAAAAAGGAATAAAATATAATATATGACAAATTTCAAACATTTCTCATAATCACTATTTTGCAACAGTCTACATGATTATTTTTTCATCCTTCAAGCGATTTTGACATGCTTCAATATTGACTGCGGTTTTATGAATTCTTTTTAGTTTTTTATTTTTTTATTTCTTACATGTCATGTCAAAATGTCGAACATTTTTACTCTAAAATATCATACTAAGGCTCAAAATATTGATATTATTACCGTTATTCATGCCAGTTCTTATAAACTTTCGATATTGTAGCTCCAAACTTGACAGGACGCTGTGCAATCACTGACAACATTATTTTGGATTTCAAGAAAGTCATTATCGGGCATGAACGATTTTTGTAGAGGAACTTATGTGGAACCTGTATTCAATTGTGGATCAAGTCAGTGCCATCACTAACAACATTATTAAGGATTGTAAAAGAATTACAATTTATACTTAAAAAAAATCTTACACGTACATAAAACATAGTATCTATCAATACTAATTTATGCACTTTATAATTTTAATAAGTGTCACTTACATGGGAGCAATGTATTTTTCAGCGAACCTCATAAAAGTATGTTTTTACGTTTATAAAAATTATTTTATAAAATGAATGGGAAAATGAGCATCGAAACCTTATTCTAGGGGGAAATTTATATGGGGGCTACATTATAATAAGTAGCTATTGCACCGAAAAAATGATGGCCAAAATATTTTTTAATAAATCATTATATAATTGCAAATAAAATTTTATGAAAAAAATTATTAGATTATTAGATTAACATTATGTTTTATTGGTTGAAAATGCTTTTAAATCCAATACACAAAACAAAAATAATTTTATGTATTTTAATAATTTCAGTAAAATAAAGAATATAAATTATAAAAATTAGGAAATCAAAAAATATCAAATCCAACATTTGAAGTCATTTGGAGATAAGTTATCTCTATTTCCTTAGAGATTTTCCTAATAACAATTAAAATTTAGGTATCTTTCAGATGATTCGAAAACGAATGATGATAAATATATTTTACCTCATAAAATAACTATACGTAAGTAATATTATTTCATTATCCCCTATTCATACTATCTTGTGAGTTAATTTAGAAATATTCTAACGAACAGTTTTTCGTTCTATGATATTTTCAAACGAACGATTGTGTTCGATACAGATCTCCCGTAATCGTTTCATCTGAATTTTTTTGGTTGTCCGGACTTCAAAAACAATTTTTTGCTCTTTGAGTTATCATAATGTATCCACTTTTTATCACCACAATTCGTATGGCGTATTTCAGACATGCTAAGTCTTCTTAAGTTTTCTCTTGCCTTCTGCTCCCGTGGCACCTAATTTCCTTGGTTTGGATGAACCAAGTACTTTTACATATCTGGAAGCTGTTATTTGATTTACATGCAACAATTCTGCAAACACTTCTTGCATTCCTCATTTTCAAAAATTTTTGGCTGGCCGAAATGCTACTTATCATGCACAACTTTTAGATATCAAAACCACATCTAAGACAAGTAAGTTGTTGCCAATTGGAACTGATGCTAAATTTAAATAACGATTATGTTTTTCTATTTTTAGGTCGATTTGGTACTTTATATAACGTGAAAGCAGCGTCAAAGGATTAGCATTTTCTTATTGTTTTCTTTTTTTATTTAGATTAAAATACATTATTATTTCTGCAACATTTTTACTAACTGTATAAAATACCAACTTTACATTACACTTCATATATACGCATTCTTTCATGAATCCTCTACTGAATTTACACAAATATTATTATATTATTTTTTTCGCAATTTAATTGTAAATATGCAATATTTAAGAAAATATAAATTTTTATTAAAAATTTTATTGATTCAACAACAAATATTGTTTGAATATCTACTAAAAACTATATATTGTTTTCATTGTTTTACTTAAAAAGAATCTATTACATCTTATGAAAATTTTCAAATATTTAAATTTATAAATAATAAAAATATTTAAATAAGAAAAAAATTAATTTTTTTTCAATAAAACATTTACTAATTAGAATATTTGATTTGACTAATTCAGTGATAGGTTCGATTTCGGTACAAAAAAATATAATTGGTTTTAAAAATTTATTATTAGAATATGAAATTTATTTTTTATGTGTATCAACTTATTTGAAGAGTTCGCTCTTGCATCATATAAGAAAAATTTCATCCATTCATCTTAAAAATTGAAACTTGCAGCTTCAAAAAAAGACAGGCAGACTATTGGACATCGTGAGCAAACAAGCTTTTTCTACGTGTATTTACCATTTTGCTTTTAGCTTTATAACTAATTAAATAATATTAAAAAAATAGTTAACATAAAATTATAATTTTTTCTACAAAATCAACAAAAAATTCTCTAATTTACCCGGATACTAACTAACGTTAATATTTTTTGGATATGTATCGTAGGCTTAACTGTTGTCTTCGAATTTCAAGGTCGTTTGGCATCTGTTGTGTATAGGCAGATGCTGTATATTTTTATGTGTGCTGCAGATTTTAAGGATTCTTTGCAAGGACTTACAGCGCCATTATGTCATGAGAGGTTGCATTCGAGATTTCATATTCGTTGATGTAATATTGGTATTGAAGATATTATTGTTCACGTTCAGGTTTGTCTTGCTTTTTTTAATCAGTTCGCAATGTCTGCATCAGATACTATAGATTTTGTAAGAATCTTTATATCAAAATATTGTAACGAAATTGTACTTAAATTCAAATATAACTGTTTTAATGGCTGATTTAAAATTAAATAATGCTTCTCAACCGTTCTCAACGCTTCTAGACCTTTCTGTTTATGTTAACAGCAGTTAACATATCTGTAGAAATTACGAACATAGTTGTAAACATACAACATTGAATAAAAAGCTTTCACCATTGTTTGTAAGTATGGCAACACTAAATGTTGAAACTGCTAACATTAACATCGAAAGCTCTAAAATTCGAATATACTGGTTTGTCCGTTAAGAATATTGTAGAAAGTGATAGAGCTTTCGAGAAACATCTAGATGGCAGTGCAGTGTATATAAATTGGCTGTAAGAACACCATTGAGTCAGTCTAATTGAAAGCGTCGTTACGTGAATATACACTTTAATAATGTATATTCTTGTACATTATTAAAGTGTGCTGTATAAAGTGTGTGTGTGTATTAAAACACAAAGTGACTATTTAAACTGTTATTGTTGTACATTTTTAAATAAAATAAGGAGCCGTTACAACTTTTAAACTACTAAACTGCTTTTATTTGCAATCAAAGTATACGGGTTATTTAAAATAAACCACCTTTTTTAAAAGATAAAAACGTAACAATATTCTTACCGGCAAAAACTTATCTTCCAAAATTTAACGCAACAGTATTATATTGTAGTCTTAATCGCCACTCCCAGTATTTTATCTATAAGTACTTATATAAGTCGTTAATAGTAAATAGTCTAGAGCGTCTAACAAAAAATATCAATAATAAAAATCATAGATGCTTCAACTTCTTTAGCTAACAATTTTTTAATAAATAAATAAATGGTTTTAGATGTCAAACGAGCCAAATGTTTGTTTTTTGTGTGTAAAATATTCAGCATCCAAAACAACTGCTTTGGTATCCAATAAAAACTGTTGAAATTTTGGACTTCGCGAACAAAATTCGTCAGTTATAGCACCAAAAGATTAAGCTGTTTTTCATACTGTTTCCGCTTACAAAATGCGTTATTTAGTAGGTGAAGTTTTTGCTGGGTTGGTACATCAGAATTCATTCGTAACACCTTCTTTTTTTTCTCCTTTACTCTTCTCCTAGGTACCGCTGCAGAGTTAACCATCTCTTCTAAAAAGATATCATCAAAATAAATGAGATCTGCCAGCTATGGAGACACATTCCGAGTTATACCGTATTCCAAGACAATATTGAATAGTATTGGCAAAGACAAAAGCGTCGCTTTAAACCCGTATTAACCAACATGTTTTTGCTGAGATGGGTTTCGTGTAAAATACAATACGGCTTACACATTCTTTATATATTATATGAGAAATTCTTTTTGTATTTTTTAAATGCATATATGTATATAATTTTTCAATAAAAGATTTAATTAAAATTTTTGCATTTTATCTTGGGAAGCATTAGCGAAGATTCCATTAATTTTTGAATTGAATGGTTAAATACATTATTTGAATTTAAGGCAAATTTCTGTCATATATATAACTGATATAATAAACAAATTACTTAAAATTCATCAAAAAACTCAATTACTTTCTCTTAATTCATATTATAATTTTAATGATTGAAGCAAAATCAAATAAAAATTTAATTAATATAAGCAATTTCGTAATTGATATCCATTTTTTTTTCTGTACAACAAATACAAAATATTGGAAATATTTTTATTATTTTATTATTGAGCTCTTCTCAGCTTTGTTGTTTTTTTTTAGGAATAGCTTTAACATGGCTCATATTTGATTTGATACCATTACGCGGCAGAATATGTTTGACATAGCTTTTGAAAGTTTTTATATTTTTGGGCTTGGAATTCATTCTTGTCACTATTTGTTTTTCTGAACCAAGTTTCATCTCATTTTTTTAGGCCCTTGTTAAGCTTTTTAATTACCCTGAAATGTAATACTTTTGTTAAAATTTACTCAATCAATATTTTCTAGTAAGTCAAAAAAAAAAAAAAAAGAAAGTTCAAATTTTATTTTGTATTTTTTTTTTTTTTTACTGGCATCATGAGGACAAACGAGAGGATTTCAACAATTCGATCTGTTGTGAAATCTGACATGAAGATAGAAGATATTGTAATTAAGAAAGGTATTTAAAATTAACAGCAGTAAGTGTTATTACAGACATTTTGCGTTATGTTTTATTCAAACGCACACTTTAATAAGCAGAAAATCTATAAGAAGAAATTTAATTTCTAAAATAAATAAAAGTAATTAAATATTAGAAGAGTTGTTTAAATAGTAACATATTACATAAAGTACTTTAATTTACTTGTGCACAGCTTTTAGAATATTTATTAAACATTTGAGTGCTATATACATAAATGTTTGATAAAATCACAGATAATGAATTTTAGATATATCACAATTTTTTACAACAATAAATAAACATTTCAAATACTATTTCTCTTAAGAGGTAAATAAATCTCAATAAAAACAATTTACACTCTATAATTTTATTCAAAATAAACAAAAATAACACTCCATCTAGAATCCACTTTATTCACTTTAAAATCTCAATAAATAAATGATTTTATACTTAAAGATAACACTGTTTTGTTATAAAAGCCACTTATTTACTTAATTTTGTTGTTTGCAGCAAATACTAAATACATAATTGATAAATAAGCAGATTTATTTGAAAATATTACAAAAACAAACAAATGTCTATGTACTCAACAAAAAGGAATTTATAGAAAATTAAATTGTTTATTCTTATCCATAGAACGCAGCTAGACATACACAACAATAAGTTTAACAGCTGTAAGAATTTTGTCTTTAACAAAATTCAAAATTCGATTTGCAATTATTATTTTTCTTTAAAAAACCCTAAGAGACTTAAAAATAGGCTCTTATCATACATTCTCACTAACATATAGAGATATATATATTTAAACATTCAGTCTAAGAGAGAATATATTTATAGCAAATAAAAAGTACCACAAATTAGATATTTCACCTCATGTCCTTTATATAAATACCAACGTAAGTATAAATGTATTTAATTTCATTTATATTTTAGTTGCCTTTTTTTATTTTGTTACTTTTGGGTTTATTCTCTTTTTAAGTTTAAGCGTTTGAAAGAATGAAATGACACCCCAGGGGTTTTTTTCTAGAAGCAATAGAATTAATATATTTTTATATACACACACTTTGTCTATCTGTATACTTATCCTAAATTTTTGTTATTTAGTAATTTTAAATGTATTTCATGGAAATACTCGTAGTAAAGATATATATATATATATACCGAATATATTTACAATTCTATTAAAAATAGAAAAATACTTGGATAAATAAAAACACCCTCACTTACACGCACTTACCCAAACAACTATAAAAATGTCGATTAAAATTCATCAATAAGTTGTATTGGCATTGTGGTTTTTGTTATTTTATTGTCTGTCTATGTATTAGTTTTACTTACATATGCATAGATATTGTGGTGTTATACATATTCACCAGCAGTGTTGCCAGTTTAGCCTTTTTAAGGCTAAATTTATCCTTTTTTTGCTTTTATTCTCAAAATTTTGGTTTTAGATTTTTTTTTCTAGCTTTTTTTATTCTTAAAATTGCCTTAAAAAGGTTACAATTTTAGCACTTTTAGCAAGGGCAAAGAAACTTTCTTAAAAAAAAATTGAGATTATTTATATTTTACAAAAATTTTCGCCTGTGGCGCTTTATTCTCCAAACTAAATATAACCTAACTCATTATATGGACTTACTTAGTTAATTATTTATTATAATTATTTTTTAATATACCATTAACTATGGAAATTAAAATAATATAAAAATAAATATAATTAAACAATTTTTATAAAAGCGAAAAATCTTAAAAAAATTTTGAATTTATTAACTAAAAATAAATTACAATTCAAAAATGGCGTATTCTTTCATGACATTGGGACATTTTACATATGAAATATAATTCAAAATTGTCATCACCGTGAATTAATATCTTGTGCATGGAAGATGGTATATAGAACCATGGATATTTTTCAACAAATATTTTCGCTGTTTATGAAATATAATTCAAAATTGTATGAACATTTTTTGGGAGATTTTTCATTAGGTCATTTTGCTAACAGCGATTCTATGTTTTATTTATAAATTTATTATAATACTCGTATCTTAAAAAAATATATGTATATCAAAAATTAATGAGAATAAAAAAATATTAGCTTTTTTCAGGCTTTTTTAAGGCCTTTTCTGACCTCTTTTAAAGTTCAATTTAGCCTCTTTATTTCTCATTTCCTGGCAACACTGTTCACCAGCATCCATTCTTGTTAGTAGCATTTATTCAGTTATTCATTCATGTGAAAAACAACAAAACAAAAGCGATATTAAACACAAATACTGTGATATTTTTGTACTTTTATCGAGTGGCTACGACTGTTGAATGTAGAATTTTTATGAACAGTTAGATGGAAACGTTTTCGTACATTTGTTTTTTATTTACAGTAAAATTTTAATTTAGAAGTAGAAAGTTATAGTCGATCGAGCTGAACTATTTGATATCCTACACCATTGCTTGTGCGTCAAAGTGTTTTTCGTCTTTGCGGACCGATTCTTATAATAAGTATGATTTATATGTCTAAACAACATACATATGCATGATATTGTGCTTACAATAACATTTGTATGGAACTTGCATTTGATTCGGTACTGCGTTATAGGACTTGCGAGACTTCTACATAGTTCAGACATAAACTTGGCAGCTTTTATTTTCCTGGGTTGAAAAAAATAGTGTTTGATTTTTTTTGATTTCTTTTACCGCAGATTTTAACATATATGTGCAATTCCTCTAACTTAAACTACAAACACTTGTAAAAATATGCCAACTTGTTTCAATCAATGCACAGTGGCCGAAATACTTAATTTAGCGCCATTAAATTCGCAAATATATAAAAACGAAACCTAATAATTATTTTCTACTGTGAAATGCATAAAGAATTAGATTTAAAAAAATTTAATTTATTCCAATGCTTTAAATATAAATAGGTAAGGAGGTCTGCTCCTTAATATAAATAGTAATAAAAACGGCTTATGGCAAACATATTTTTTCTTATCAGAATTAAAAATACCAGTACCAACAGCATCTTCTTGAATAATTGGCTCTGAAAGAAATTTCAGTACATCCGTATCTATTTTGAAATTGTTCTGGGGAACCTAAAAGGTCCTTTGGAGAGCGAGGATATGAGAGGATCAGAAGAGAAGAGAGTGCATTAAATTTTCCATTGTGTTCTTCTTGAATTTTTTCTCTTTAAAATGCTCTTTAAAATTCCTTAAATGCTTATTGCGCGATTCCTGGGCTTCTTCTGACATTATGTCAATTGGGAGAGACACATTATTTATGATGTCAGCATCGTGAATTAATATCTTATGCATGGAAGATGACATATAGAACCATGTATATTTTTAAAGAAAGATTTCCGCTGTTTACCAGCTAAATATTTTGAAAGCATGTATATTACCTTTATACCCACAAGCCATAGTTCGTAATATAACACTGAATCTATTAATTATTTTCTTACTGACTCCAATTAAAAGGGAAGCCAATTTTGGTTGTTGAAGAAATTTTCTAGCAGTATTTCCGTTATTAGTATTTTTCGACCCAGGTTTAGGAATAATCAACTTAAAAATTCGTTTCTTTTCTTAACTTTTCTTGAATATCTAATTTAGTTATCAGATAAATCTGTACATCTTTGCTACGAATTTGCCATTTTTTAATTGGCAATCTGTACGCAATATGTAAAATGCTGTCAAAATATCTTATCCAAGCGTGTAGTGTTGATAAGCCATACTCATACATATTTGTATTGGGTGGTAAATTTTGAATAGCATTCAAGTCATTCATAATTTTTGGTGTGGCTCCACAAATGCCACAAGTTTGTGACGATAATTCTGCAATCGCACTGAAAACGTTGCCATCAGTCACGGTCATATAAAATTGATAATTAATTTGAAAAGTCTATGTTGGAATAATTTCAAATATTTGCTTTTTCACTTTTTCAACTTCAGCACTAACCAATTCAGAAGTTTTTTTCCGTAAATCAATTTAACTGGTCTACAAGACCGCGTTGAAAATGGCCTGGAATTCTCCCACAGAATAACGCTTCCCATTTTCACTTGCAATGGCACAATGCACACAGCAAATAAGTGTTCATCGATCTTGTTCAATTCAGGATCAGAAAAACTTTGCCGGTAAGTTGAATGTACACGGCTGCCACATTTATTTTTCAATCTTACGCCAAATTCCTTCAATGCACCTGCTGCAACATATGTTATGTTTGATAGTTAATAGCTGTGCGAATATTGAATGCAAAACAAAAGTAAAAACGTCAATTTGCTCAGAGAAGTATCGGTAATCGATACAATACAAAACATTTATCGGTTTGAAAGTTTCAAAATTTTAATTAAATGCCGCTAGATCAGTGATTTCGGCCAGTGTGCAATGTATGGTTGACCAGTGTTAAATTATATTGTGGACAAGTGGTGAAACCAAAGTTTTCAAAATTTTAATTTTTTGCAGTTTTTCTATAAGAAAATTTGCTCCGTTTCGTATTGCAAAGTAAAAATTGCTGGTTTATTGCTTTAGTAATTATGAATCGTTTAGGATACATCTCGTTAATGTGCCCTCAATAGCAGCGCTATAGGTATGCCCAAACTTGGGGAAAAAAACTTGAATGGCTCTAAGAGGTACATGCATTTTTCGCGAGGCACACTCATAGCGTAATCTTAATGTAGCTAAAGTATCGCGCAATCAAAAATGGTTTCCAAATTACATTTTAAAATCATTGTGGAGCGATAAAATATTGAATAGCAAAAACGCTATAACTCTTTAAAATCGATCTAAAATTTTGTGCACTTTATACCAGCATTTTTTTTACGTTTTATGTGAAATTATACTGATAATTACATCTGTTCTGTTTTAGTTAAGCGAAAAATCAGTTTCAACAAAAAAATTGCTAAAAAGAGTTTGTGACCTTAAATCGCGATGTCTTTAGTATTTCAGAAATCGTCGGGGCACACTCAAGGCGCTAACTGAAATCGGTGAAAATGTATACCAATGAATTTGGACATGGGACTTTTATGATACGAGGATTGGTTGTGATAGGTACATTATTTCACCTAGCCCATACAAATGTCCATCCGGAATAGAGTTTAAATACTTTAAAATGCCTCAAAGAGAAGAATATTTCAATGAAATTCGGTGCAAAGAAGTTTTGTACAAGTATCAATCTTTGTACCAAATTTTATGAAGATCGGTCCACAATTGACCATAAAATCTGCTTCCTGAATTTTTATGTTAGTATACAATGGTGTAGGGTATCTTTCTTTTTCGTTTTAATTTTCCATTTGTAAAAATATTTATAACAACATAGGGAGCCTCTTTCCATTTTTTAAGTATTGACTTTGTTAGTTTGCTTTTTATAATAAGAGCAGTGTAATCTGCGTAGTAAGCGATCTCTATATATGATGGATCGGGAAAGTCTGTAAATAAAGTAAAGTAGGGGTGACAAAACATATTCTTAAGGTAAGCCAGAAAGTATGCTTTTAGCGAATGATATTTGATTGTTGACTAATATAATGAATGTTCTATCACTATGAAAATCATAAATTATTTTGCAATGATATTTTGGAAAGTTTGCTTTTAAGAGTCTGTAAATCAATCCGTTATGCCTGATAGTATCAAACGCTTTTTCATTATCTAGGAGAATTAGACCGATAGAGCGTCTGTTCATTTTATTGGTCAAAATTGATATTGTTTTTTAATGCAAATTCATTTATACGAGAATAAACAATTTTAAAAAAATTTTTTTCCAGATTATTTAAAAGACTAACAGGCCTTTAGTTGGGAAAATAGCTAAGTTTTATACAGCTATTGAATAACAAAACTGGTAGTTGCAAAGCTTTGTGTGGGAGATTCTTTTATAATAAGTTTGGTACTTAGTCTAGATTAGTCAGAGTTTAATTTTAAAGTACCCACATTAAGACGCAGTTTCTGATATGTAACTTTGCCTCTTAAGCTTCGGCTTATCTTCCAAAAAGTTTTATCGCCTACTTTAAGGTTTGATAGTAATTTAGACTAATATGTATGGAATTTGTATGACTTTGCTGAGAAGTTTAATTTATTGCTCATAAAAGGATTTTTCAGAGTTTGATGTTGCTCTGTTGCTTTTCTTTTTCATAGAACTTTTAATTTTTATAAACTTTATTTTATTTTCATTTGAATGATAATTACTTGATGAAAGCAGTTTTGAAGATGATATAAAAGGAATACAAAGAATGGAAGCCTTGTCAAATAAAAAAAGAAAAGAAAAAAAAAAAAAATAACTGATATCAGAAGAAAAAAAAACCTGACTAAAATTTTTTATATGTATTAGTGCTGAAATCACTTCTACCACACATCATAAGCACACATAGTTGCTGAAATTAGTATTCAAAAATATAATTCATCACAATTATATTCACAGATTTTCATAAATTTTCATCTTTTGATATGGATTACATCCACACGTATAAATATAATTACATTTTTAAGCTTTTCATTGATGAATATGAAGATAATTTAAAATTATTTTAAATTCTGTTTTTTTTAATACCAAAATAACAACTTTGTTCGTTCAATTTAAAATTACACTAGAAAAAAGGAATGCCAAAAATTTAAAAAAAAACATATATACATATTTTATCGGTTTGTGAAAAATATTCGTATTAGGAGAGTTAAAATGCAATAAATGTGCGTGAAAAATAAAAAAAAAATATTGTATGCTAGTGAAAAAATGTGTCGCGAGTGTAATTTTCCGTAAATTTTAAAGGTGAGTTTTGGTTTTGGTTGGATGGATGGTTTACGTGGTAGCTCGTAGCCTTACGATCAATCAATTAGACTCGTTAGATTTCGTTTTGATGGGACCACACTACTCGCCAGTTCAACTTTATTTAATAAATCAGTCTTTTTAATGTAACTCTTTATTTTTTTTAGAATGATTTTCATAGAATACAACTAGAAGTTTATGTGAGAGGCACTTTGAACTAATTAAAAAAAAAAGAAAAATACTGTTTTTTTTCAAAAAGGAAAAAAAACAAAATATATGTGACAACATTTATTTTGTTGTTGCATGAATTAGGTTTTTGAAAATTGAATCAGGTTTTTTTTCTCTCTCATAAATATTAATCTATGACGATTTTTTTTTGTCATAAATTCAACATTAATATTAAAATTTTTACGTACATTTTGATGTAAATTAAATGTTTTGTGACTTATAATACTTTGAATTTACTTTACTCAAAACTATGATTTCAGAATTTATGTTATAGCAAGTTGAAGCCGAATTTTGTTAAACATTCTATCCTAAAAAAAAGAATATCCAAAGAAATCAATAAGACCATGAACTTGTGATGCAGAAGTAGTGAAAATTCGGATCATTTCCAATGAATTTAACATATGCTTGACGTTTGAGATTTTTTTAAATCTATTGACTAGGAAAGAAATCATGTTCAAGATTGCGTACAATAGTACTTGAGAAGTAAGGAAAAAGTACTTTCCTAAAAACTATTTTTGTTTATTTTATTTATTTTTAAATATTAAAAAAAGATGTATTTGAAACAAATTTGTCTTAGAAATACAACTCCAGAAAACTAAATTTCGATTAAGCGGTTATTTGACTCAAATTATCTAGTTTATTCGTTATTCAAAAATAGATAATTTTAAAGTATTCGAACAGTTAATCGACCAAAATTAATTGTATAACCGAGTGACGATTAATTGATTGGATATCATACACACAGACACTATTATGACTTAAAAATAGTCATAACACACAAATTGTGACTATAGTCTTAAAATTCCTATTCAAAATTGAAATATAATCATTTTTAGTTTTCAAAATTAATTAATTCTTGATTTTTTGGTAAATAGGCCTAATATTATATGTACAAAAATTGGATTGATTTGGTGTAAACCAGCCAGTCGCTTATGACTTTATCCTTAGAAAGATCTCAAAGGAACTAAAATTTTTATTGCGCTAATAAATTTAATTTCATACGCTTTACATCTATATAATTTACATCTATATAAATAATATATAATTAATTTCCTGTAATTCCTTTTACGCATATAGTATGCATCTGATTTTACTAAAAATTATTTATTTACAAAAACAAACTGTAATAATATAAAAACAGTAAGATTTTTCCAATTTTAATTGAGATAGTTGTAAGAAAGGAGTTATATACAAAATAAAAAAGAGCTTAGTATTTCGAATTGCTTTGTTTATTTTTAGTTTGATTCTTATGAATAATGAGAAGAAAAGTAGAAAAAGTATATAATTTGAGTTGCTTTCTATTTTCTATTTTTAACAAATGCCATACTTGTGTTATTAATACAAGCTCATTTTATTATTCTTTTACTTTGAATATTTGCAATTAGGGACCGTAATTGTTATGACTTTTATTGTGATTTGCAATTTTTTCTAGGAATTATGAAGGCTATTTTCTAATTATTTTTGATAGTATTGTAAAAGAGCAAGAAATTCTAAGAATAAAAAAGCTCCTCAAAATAGCTTAAATAAAAAAACTCCAAATAAAAGAAATAGACAACATAAAAAATTGGCCAAAATGAAAAAAACTCTAAAATAAAAAAAATCGCCAAAACAGAAAAAACACCCCATGGAGAAAATTAACGGAACAGAAAAAATCACCAAAACGAAATACAAAACCCCTAAAACGAACAAAATGGCAAAAAAAACGCTAAAATAAAACCAAAATCATAAACATAAAACATAAAAAATCTTCAACACGAAAAAAACGCCAAAATAAAAAAAAAAAACAAAAATACAGAAAGGAAAAATTCTTCAGAACGAAATCACCAAAACGAAACAAAAAACCCAAAACGAAAAAACGACAAAGTGAAAAAGTCGCCAAAACGAAAAAAATCGCAAATAACGTCAACATAAAAAATTCGCCATAATGAAAAACATATTCAAAACGGAAAAACTCCACAAAAAAAAAAATCGCCAAAATGAGATATACCGGCATAGTGAAAGTGAAAAAGGGCTAAAAAATTATAAAATCGGTAGAATAGAGAGAACGGAGAATCGAACAGAATCTTCAAAAAAAAAAAAAAAAAAAAAATGCCAAAAACGGAAACAATACCAAAACAAGACTAAGACAACACGAAAAAATCCCAAAATTAAAATACAATTCTGGAAAGAAAAAAAATCTATATAACGAAAATCACTAAAACGAAATAAAAAGGCACCAAAACGAAAAAAAATCGCCAAAACGAAAAAACGACAAATTAAAAATAAAGAAAATCGCCGCAACCGGAAAATTTAACTGAACGGTAAAAAATCACCAAAACGAAATAATACCCTCCAAAACAAAAAAAAAAAAAAAAAAAACTCCAAGACGAAAAAACTCTAAACCAAACTAAATTCGCCGAGAAAAATGCCAACATAAGAAAATCGCAATCGGAAAAAAATCTCCAAATCTAAATAAAAAACGTTTAAAATAGAAAATTGCAAAAAAATGCTAAAACAACACCAACGTCTCCAAAACTGAAGATATATATATATATTTGTTATTAGGAGAGAAAAATATTTCCAGATACTTTTTTAGATAAAAAATATTTAGAAAAAATGCTTGAAAGATTTACTTTACAGATTACAATTGTTTCAATATTTGATTAGACAATTGGTTAACGTTCCTGCTAACATATTTTTTCCGAAAAATATAATATACCAAAAATAAGTTATATTTTCACTAAACTTTTTATTTCAATACGATGGGGTTAGCAGAGCACCCCATCTATAATCTAGTTTATATTAAACTATCGAAATCAATAAATCCCTTAATAGAATCTTAATATTTATATTTATTTTTTTTAACAAAAATAAAATAATTAAATTTTCTAAAATAGTGTCATAATTAGCACTATTGCCATTACGGTATGAATACTTTTAATCCTAACTATAAAAACTTAAACATATACGTACCTACATGTTATTAACTTTAGACGCATGAGTTTTTTTTCATGATTTAAATGAAACTAAAGCCAGACAACACAGATAGGGAAAACATATATAAGCATATAAGTATTTTATATATCAAATTTACGTTCATAAGATGTTTTTGTAAGATTTTTTTTCTATATTCATTGCAAAGAAATACACGAAAATCATTATAAGCCTGATAGATAAACAAACATCATCAATTTTGAATTGAACAAAGAAGAAATAAAAATAAAAAAAAAAAAACCCGTTGATGAAGAATCTGCTTTCGGCATTTGGGTAATTTTCTGGAAAATGGAAATTAGATACAAAAAAGATGAAAGAAAAACTTAACATTTATTTACTTTAGGGCTCTATAAATACAAATACATAGACGCATTCAGGCATTCATTAAAAAAAAGAAAAACATATCCCAGCAGTTCTATTAATAACAATATCAGCATTTTTGTTAGTGCTAATTAATAACTTTAGTTACTCAATTTATGTTTATATCTTTTTAGTAAATCTACTGGTCCTAAGTAGATTAGAGTGTCTTGGTATCAAAGTAATATTTGCTTGGTTTACTGCTGGATAAGTAACTATTTTGCCGACAGTAAATAGAACTGCAAGGATATTTAGTCTCCGCACAGTGGGAAAAATCTTTGGTAATAATCCATCTTGCCAAGCACTTTACAGAGATATAAAATCTTTGAAATCGGACTTGATTTCTAGAAATTACGATTTTTTTAAAATTTTACATACTTGAGGTAGTCAAACTTGACATTATGTAGGTTATTTCTTGTTACCACAGAGTGACTACAAGATGATTTTTCTTAAAGCTTAGACCCTCCTCTACAACTCTTCCATACATTTTAATTCGAGCCGATCAGTAGTTTAGGAGTTAATGATTTACTAACAAAAATTTTGCATTTGGTCACAGCATATAATAATTATTTAACCAGCAATAAATCCTGCAAATAGTATTTTTATTCCAAAACATTCTTGACTACTTAGTACCAGTAGATTTACTAAAAAGATATACATAAATTGAGTAACTAAAGTTAGTAATTAGTACTAACAAAAATATTGATATTGTTATCAATAGAACTGCTGGGATATGTTTTTCTTTTTTTTAATGAATGACTGCTTACGTGTAAGTGTGTTTGTATTTCTAGATCCCTAAAGTAAATAAATGTTAAGTTTTTCTTTCATCTGTTTTGTATCTAATTTCCATTTTCCAGGAAATTATCCAAATGCCGAAATGTCTTTTGAAATATGTAAAGAGAAAAAATTTTTTATTAAAAAATTTTGAGAAAAAAGTGAAGGAATAATGCTATATTTTTGTAAAAAAATAGCCATTTCTGGTACTAATTTCAGAGTGCAGACTTTTTCCACGTCCAAACAAACTGAGATAATCAAAAAATTTTTCAGCACATTATTTCATAATGTATTACAAATTACGAAATATTTTTATAAATATTTCATACACCTTAGGTTTTATTCCCGAAAAACGAAATAAAGTTGAGGCAACAGATCAAAAATTCAGGCGTAAATATCTTTTTAACTGTAAGAGATAATTTAGAAGAGTTAGCATATTTTTTCTTTATCTTGCTAAGCGCTTTAGACGAATATAAAAATCTTTGATAACGGACTCGAGGTAGTTAAGTTTGACATTCTGTAGCTTTTCTGAAAGCTAAGGTCTTCCTATACAACTATTCCAAATATTTCAATTCGATACGACCAGTAGTTTAAGAGATAAAGATTTATTATCAAAAATTTTGTGTTTGGCCCCACTGTGGCTCCGTTTGACTGTGTATTGATAAAATAACAGTAAATGTTACTTTTTCTTTGCTTTTCAAACCAATATTTGGTTTTTAGTTGTATACACCCATTCGCCTAAAAGGAACATTTCAGAGAAAAAGAAAAGAAATACAGAACAGCAAACAAAATTAAAACTGAGAAAGTTTTTATTAGTTTTCTCTCTCTGCATTAAAAATATTTTGTAGGATTGTCGGTGATAAGTAACATTGTTGGTGTAAGGGTGGAAGGGATGTAGGATTTACAAATTATTTACCTAATTTATCACTAAAATTATTTAAATATTTGTGGTTGTAAAATTTAGATTCGTTGTAAAATTCTAAAATAAATACTTTCATTATTCATCAAATAATCGCAAAAATTTTCTTCCATAGATAAAATAATAAAAATCATATAAGTGCGAAGGTAAAAGGAGCAAAAATTAATTAAAAATTAATATCTTCAATGTAATCTGTACATGAATTAAATTAAAGTTCATAACGAGAAAATAACGCCATTTAAAATGTAGTAAAAAATATGTTTTAAATTTATTATATTTTGTTAATATTTAGGGATAGCAAAATATAATAAATTATATTTCGATATTTCACGACATTTGAATTTTACTATAAAATATAAAGTTTATAAAATTTGAAAATTTCTAACAAAATATTTTTAATTAGCTTGTATTCTAGTATTTCCCACAGTACGATGCACACTGACTCGATTTCATAAAAACTTTGGCCAAAAATAAAAAGATTTATCGTAGGTAAATGAATGAAAATTTGTATATATAGCTTTTGTTTTTAGGAAAAAACAAGGAAGTTTTGTGAAAATCGGTCCAAGGATATGACCACCTCCCTTCCATTGGCATTGCAGGTGCATTACTTACTAGTTCATCAGAAGCTCTGAACACTATATTGAATCAGCAGTCAATAGTGCGATAAGATTATCTGCAACGGAAAGCTGGAGATCAAGAACGTATGGGCACGTGAGGATATTAAGTTTAATACCCCCGCAATTCAATCAATTTACTGACTATATATATAAAACTACCTCTATTCTAGTCAGACAGTGTAAAGAGGAACTGCTAGGACTAAGTCGACTGTATGACATTACTATAGTCTGGGTTCCTGCGCATAGGGATTACTATGGTAATGAACGGGCAGATGAATTAGACCGGGCAGGCTCTGCTATGAACGACTCCTTATCGGTTTCTGTCGCAATCCCGTTAGGAACAGTCAAAAGCAGAATCCAAAAACACTTTCTAGAAAAGGCGAAAAATAGATGGCGAAATCTGGACAAATGTAGAGTCGCGAAGGAAACGTGGCTTACCTACAACAAAAAAACCCTCAACTCAACTCATTGGCTATAAACGCAAAGACATCTTGAGACTAATAGGATTGTTTACAGGTCACTGGACGATCGGTAAACATGCAAGTAGACTTGGTCTCCCTTACAATGAATACTGTCGAAGTTGTGGCAATCGCGAGAAGGAGGAGACAGTATATCATCTTCTATGCGAATGTCCAGCCTTGAACGCAATCAGACATAAATTTCTAGGAAAGTACCAATTAGACAACCTCTGTGAGATATCTGACATTAGACTCAGTAACATTATTAAATATCTCAATGCTACAGGCTGGATCTAATTAATTTACGTTCTCATTGTTCTTCCCTACACTTCTATCTTATTTCAGACTCAGTACAACTCATGCACCTGGCGAGTAGTGTGGTCCCATCAAAATGGATTCTAGCGAGTCTAATTGATTGCCCGTAAGGCTACCACGTAAATCAACCAACCAACCGACCACCTCCCATACATACCGAATTATAAAAATCGTCTATTTTCTAAATCTGTAATTCGAATTAAACAAAACTTGATACAATTTAATGCTTTGTCATTTAAGAAAGAAATAATTTATTTCTATGAAAATCGGATCAAGGATACGCCCAACTCCCACTCACTCCAAATTTTAAAAATCGTTTATTTTCTAAAATTGTAATTAGACTTGAACAAAACTTGATATAATTTATTTCTTTGTCATTTAAGAAAGAAAAAAATAAGTTCTATGAAAATCTGATCAAGGATACGCCCAACTCCCACTCACTCCGAATTTTAAAAATCGTTTATTTTCTAAAATTGTAATTAGACTTGAACAAAACTTGATAAAATTTTATTCTTTGTTATTTAAGAAAGAAAAAATAAGTTCTATGAAAATCCGATCAAGGACATGCCCAACTCCCACTCACCCGAGTTTTAAAATTTAATGCTTTGTCATTTAGGAGTGAAAAATTCAAGTTTTATGAAAATCGGATCAAGGACATGCCAATATCATCCTTTTTCTAACATTGTAATTCAAATTAAACAGAACTTGGTAGAATTTAGTTTTGATAATATGTTAACTAATACATGAAATATAATATTTTTTCAAACGCCCACAATTTATGCTGAAATTTTGAAATTTGTAAAAGAAAGGAAAATTAATTATTTAATATCGCAAAATAATAGTATTTTGAACTCAAAAATACTTAATAAGTTTAAATTTCCGTTAAACCATTATGATTTAATATTTAATGATAACGAAAGGATATAAAAGTCCTTACCAAAAAATGACTTAATAGTGTCTTCTTCACATTTAACCCATAATAACTCAAAAACTAATTGAGATTTTGAACTATTATTTTACATATAATTTAACTGGTGTATTTTTTATTAATAAATGTAAAAAAATATTAAAATTTTTACATTGACTTTAGCCATTTTTCACCAAGCTCATGTGCGATGCTTTGGCTTATTTTGACTAAGAAAATCCCACAAGAAAAGTTTATAAGATGCTGACTTCGCACAATAGTTTCAATGGCATGAAAAATGGCACCTAATTCCAAAAATTATAAAAATAACTTAATTTTTATTTTGTTTTATTAATTGGGGCACAAACAAATAAAAAGAACATATTTTACATTTTTTTTTTCTTCTTAAGGAAGCGTCCACCTATTCATCGCAATTTAACAACATTTTTGGTTAAATTAAACATGGCAGATTTTAAAACAAATTTTGCATATACATATGCATATTTATGCATATTTATATATTGTGGTGCATTTATTCATATCGGTTCATTATTTTATCTAGCTCATATAAAAAAAATCATCCCGAAATACAGCCTTTAAAAAAAAAAAAATCATAAAAGTAGAGGTTTCGCTTTATCAAAACCTAAACAACTTTATTTCAATATTTATCGAAATATACTGAAAAGAAAAATTTTTAATTTTATTGTTTGCACAATTTTGTGAAAATGTAAAAATCTCAAAAAACAGTGGGTAATAATAGACATACTTTGGAATATTCTGCTCAAAACTTCAAATGCATATTAGGATTGGTTTGAAAAATATGTGGGGCTGATTTTTGAGTTTAAGAACATCTTCTTTGTCCATAAAATTCTAAGTGCTTAAAATATTTTGACGTCCCCTGGATTTTGATATCAAGAAAATAAAATACTTTTATTTCACTTCAATATTAACGTAATTTCTGCTTCACGGTAGTTTTAAGCAAGCGAAATGTATTTGAAGAGGAATGCAGCTGTAACCCGTAAAAAGTGCGTAAAATGTTTGCATTTTAAAATTTTATGACGCCTTTTTGACTCGGCAGTGTGATTTATTAAAAATTCTGTTTACGCGATATCTTGAACAATTTCTGTAAAAGCGGTATTTTTAAGTAGTGACGGTATTTTTAAGTAGTGAAAGTTTGAGATAATGGTTTCCTGACATCAACAAGATATACTTCAAACTGTAGAGAATTACTTCGTCTTTAAAATCCTGTTCTCCAGATTTAATTTTACTTATGCGCTCAAATGTTCTAACAAAAAACCTGCAAATTTTAAAATTATGATTTTTTTGGTAACCAGATAGTAAAATGGTTATTTGTTATACAACATATGAATTTCTCAATTTTGTTTCAAGATTTTTTAAAATAGAGTAATTCCATTTTAAGTTGAAGAAATTTACCTCTTGGTTACCAATTTAGATGAAATTTGGTGCATGTGTAGATGAGGTTACAGAGGCATGTAAAATGAATTTTTCTCATTTTTATTTTGAGAACTGTGGCAACTCTATAGCTTTGAAAGTGACTAACATATTTATTTAAATGGCCATAAGAGATATCAAAATATATATTTTTTTTCAAGTGGATTTGTCAAAGCTTGTATTTTAAGATGCCATTTAAAAATTTTGAAAATATTTTTTTTACATATTTTTTTGTAAGAATTTTCCTTAGCGACGTGTATATAAAAAAGACCAACTTTAATTTATTTTTTATTTTTTTGGTAGGAAGACTTATCGCTGTATTTGCTACAATTTCGGAGAGGTCAAAATTTTCAAATTTAAAATGAAATTACTCAATAAATCAAAAAATCTTCAAAAGTTTCAACTCAATTTTATATATTTGTTTTAGGTTTAAATGTCTGCATTTCCTTTAGATTTTAAATGAATAATCTAAAATTTTGGGTTTCTTAGTTATTTTGTTAGGTCTACCAAAATATGTTAACAGTTAACCTGTTTTTAAAATAAACTTTAGAAATATAAGACACATAAAGTTGGTTTCAAAGAATTTCAAAAATTTCTGAAATTTCTCCTAAGTGTTTTGCATTGTTACGATTATTGGCCATTCCCTTTATGTTTACTTTTATCTCTAACCTCCAACTCATAAACACTACCCATTTTCCCCCCCTTAAACTGAGATTTTTCTTTAATGTTTTATATTTTGATTTTTTTTTTCTCCCCATTTTCATATCAACTGCAGCAGATGCTTCTAAGTACAAGAATTTTCTAAACTGCTTGTGTAGCCATTGACACTGTTGTGGTTTAAATGAAACGAGCTTTGTATTTGTTGTTGGTCTGCTATTTAAAAGTAATTTTTCACACAGTTTTTCTTTTATTTGTATTTCTATTACTAACTTGTTGAAAAGCAAGCACTTTTTTTTGGTTAGACAATTTTATCATTGAAAATTGTTGTGTTTTATGCTGATAATGTAAAAATTAGTTTGAAAAATACATATTTAAGTAAAAAAGAGAAAAATAAAAATTATGCTCGAAACTTTCTATTTTTACTTACTTTATGTTGGCAGAATAAACATTGGTGTGGTTTAATTTGTTTAAAATTTGTTCTGTTGCGGAAAAATTTTTATATTTTATTCTTTGAATGTCAAGAATGGGGAGGGGAAGTTGAAAAGAATAAACGAATAAAGTGCTAAACAGCAAGTATTAAAAACTTTGCTTTGTTCTTTAGGGAACATGATTAATATTTAATAATTTTGCATAAAAGCAAAAAAGAAGGAATACTACACAAGCATCGTGCAATACCACTTTTGAATGGGGAGACTTTTTCGTTTTGCTTTATCACTAAGTTTAAAACTAAGTAAAAAAAATTATAATATTATAAATTGAAACTTAATAAAAATTGTTTATTACTGTGACTAACATTTAAATTGATTTAGATTTTTTGACATAAATGAAAAGAAAAAAACAAATGCAAAAAAAAAAAAATAAAAAATTTTGAATCAGAATATAATTTTATCACAATTATGAAAAATTTCCAACCGCTTGGACTCTACTAAAAAAAGAAAAACAATACCGAGTAATGCAGTTTGTGAAAATTTTCTGATTTTGCAAAAATGACTTGAATATAAAATTATTCGGTAAGTATAAGTTTTAACGATTCGACAGGAATCTATAAATAAAACAGGATTGCTTCGTTGTTGTTGTACTTAAATGTTCTAGTCCAGGTCTAAGTTTATATACAAACTATATTAGGCTGCTTTTTGAAATAATATTTATGTATAAAGGGTAAGTTTATAGCGATCTTTCAGACTGGTCGTTTATTTATATTTGTTATTTTATTGTTATATCGTTTATCGGTTGTAAAGTTTACTTAGTGATAATTTAACTCCATTTGTTGGTGCGTTCTACTAAGATGACACAGTTATTAATATGAATTTTCCCGGGAATAAAGTATAAGTATGTAACAAATATATTTAAAACACACTCCCACAGATACATAACATACTTACATACATACATACATACGTAAAAACACATACATACATACAGGTACATATATGCATACATACATACATACGTATTGTTAAATAAATTTTCATATCGAGCCCTTACAGCGAAAATATCTTAACCGACATTTTCAATATCAATTTTTTTATTAAAATCAATAATTTGAAATTATTCGCATCATCTTTTTAAAAGAGTAATACATATATACCGCGTCAGATTTTCCCCATATATTTTATATTGATTTAAAAGGTGCAAACAATCGTAATTATCATAATTATTATGCTGTAAAGTTTTCTATTCTGCAAATAAGTTAGTTTAGCGGTTATGGCTCGATATATTCGTCATTATTTATTGTAACTCCAAGTTCACACTACTCGACATGCCGCAGCGACAGCCATTATTTTGTTCTAACAACAAAAACAATGAGTGACGCTTCGGAATGTCGCCTAGTGTGAATCTGGACTAAAACAGTTTTTATGTAAATATTTGTAATAATAAAATAAAAAAAACAAATAATTTTGAAAAAATTCTTGCGTTTCTGTGCAATAGTAGATATTTAATTAATTAATTTTGGAAACAAATCAATAAATCTTTTAGTAGATTTTAAACAAAATTCCGATTATATATCCTATTGAAACGATTAAAAAGATTAAATGAAATTTAAACGAAAATCAATAATTTTCAATTAATTAATACTAACATTTTCGTAGTCAGGATAAAAGCAATAAAAAATTTAATTAATATAATCGATTTCGTAATTGAATTCCATTTTTATTTTTTCTGTGTATATTCTGTTTTATTACTTTTATTTGAACAAGAAGTTAATTTAAATTTTTCAGTATATGATTTAAATTAAAATTCATAAAATTAAATAGAAATATTGTTGTCATAAAGCTAGCAGATTTTCGAAATTAATTTTATTTGGTTTTATATTACTTTATTTTAATTAAATAATAAATTCTTTGATTTATCAAAAGCCTTTTGTTGTTGATTTACAAAAAATTGCAAAATAGCTTTTATAAAATGGTTACTTAATTAAAAAGTTTATCAAGATTTGTTTGTTATTTTTAATGAAGTGCATTTAATATGAACTACTTTATACCTGGTATGCTTTGCTAGCCCTATTTTATCGAAATAAAAAAGTTGAGTGTACACTAAATCAATTTTTCAGAAAATACAATCTGCTTATTAACGATTGTAACTAACCACATACTGAAATTGTAATTTGTAATTACCTTACAGATAAATAACTTTTAAATAATTTTTAAAATATTATAGATTCCGGTTTTTTTAAAACATTCAAAAATTCATTGAAAATAAAATAACCATTATAAAAATAACGGTTAAATATAAAAACAAAACCCCAGAAAAAAATTTTGACTCTTAGAATCTTGAAACATTTTTATATTAAAAAAAATAAAAATAAAAATTTACTAATTATTTTGTTGTGATTCTTGTCTATATTTTTTGTTGCTTCATGAAATATAGTTTACTCTTATCTCCTGTTAGTTTTTCAAATATGGATTTTTTAACATAGTAAATTGCATACTTCAGTTTTATTCTGTAGTTTTTTAATTTTAGCGATTTTTTCACTTTGAAAATTTTTTTATTTTGTCGTTTTTTTTAAGTTTTTTTCTTCTCTTGGTTTGAGAGTTTTAGCGATCTTTTTTCATTTTGGCGCTTTTTCGTTTTAGCGTTTTTACGGCTTTTTTGTTTTTTTGATGACTTTCTTATTTTAGTGTTTTTTCGACTTTTTCATATTTTTTTTTATTTTGCCGTGTTTATATATATATATAAATATATATATATATATATATATATATATAAATACGGCATATATATATATATATATATATATATATATATATATATAAACACGGCAAAATAAAAAAAATATGAAAAAGTCGAAAAAACACTAAAATCAGAAAGTCGTCAAAAGACAAAAAAGTCGTAAAAACGCTAAAACGAAAAAGCGCCAAAATGAAAAAAAATCGCTAAAACTCTCAAACAAAAAGAAGAAAAAAACGTAAAATGAAATATATATATATATATATATATATATATATATTTCATTTTATATATATATATATATATATATATATATATATATATATATATATATATATATATATATATAAACTATGCGGAATACCTTTTTAACGGTAAATTTTTTTATCAAATCGGAGCGTAAAAAAGTTAACACAAAATATGTTTGCCTATTAATAGAATTATGTATATAGAAAGAATATATATTATTATAGTATGATTAATATTTAATTATCAAACACGACCAAGTATGCGCACCACAAAACCACAAAAAATAACAGAACAAAAAACGAATTACATACAACCAAAAATAGTTCGATTATATGTAATCATGTATATAAATATCTATGTATATTAAAGTGCATCGATTTGTATGAAGACAACAAAATATTACAAATGTACCGCTCTAAACTTAAAGACTGATATTATATAAACTAATCCCCAATATATTTCGGTTCAATTATTACGTTCACGTGAGCAGGACCATTTTTGAAATACCTCCAACAATATGGGTTTCAACAAACTGTGTACACAATTTTTATTATTGTTATTATTTTTTTTTTTTTGTCAAAAAAAAAAAAATATAATATGCAATAGTATTTAAAAGAATTCCGAGAAAATTTTAAATCTTAATTTTACGAGATTTAAAACTAATTTTAAAAAAATGTTTACATATTACGAATAAGTCAATATTATTCGTAATATGTAAATATTTTTTTTAAATTAGTTTTCAATCTCGTAAAATTAAGATTTAAAATTTTCTCGGAATTCTTTTAAATACTATTTTATAAAAGTTTAAATATTTCAAACATTTTCCATCGAAATTTTGATTTTAGAAAATCATTAGAATTGTCTTATTCAGTACTATTGATGTAGGTATATTATGTAATATATATAATTTAACTCTTTAATAATGTTAAAAGGTAATGTTTTGGAATTGTCGGTCCATAATAGGTTACGTACTTTTTTTTTGGCAATTAAGTAGTTATTTAAGAAAATAAATGTCAAATACATAGATCTATATATATATATATATATATATATATAACGACTAAACTTTCTTTTATTCGATTATTTCTGCGTCTTTAAAAGATTTATTTTTTTAATAAATTCATTGGGTTCTAAATATAATGAATACTTCAACACAACTTAATTACAAAAATTGCTGTTTTAACCTTTTGCGAACCAAATATATTCGCTTTTAAAGGGTTAATTATCTATAATTTTCAATAGTATCAGAGTAGACCTTTGCAATGGTATCTTAAAATCCAATATATGTTAAAAAATTTCCGAAATATACACAACTACATGTTTAAGTAATGAAAATATACCAAAAAAATTCAATAAAATATTGATATTTGTTGATATATATAAGAATTTTTTTAAAGCCTTAGTATTTCTCTATAATATTTTGAAGTCCATTTTGTTATAACTAAGAATTTTATAATGCTATTTAAGAATCATACAAGAAAATATTAATTTTCACTTTCAAATTGGGTACTCGTATGATTATATTTCTTTCCTAAGGCACTTTAATGTATATACGTGGACAATAAAGGGTGGTTTGAAGTGATTTTTGTCATTTTTGAAACGTTATAAAAGGAATAGTTTTTGCTCTATGAAAAAACTAATGATACCTAATTAAAGGTGATTATCTATGCTTTTGACCCAAATAAAAATTGATATTGAGTTTTTATCCACTTTGAAATAATTTGCTATTTTATTAATTTAGACAAAAATTAATCTATGCCATACACAGAGGTTCTCAGTTAAATCCAAAATATTTGCACTAAACCCCGACTTATTTATAGCATAAAATTTCTTTAAATGGTTTAGTGATAGTGAAAACATATCTAAGTATTTTTAGTGACAATAACTAATCGCCAGAAATTGTCAAATAAATTAATTACTTGACAAGCTATACCATAGTAGAATTTAAGTGAGTTCTCGCTATATTAATTGGTACAGATTGAGGATGATTTCTCTAAGTTATGTCATTTAACATACCAGCAAATAACCGAATGCAAGGATGGTAGCTTTTTAAGTAATTTAAAAACATATCCTGAAACTGGTATTGTTCAAAATAATACAAAAACTTGGGCTATCATGCTCAGAGTAATTCCTATACTCCAGGTTATGTAATACTTTATAATTTTTTTTTCAATTATGTTCAATATTTAGAAGGCACTCAGATGATCATTTATTAGTATACATGTGTATACAGTTTTAAAAATAATTTACTCTTATTTGTATTATAGTAATCCCGTGGTTATGTTTTAGTTCAATTTTGTGCAAAAGTATTTCGCAACTCTTAATTTCCTAACAATATCGGTGAAAAAATATAATAAATTCTACATAAATTCTACAAACTTGTATAATCAATTACTCAAATATACAATTTGTTAGAACGAAATACTGTTTTTCATTTAATAGTCAAATTTATTGCAAATTTAAAATAAATATTTTTTCTCCCAAATGTACACGTAAAAATTATAATTGGCTCCATTTTAAATCGAACCATAATTTTTTTCCAAAATATTCAAAATTTTCTTTATCCTATTTTTGTTATAATTTAATATCCCAGCAAAAAGAACAAGCAAAGAAGTCAATAAGATTTGCAACTTGAGATCCAGTAGTAGTGCAAATTCGGATCATTTCCAATGAATTTAACATAGGCTTTTCATTGAAAGATGTTCTATTTTTTAATACCTATTCACTGATTTTTTTTATGTACTTTTTTATTAATTCAAGTTAGTTACTTTTAATTTTTATATAAATTAAATATTTTTTATTAAAAAAATAGGCATAACAATATTTTTCTTTTGATAAGTAACGAGTACACTTACTGAAACTTTGGAAATAATAAAAATGACTTCTATTTATTTTTGTTTGGATACTATCCGAATCACTAAAAGTTCGTATATCTATGCAGAATATTCATTTTTGAAATTTGAAAAGCTCTATTTCTTGCAAACAATACCCGATTTTAACAGCTAATCACTTATTTGTAGGATAATTTTATTGTTTTTAAACTCAATTAAAAATTAGTAAATTATTTTGAAAACTTTCACGCATAAAATAAAATTTTTTAATAATCAAATTTTATATATTTAAAATTTTGACCATTCAAATTGTACTCTCTATAGTATTGTTTAATATAAAGTGACATCAGGTTTTAATCAGTTTATAGTGTTTTATTTTTATAATTATTTTATTTAGTAAGATATCTTAATAAAAACCACTTATTATTTATCATGAAATCCAATATTTTGAGTATTTTTGTATTAAAATAGTTATATGATCTTTGAGTACCGTATTTTTTTTTTTGTACGAGTAATTTGTGTATATATTGCTCCAGTCTAGATTGAAATTAGATCTTAATTAGATGTTAGCAGTTTGATGATACTAACATCATTTTTTATAAACAATTTGTTGCGATTTTCGTCATATTAGCTAAATATTTCTTGCCGGAGAAAGATATGTAAATTTCGATAGTAAAGGAACTGACCAACTATTATAAAAACAACTATTATATTAATAATTAAGTCCATGATAAATGGGATATCCGTAAGCAGTTAACAAAATTTATATCTTAATATCTATAGGTATAAGAATAAATATATTACATATCCTAGAAAAAGAATTCTACCTTTGTTAGGTATTATCATAAGATCTTAAAATATAACGCCAACAATAAAAATGATTATAATAAGCAGACATGAAATAAAATGGGCCTACGGGAACTGAGCATAAAATTTTATTGCTAATTAATTCAAATTTGCACCGTTTAAAGGATATTCTTGCATAAGTTTCTTTCATACAAAATGGGTTGTTTTATGATAAAACCCATTAGACGTAAAAAAAAGTTACTGCATACAGTTTGTATGTTATGTTTACGAAAGATGGGAATATCTTTCCTTTCTAGAAAATATAAGTTATCAAGTACAAGTTACCAATTTGAGAAAAAATGTAACCGTGTCAATATCATTTATAGCACTTTTTTTGTAAAATATATTAAACTTATTGCCTAAGAAAACAAATCCTAAAAATAATCATTCTACCATCTTAATATTCCTAACGTTCAATGTGGACCTAATTCCAACCAAGTCTCTAAGGACAGGAGTTAAACTGTTGATACCGAACTATCTTTAATAAACGATTTCCGATTTTAAACAAAAAAAAAAAAAAAAAAAAAAAATACAATAAATATCCAATTTTATGAAATGTAATGTCTAGCATTTTTTATATTAAATTAGATTTTATAAACAATAACTTCAAACTAGCAAATTTTTAATATGCTGTACGAACTTTAAATGGTCAAATTTAAAAATAGTTAATTTTAGGTACTTCAAAACTTTTCCCTTTCTACATAAGAATTAAAAAAAAATTAACAAAATTTTTATCAAATTTAAAGACAGCAAAATTTTAAGAGATCAATTGTTAAAATCTGAAAATTTTTGCATCAAATGCAATCATTTAGAATTTAAATATGAAACTTTTGTAGAAATTTACGAACGTTTAGTAGTTAAGATACTATGCAACTCTAATCAGTATAATGTTTTATATGCATATTATATGGACTTATATCAGTTGGGTTGTGAAAGAAGTATGAAAATATATTTATTATTTTCTAAGTTATTGCATTTTTGAAATGACAAAAAGCACTTGGGATCACCCTTTATATAATAAATAACAAATTGATAGACATTTGCATTCATGTACATATATTATTTTTATATTTATATTTAAGTAATAGACTACAATAATGTAGTTATGTTCTTGTAAATATATATAAGTTAGGCTAGGTTAAAAAGGGCAGCGTCTCATGTCTTAACCCAGTTCGGTTCATTGTGATCCCTTTAAAAATGCCAAAGAAAGTCTAAGAGAAAAAGGGAGACCTTAGTAAGATAAGGCAGTAGAATAAAAAAAAAAGAAAAGAAAAATATGGAACCTAAGACCTATCAACCAAAAACGACTACCCCTAAGCCACTTTATCCTCATTACGAACCCTATAAGGTTACTAAGTCCTTTGCCCATAACTTCCTTCAAATCGTGTAGCATGTGGCTTCCAAACCACTTCAGTTTGCTACTCCGAAGCTCTACACAATGACAGAGTATATGCTGTACTATCCTCCTTCACCTCATCGCACGTCCTACAAAAATTTGACATGCCATTGTCCCATTTACTAGTCATATTCCCTATTGAAAAATGATCAGCAATCATACCCACAATGACCCTTAGATTTCCACGATTTATGCTAATTTAAGGCTAGTCTATAACACTCTAGATACATTGCAGACCGTTCTATTCCTCTAAGCATGATTCGTTCGTCCTAAAGTTTCCCTTATGGCCATGACATTGCCGAGAATGTCGCAGTGACCAGGAACCCAACAGAGTCTTATTATGCAGGCATCCATTGGCTTTCTCAATCACTTTCTTCACTCAAGCACTAATCTGCAGCTAACACTATGACCTGTCATTGCCAGTAGTGCTGCCCGACTATCCACATAGATAGTTACGTCAGTGTTTTTTCCACCGTTCTCCTCCAGTAATCTTAGAACCATGTAAATGACTAGAATTTCTGCCCGAAAACGCTGCAATTATCACAGAATCCGTTACCATAAACTAGATACCCACCCCTCTTATTACTTATTTTCATCTTCGACCCATTTGTGAAGATAGCACAAATGGGTCAATGGAGCTTCTCCGCTCTAGCCCAGAGGTCCTTACTAGTGATTTCAATAACTAGAATAGCCCCGAAGTCAATTATAGTTCCAATATAATGTCCGACTATCAAATTCGTCTTCGTCATGTATGCTAACATCGCAGCTGTGAATTTCCATATTAATAACAATTCCTTTAGTCTAAATAAGCGCACTACAGACATTCCTCTCACAAACTCCTCAATTGGAAAATGGAGGAGAATGGTGTCCAGTGCTACCTGAGTTTTAATGCCAATTGAAGCTTATCTCTGAACTTAAGAACCTGAACCTCTTTAAGTGAGAATGGGTCTCACAACCGATGTGTATATCCAATATACAACTATCGGCTTGAGACCCCAGTTCTTCCATATACAGTTCCTGCATGCTCCTTCATAGCCCTTTCCTGAGTATTTCTCCTCCAAGACAATTTGCTATCCAAGTAAACACCCAGATACTTGATTTCCCTTGACAATTTGAGCTCTATACCATTCAATACTGTAGACTAAATGCCTCAACCTTATATCCCCTGGTAAACAGAACTAGTTCAGTTTTTTCAGGGTTGACCCCCAATCCATTACTGCTGGCCTAAAAGGGAAAGTTCAATGCTTTTTAAAAGTTAAACATCCACAATAGTCCCTAGGCAAGTGGTTGGTTATGGTTGGGAAATAATTTAATGATTTTCTTTAGCGTCATTAAGTTGGACTTATAATGGTTTACATACGCAGTTGTATTTGTTATATTTAATTACACGTTTTGAAAAATATTAACGATTTCTTCCACGGCAGCATAAATTTAAGAGAGTTTTTTTTACGACATCTAAAAAGGTAAGAAGTCCTAGCTAAAGTCTAAAAATTAGAAATATTTTCTAGACATTTTTCCAATTTTTTCAACAGAACAAAAATTTGTTTACAAAATTTCTTGTAGGCTAGATTTATATCAACCACTTTTGTTTCTAGGAGCAATATAATTTCTCAGGACTACTGTAAAATAACTTTTTTTGTTGAAACGAAAAAAATTTCAATCAATTTCAGAAATAAATACTTAAAATAAAATGTTGCAAATAAAAAAAAGAACAATAATAATAAAAATCTATATAAAGACGCCCAAAACATTTCTGGCATTTTTATAAATAGTAAGACAAATTTGCATTTTTTTTATAGTACAGAACTTTAAAACAAAACGTACTGTTTTAAAGTTTTGTACTATAAAAAAATTTATTTTTCAGAAAGTACTAAATTATAAGTGTGCTTACTTTAATACATGCAAGTAAATAATGGTTCAATCATGTGATATTAGAATACAGGCTTAAATAAAAATTTTAAAATTCACAAACAGTTTGACTTAACACTACTGACTCATTTGACTTGTTTTTTTTTTATTTTATCTTTTAGAAAAATATACAATTTTTATGTGAATTTTATGTTCAAGAAAAAAAAAATAATAATAATAAAATTGCATAAAACATAAATCAGATATGCAAATGAACCAAGGTTTTGTGAAATAAACTATATGAGATAAATACCACAAGCAACAAGCCTTATAAAATCTTCATAAAAAGATAAAAACCTTTGAAATCGCAATAAAAAAATAAAAATAAAATAAAAATTGGCAAGTATTTAAAAGGAGTACATGCCCTATTTTGAAACCACAGCTACCTTTCTGAGCAATTTGTCTGATTTGTATTCAAATCTTAAACTTGAGTTCTCCTCTGCTACTCTATTGAAACTTTTGAGTATATCGAACCGCCGAATAAAAATTTGACAATTGTTATAATTACTATATTTTACGTAAGATAACTTTATAACATTCTAACATTTTTTTTCACAAACAATCGTGCAAATCCTATACAGGCTCATCCAACTCGGCGCTTTTATGTTACCGATTTCTGGTTGTATAAAAAAAACATGTTATCTGAGCGAAAATTAAACCGGTGTAAATGCAATATTCTGAATCCTTGGCACCGTGTTTTGCACACAGAGAAATGTCATGTTCACAACGTGGTTGTCGCTATGATATTATTTTCTCTGCAATGATATATTATTATCGAAAATATAATTTTTTGTTGAACAAACTTTACTTGAACAACAATTAATCAATGCAATAACATTTTTGTTATTAGTTTCATAATAATATATTTGACGCAATATGTTTAGCAATATTTTTGTTTAAGGAACACGTTATTATTGTTGAAATCTTAGCTACAATTAAATAATTTTATTATTCTTGCTATTATGATTTAATTAAATTATTTTCACTTTTATCGACAACCATAGAAATTTATATTATTTTAATATGACGCTTTTATTACATACATTTACTGTATTCAATACATGGAATCGATAAACTACAGCTTCGAATTTTGTTAGACATAGGTGGCATTTAACGCATTCTCGCTTTATTTGCAAGTGAAGAGTTATTTAAATTAAGTATTAAGTATTTTTATAACAAGTGTGTTTTTTGTAAAAAACATAAAGAATAATAATAGATAATTTTCAAACATAGCAAAAATATGGTTGCAGCACCAGCCACAATTTGATTATGATTATATACATGAAGAATTTTTGCTCATAACCATAATATGATTGTGTTGTAACCACTTTACGGTTATGCCACCAACATACTATAATATTTATGTTAATTTACTTAGCCTCATTATGTTGCTACATCCCAACGTAATATAATTTTTCAGCAACAATAAAATCTAACCTTAATATATCTTGCACGCAACCATATTTTTTCTCTGCGTGCAAATCTAACAAAACTGTGGGAAATAAGAAGAGGAAATCACCGACGTTTTCATGAAAGAGACTTTAGTATAGTTTTTTGGCTTGTGTTTGAACAAAAGGGTACAAGAAGAAATTGGAACATGGATATAAAAGACTATCTGGATACAAGACTTAGAATTACTCAGTGTGAGCTGAATAGAGCTGAAGCACAGTGATTCGTTCCTACACAAAAATCGTCAAAAATAGGAGGAGTTATACTAGATATAACATTTGGTTTAGTAAATGAAAAAGTATAAAAATGTGAAAATCTCGCAATAAGTACTTGCAAAGTTATTTATAGGGACGTATGATTTATGTAATTGATTAATATTACTCATACGCTCAATTGTCTTAATTGAATTAACTTTAAGTGATTAGTAAATGTAAAATATCGTCTTGCCTATTTTGTTAAAATAATTTGCAAAACTATACTTTTATAGAGAAAAGAAGTGTTCTTTTCATTATTATATCGACTAAAATAAAGAAAAAAATATTAACACTATCAGCAGTTCTTTTTTTACTATCAATAATTGCATCATTATAAGTATATTATTATATCGTATAAAGTCCAAATATATATATTTATTTTCAAAAGACTTGTGCAAAACTTTCTTTCAATGACATGATTATTTTTATTTAAAATATAAATTGAACAAAAAAATGTGAAGGCATAAACCCATGTAGATCATATAAAACAATTGAGGAATACAAGTGTGTCAGGGAATGCAGTTTTTGAGTCATAAAAAATATGAAGACCATCGATAAAAAGCCTGGTAGTCGAAGGAAAAGTGAATTTTAAAACTATAGGACAGCAAAAAAAATGACGGCTCATTAGTTAGTTAAAAAGCTAACTAGGAGATCCACAAAATAAAATGAGTTCCAAAAACTGTACAAAAAAAAAATTTAGGAAAAAACAATAAAAAATGTAACCGGTAATAGAATAAAACTATAATAGAAATTTTAAATCTTTTATTGAAGAGTAACAAAAAATTAATTTTACTTCTAGAAACATAATTAAAAAAATAATATATATAAATATATATATATATATATATATATATATATATATATATATATATATATATGTATATATATACTACCTGCCATTTGAATAAGGAATCAAAATTTTTTTAACTTTAATAATAATTCCTGAAGAAATAAAAAATATACATATTTTGTTTTAATAAAATTATGCATCCGATGAAATAAAGTTTAATATTGATGGTCCCGACAGGTATAACTATCACTTCCATGACCTAAATAAGGAGGAATTATTTTTGAGCCGCAGACACAGCCGAGAGGGCGGAATAAAGGTATGGGGTGCCATTTCGTATTATGGTACCATAGAATTGGTTTTTGTATCCAAAACAGCGACTTACAAAAACATTCTGGAGGAAGTATTTCCAAAATTTAATGATTTCTTTGGACCCATACCTTAAACGTACCAACACGACAACACTCCGATTCATACTGCCAGAGCAGTAAAACAATGGATTAATCAACAAGGTGTTCAACTTTTGTATTGGCCCCCATATTCACCAGACCTGAGTCCAGTGGAAAATGTCTGGGGTTGGCTTACAATAAAAGTTTATGAAGGAGGAAAACAATTTGAGACGATAGAATCATTAAGGGATGCAATAACGGAAGCATGGAGTTCAATTTCGCTAAATTACTTAGTCATTATACAAGTCGATGCCAAATCGCATTTTTGAGGTTATTTCTAAAAATAGTGGCAGTCCTCAATACTAATTGAATGCTAGAAGATAATAACTTTCATTTTTATAACCTAAATTTAAAAATAAATTACAGTTTGCTTAGTTTTAAAATATTCCTTATTCAAGTGACACACGAAAAAGTACCACAAAAATACATGTCTTTAAATAAATTCATAATATTAATATAACAAAATATGTATATTTTTTATTTCTTCAGGAAACTAAAGCCAATACTTTGAAATTTGGTTGCGCAAAAAATTATTTTTTTCTGAACTTTAGTTTAGGAGATATACTTAATAAAATTTAAAAAAATATGATTCCAAATTCCAGTAGCAGGCAGTGTATATATACACATATATAACTCTAGTTCATACTTTTCCGCCGATGTCTCTTGTAAAAAAGCAAGTAGAAATCCTGTAGAAATAGTTCCAGGAACTAAGTTAACTCGGAAACCTAAAGTGGGTGTGATATGTTCACTTTACGGCCCACTTCCCATAAACTTAATATTAGGTAAATAAATTCGGTCAAGCCCAATATAATATTCTTATTTGTTTTTATCTTATTTTTGGAAATATTTATGTATAAAAATTCATATATCCAAATTCTTTGTGATATATTAAAAAATTTCGCACTCATTTTGTCCCAGTACCAAATCCTAGTTATGTTATTAACTACGTGTCTTAGAGGTCTTTCTTGCGGTGCCAAATTTTTCCGTTCCGTTCCTTTGGCAGAGATATGAACATAATCTGAAAGGATAATGTTCGAAAAAACATTTTGAGAAACGGTATCCTTGAATGAATAAAATTTTCTTTTAGATAATTTGAAATATTTGCTAAAATTCTCACTATGCATTAAAACACGAAAAAATTGTCCTATTAAGTTCATCGCAAAATGAAATCAAGGCAGTAGTCTAGCAAAGACCCCAAAGGGTTTTTTTAAGTTACTTCGAATTTCGGTTTTATGGCCTCTTGCATTTTAGATTTTTCGGTTTCGTTTTTTCCAACATGATTTGAAATAATTAAAATGTTACAATATGTTGTTATCTTATACACTATTATTATTATAATAGATTTTTGGTGCCACTCTATTTTAATGCCCATTTCTGTCATAATATTGTTTAGTCTACTTGACTTGGCCTTATTTCTAAACTACTGAGCCGATTAAAATGAAACATGACATATATGTATATCCATGAAGGAAGTACGTACGTGAATTTCATAAAAATTGTAATGACAGTGGTAAAAAAAGATCACAATATAATAAATGTGCGCGAAAAAGAGGCGTGATACCCATACGTATTAAATTTTATAATGTACAGTGTTTTCTATTCCTCATTTATGGCAAATTTTATGTGAATTTTCTTGATGTCATTAAAAAAGGTAGCAAAAATTATTTTTAATGAAAGTAGGATAAAAAATGGGCATCTAACTCATATCTTTCTACAAAATACTTGACATATGTGCTAACTTTCATATGAACTTTCAAAAGAGGAATTGTTTACAAAAAGTGGGCGCGGCATTTTTTATATAATAATACATCCTATATTTACTGTCGGTGGCTGCACGATATATATTCAACATATTGGTTAAATCGGTTGCATAATGTGACTACTCATATATTGCATAAAATCTTATTATCATAAGTGAGTGTAAAAAGTTAGGGACATTTAATAAAACTTTACGTCTAATAGAAGCTTTGTATTTTATAAAATACTAAATACATAAGTACATTCAAATTTACTGACTTGATCGATTTTTATTTTCACACAAAATGAAAAAAGTGTTTCGAAATATCCGAAATTTCATAAAATCAAAATTTGAACTAAGTTTGCAAAAATCTTTAGAGATTTTTTTAATCTAATGGTATACTTTCATTTCGCATTAGAATCATTGAGGCAATATTCGATGATCCAAAATTTGTCGCATAGTGTTTTTTGCTTTGTGGGAAAAATTTTTTTTATGATACAGCAGCAATGCATTCTTTTAGGCTTATTTTTTTAATTGAATTGAAAAATATACCAATGCATGAATATTATTTTACCCTACCCCACCATAGGGGTTGGGTTATTACGCGTTTTCGCTGATGTTTGTAACGCATAGAAAAATTATCCAACACCCACCTCAAAGTATATCAATCGACCCAGAATCATTTTTTAAATCGATCTAAGGATGTCCATCCGTCTGGCTGGCTGGATGTCCATGTAAAACTTGAGCACAAAGTACAGGTCGTAATTTTAAAGATAATTGAATGAAATTTGGCACGAAAGACTTTTATGATATAAGGACGAAGCATGTTGAAATTGGTTGTGATCGGTCAGTTATTTCACCTAGCCCACATATAATTGTCGCCCAGGATACTCAAAAATGCCTTAAAAATAAGTATATTTTAATGAAAAGAAGTTCTGTACAAGTATCAATCTTTCTACCAAATCTTATAAAGATCGGTCCACAATTAACCATAACTTCCATATAAAACCCTCTTCCATAAATCTTTTTAACGAGCATAAATCCCATAAGAATATGCATAAAATTATCTAGATGTTAGTATCATCGCATTATTCTGTATTTCTATATTAAATAAAATTGGTCACAAGTGTAATATAAGTCCCAATGATGTAGGATATCATATCGTCGATCTTGAACAACTATATTTTTCTTTCACGTTTTTTTTTTTTTTTTTTGTTTACATATCAGAATTTAGACTCAATAATTGATTGCATATTTGTATAACATGTAAATCAGAAAAAAACTCTGATAAAAGATTAAATTTGTTAAGGAGAAAAATAAAACACTTAGCAAAAATTTTACCCATTACAAGATTTGTATTTTAAGGGCTTGCATAAATCAAACAAATTGACTTTAAGCAAAAATTCAGTAAAAATTCTTGCATTAATATGTTTTTGAAAAAAGAACTAAATCTGCTCTAAACTAAATGCATATTTCAAAACGATTATTAAAGAAATCTCTCAAAAGTAAAATTTCGAGTACAAAAAAAAAAAAAAAAAATCTTGTTTTAATCTTGTTAAGCCTACTACAAATACTTATTTACAGCCCAAAAAACAAAGTACCAAATAAAAAAAAAAATCTAACAAAAACTATACAATACAATTGAAATGAAATGAAAAAAAGATAAAATTCAAAATAAAACCGAGGAAAAAGAATATTACAAATATTTGTTTATATCGCATACAGATACTTGTGCAAACAAAATATTGCGTAGTTGGTAGATATTCATATTGTTTATAAAAATATGTATATTTGTGACTACACACAAATAAATTTATATGAATATATATATATATATATATATATATGTATGTGTAGAAAAATAAGTACACATAGTTGTTGATGCTTTAAAACGAATGACGACAGAATAGAGCTTTACTACTTTAATAATAGATTTGTATACCAATTCACAAATATATGAAAACAGCTACTACAAACAGCCAGATATAACAATATTAAGTCTCTACATTTGTGTAAAGAAATATACACATTCAATTGTTTGTCTCTATCTTTCTCTCTGTGTTGAAATAGTAAATACTGGTACCAAAGTGTCGGTTCTTGTACCAGAAATAGGAAATAAAAAAAAAACACAGATATTTACACACAACTTTTAAAATTGGTATCTTTTGGGTTTTTTTAATAAGCACATATATTTGACGTTTTTTACAGTAGTAATTTAGGGTCAAATATATAAATTCTGGGTATTCTATTATAATTTTGGATTAAATATATTTTTATATACCGTTAGAATCAAGTTCCTTACCAATTGTAAATATTTTGGTAATAAATCTGTATCTTCTAAACTACTAGTCGGATCGGATTGAAATGTATGGGAAAGTTATAGAGGAGGGCCTAAGCTTTCAAAAAATCTTAACTTCTACAAATCAAGTCTGATTTAAAAGGCCTTTATATTTCTGTCAAGAGTAAGAAAAATAAAAAAAAAAACGTGTTTAAACACCTAAGTTATCTTTTATAGTTAAAAATTTTGAATTTCTAATTTTTTCCCTCGACTTTATTACATTTTTCGGGAATAAGTCCTAAGGTATATGAGGATTCTTTTTTCTTTTTAAATATTCTGTAATTTCTAAAACATTCAAAAATAATATGCTGAAAAAGGTTTTTGAATGTCTCAATTCATCTAGCCTCAAAAAATTTTCAAATTCAGCAATCTGAAACCAGTATGAAAAATTTTTAATTAAAAAAAAAGTAAGAAAGATATAGTCGGTCAAGCCCTACCATATGGATGGGTCCTAAATTAAACATTTGGACATTTGTGGTCCGATACCTTTACTAGGTGTAAAATAAAATATACGAATTCAGAATAATAAGTTTATATTAAATTTATATGAGTTTAAGCAGTTTAGGGTGATTCCCGAAATTGGGTTTATATGGGAGCTATGGTAAATTATGGAGCGATCCTCATAAAATTTGTCATTGTGATTTCTACTTATATAGAACTTATTTGTGTCGAATGTAAAGTTGTTGTTAACATGTGTATGTTATTGCACGTCAAAGTGAGAGTTTCATATGGGAGTTATGGTCAGTTATGGACCGAATTGATTTGGCACAAAGATTAATACTTATACAGAACTTTCTTACACCGAATATCATTAAAATACTGCTATATATATAGGACATTTATGATCATTAACCCCTATTCCGGGAGGACATTTTTATGGGGCTAGGTGAAATAATGGACCTGTCATAACCAATTTCGCTTTGTCTTTATATCATGAAACTCCTACGTGTCAAATCTTATTGAATTATTTGCGACCTGTATTTTGTGCACGAGGTTTACATAGACAGCCAGACGGACGGACATCGTTAGATCGACTTAAAAAGTGGTTTTGAGTAGATTGGTATAATTTTTCTATGCGTTAAAAACATCATAATAATATCCCAACCACCTATGGTGGTGTAGGGTATAAAATACTGAATATTGCGTTGATACTAACATATAGATGGTTTTACGCATTTTAGGGCGATTCCTAGAAGTGGGTTTATATGGGAGCTATGGTAAATTAAGGACTGATTGTCATAAAATTTGGCAATGTTGTTTCTACTTACATAAAACTTACTTGAGTCGAATATTAACTTGATATTAACATTCATATATGATTGATGCACGTTATATATGCACGTTTTATAAGGGAGCTATGGTCAATTATGAACCGATCTTTACAAAATTTAGTACAAAGATTGACACTTCAACAAAACTTCTTTGCATCGAATTTCATTAAAATATTCTTATTTTTAAGGCATTTTTGAGTGTTTAAACTCTATTCCTTGGGGACATTTGTATGGGGGCTGGGTGAAATAATGGACCGATCACAGTAGGCTTCGTCCTTGTATCATAAAAGTCCCACGTGCCAAATTTAATTGAATTATCTTTAAAATTACGACCCGTACTTTGCGCACAAGGTTTACATGGACAGTCACCCAGACGGACGGATGGACATCGTTACTTAAAGGTAGGCGTTGCATAACTTTTTCCATGCATTATAAAAATCAGCACAAACGTATAAGACCCCAAACACCTATGGTGGTTTAGGGTATAATATATAGTACAATTCTTTTACTTTTTTTTTTTCTTTGTTAATAAATAACTTTTTTCTTGACATATTTCAAAAGAGAAGACTTCATAAATGATTAATAAAGAAATTTTAAATCGATTTAGATTTACACCCTACATCCGGCATTCATCGAAAGTTATGAATTTTAGAAAAAAATTTAATAAAAAAATGTCACGTGAGTTTTTTCAAACTTATTGATGCTGTTAAATAGCAAAATATATTTCGTTTTGGCACTAAACTGTTTCCCGCCCGGTAAAAAAAAAAATCAGGATTCCAGATTATATGAAAAAAGTCAGCTTTTCAAAGGACCTTTTTCTCAAATTGCACAAAAAACATAAGCATTATAGTTTTACAGTTATTTCTTATGTATTATATAAATATCAATCTTTGACTTCTCCTAAAATCACTTAAAAACAATTTTGGCAATTTTTTAAAAATAAATAATACTAAAAAAATAAAAATTAAAAATAATAAAAAATAATAATAAAATTTTTTTTCTACCTTTTCTACTTTCCAAAAACTTATAAAATATTAAAAGAATAAAAAAACTTATTCACCAATTCAGTGATACATATCATGCGTACATAGTAGACATATGCATCAATTCAGTTGTAACTCATTTCAATTCATTCTCTTTCTTTTCAATTGTTGACTAGTTTTGCTTTTATAGCTCACAAATCAAATCACTGTACGGGTATATGTATTGAAAAATCAAGAGAAACAAAACAGAATGAAGTAAATTCAGTTATGCAGAAAATCATAAATACATTTTAGGAACAAATCATTTTGAATTATATTAAATTGAATCATATGAAGAAAAGCAAAAAATGCAATATTGTTATTTGTGTGTATATTGTTTACAAAATATAAAAATTACAGGGAATATTAAAATTTTAAAATAATGGTAAAATAAAAAAAAAAAAAATAAATAAATAAGCTACTTTATTTAAAATACTTTTTTTATTTTATATATTTTATTCGTTATTTGATATATTTTGTTTATGGTTTTTTTATTTATTAGATTGACTTTATTTATTAAATTTTGTTTTCAATTTTGAATTTTAATTTTATGTTTATTTATTTGTTTAATTACTTATTATTTTCATTTATTTTACTCAAATACTCGTATATAAATATGAAGGTTTTTTTTGCCAAAAGCATTAACATACTTACATACGAGGGCAGATCAATAAGTCCGTGACTTTTCGAACTTCCTTCGTAGTTATATGAAATGCAACACTATTCCCATCAAGTACATACTTACATGCGAGGGCGGATCAATAAGTCCGTGACTTTTCGAACTTCCTTCGTAGTTATATGAAATGCAACACTATTCCCATCAAGTACCACCTGTTAATAGACTACTTTAAAATTTTGAACAAGTGTCGTCATTTACTTTGCGTATTTTGTTTTGTTTCGTTTTATATTTTCGCAGTAATATGAGAGCGCGAAATGCTAATTATTACTGTGAATTGCAGAACAAATGTTTTGTTGCAAATGTCTACTACAAAGGTCGTTTTAACAAAAATAATATAATGGCCTCAAAACTGACAGCTCGTATCTAAACTTGTAAAATTCACTATTTATAATATTTTATTGTTTATCTTAATTCATCAGATCTATCAGTAGTAGTTGGTGATTTCAATATTCCTTCAACTTCATGGCAATATATTCCTGATTCCAATTTCCTTTCTTCTGTAAACTGTCCCTAGGCAATATCTAAATTTGTTAATTGTTTATTTCAAATTATTTGGCTAAAGAATTATCTTATAGCTTCATACTCTAATTTTTTATCCTGAAGATATTTTCCATTAAATAACAGAAATACCGCACCATGTATTTCATTTATTGGTTCTTCAGTTTATGAAGAACTAATAAGGTCTTCTATTTCCGTCGAACGAGCTACTTAAATCTATAACTTCATTTATCCAAATTTAACTGGGTTGCATTATTCTCTAATTGTAATGATAATAATTGTAATCTATGCATAAACATATTTTATAAATGTGCTTAATGATTGTTTTCTGGATTCTATTCCAAAAATTCGACCGATAACTATTACTAGACCACCATGGAATACAAAATATATATCGAGATTAAAGAACAATTATAAATCCCATAAAGTAAATTTCTCATTCTATAAATTGTATAAAATATTCAGTGTCAATATCGGAATATACAAAAATCAAGTCAAATTAAATCTGAGGAACTTCTTAAAATCATTTTATAAATTCGCTAACTTCAAGCAGAAAGATACAGATTATCCAACCATCATCAAATATGGCGTTATTGAATCCTCTGACAAGATCTTTATTAGTAATATGTTTGCTGATTTTTTGAATTCTGGTCAATATCCATATTCCATATCAGAATCAACATGCATTATTGTTCCTCCTATAGATGACAAAATTGTTTTAAAATATAAATAACTAAATTTATCTTGTTCGGCTGGACCTGAGGGCATTCCGAGCTGTATATTAAAACACTGCTAAACATTTATATAAACCATTGACATTTATTTTCAATAACTTATTAGTCCAAGTTTTCATCCTTGATCTATGGAAAACTTCGCCCAATTATGGACGGATTGCTAAATTAAGTACCATTCCATCTCACAAGATTTCCTCCATTTTATCTCGAAAACCACATGGATTTAGAAAACCGTTTTCCACTATTGCAAACCTTTTGGAACTCACAACCAGTGCTGCCAGGAGGTGAGAATAAAAGAGGCTAAATTGAATTATAAAAAAGGTCAGAAAAGGCTAAATGGCCCAAAATATAATGCCAGAAAAAAGTTTAATTTTGTTTTTAGTTTAGAAACTTATTTCTTTCCGTTCTCATTAGTTTTTGATAACATAGAACGGCTGCCAACAAAATGAACTAATGAAAAATCTTTCAAAAAATGGATTTATAAATTTGAGATATATTTCATATGAAAAATAATTTGAAGTGATTTTTTTTAGTATTTAGGTTATTTTTCATTTCCATTGTTAATAAATTTGATTAGAAAATAATTATAATAAACGAGAATGGAGAATGAAGCGCCTCAGGCGAAAATTTTTTTTAAATATAAAAAATCTCGACTTGAAATAATGTTGTTGAAATAACGTTATCTTTTTAAGGCAGTTTTAAGAATCAAAAAAGGCTAGAAAAAAGCTAGACGAAAATTTTAGGGCTAAAAGCAAAATTAAAAGGCTAAACTGGCAACACTGTCCACAACGCGTCTAAATTAAGGATTTATTAAACATTAGTAAAGAAATATAATTTATACCGACTTTAGCAAAACTTTTGATAAAGTAAACCATGATTTCTTGCTACATAGATTAGACAAAATAGGATCTTGCTCACCCCTTCTAAAATAGATTGCTTCGTATTTAGGAAATGTATCTCAATATGTTAATTTTCGTAATACATTCTTCAAAACTGTAAGAATTACTTCAGCAGTTCCTCAAGGAAGCCACATTGATCCTTTATTATTTAATTTGTTCATAAATGATCTTCCGTCTGTAATTAACTATTCCAATATCCTAACGCATGCTGACGACATTAAAATGTTTATTACATTTAACAATACAAACCTACAAATGATTCTACAAGTGGATTTAAATAATTTCGCTTCTTGTTGTAGGGTTAATTTAATGGATCTTAATGTTCAAAAATGCATATACAGGATCTTTAGCAGGTCTAGTCCTAAAAATGACATCTACTCGATGAATGGTGATGTGCTCGAACTAGTATTAACATTTAAGGATTTTGGATTTCAACTCGATAGGAAATTGGATTTCCGTTCCCATATTTCACTAACTATTAATAAAGCTACTGGAATCCTAAGATTTATTAAGCGCTGGTTCAAAGAATTCAAAGGTTCATATACTACTAAACAATTATTGATAGTTTTGGTAAGACCTGTAATGAAATTTGGAACCACTATATGGGATCCTAAATAGGATATCTTCGTAAGACGTCTTCCTTACGAAGATAAACTGGCTGTGATTAAATTTCCAACACTAAAAAACCGTAGGCAAATGCTAAATATATAATTTCTACTAAAATTATTAAATAGAAATCTTGAATTTGAGTTCCTCCTAAGTAAAATTTATACAACTATTTCTTTTCGTCCAACGAGATATAATGAATTCTTAAATATTAAACATTATTTAAGGAATTATGCTAATTTTCATCCTTCTCGGACAATTTGTAACGAATTTAATAAACTCTATTCATTTATACATAGATTTCAATACAAATATTAATGCAATTAAGAGAGATATTATATTTTATTATATTTAAATAGTAATCAATTGTCAATATCTTAATTTACTAAATTTAAATATTAATTAAGTATCTTTCTCATATATATCTACTTAATATTGTTTTTGTATATAGATTTATTAATAAATAAATATATAAATACATAAATACATAAATTTCCGTAATTGCGTATGCGTAGCACATAATTATACTGATGCGTGTTGTTGTGTGTGAACGAAATAATATTCACAATAATATATTAAGTTTATTAAATAGTGTTTATATTTGAAAAATTGCCAAAAATTGGTTTTCGAAGCTTTTTAAATGATTTTTGGAGGAAGGGAAGACTGATATCTCTTTTATAGAATACAAATAATAAAAAACATATTTGTCCTATATTTCTAGGACAAATAAGTTATCATATCCCACATTCGTTTTTGTTTTGAGCGGGAAGTAGTTTAGTGCCAAATCAAATTAAATATGTTTTGCAATTTAACAGCATCAATAAATTAAAAAAAATCGCATGACATTTTTTTGATATACATGAAATTTTTTCCTAAACTTTTCAATTTTCGACCAGAGCTAGAAGAAGGATGCAAATCTAAATCAATTTAAAATTCCTTAATTAAACATTTATAAAGTTTTGTTTTCTGAAATATGTGAAGAAAAGGATTATTTTATTTACAAAGTTTTGAAAATAAAGTTCATAATTAGCAAATATTTGATGAAAATTGCGTGACCACTAGTTTTATAAAAATAGCGTCAAACAAAATTCTATACAATGTCAGCTATGATTAATGATAAGTAAAAAATCGTTTCTCATTAAAAAGGAGAGATTAGGAAATATTTTATATAGTGGTACCGTCATTTTGGTCAAATATTTGACTAGTTTGAACGTACCTTAAGTAATAACAATTTTAATTTTCATCAACAAAATGTATGTAAAAATACCAATACTAATATCTAAATTAATGAAAATAAATCATTCTCGTAGAGAAAAGTTATAAAGTTTATAAATTAGATTAGTAGAATCTTTGGTATTACTATTTCATAAAAATATATTTTTTTTCATGCAAATGGGCAAAAGAACTGATTAGACGAAACCCATTATGAAATAATTTGATCTATACTGTATTTCTAAATAAATATTTCAATATATTAAATGCTAAATTTAGTGTTATTTATATGTTTTACATATATTACTCAGACTATTCGGGTAATCGAATAATTTTCCATTTATCGGATATTAACCGATCAACTTTTAACCTCGAATAATTATTTGTGGAATTAATTTTTTTCTTTATCTTACAAAGAAATGTACAGATATATGACTAAAAATAATTTTTCTGAAAGCTTACGTGCTCCTCTACAACTTTTCCATACATTTCAATTCGATCCGAATAGTAGTTTAAGAGATACAGATTTATTACCAAAAAATTTGCGATTGGCCCTACTGTGATGTAATCATTATTTTAACGTTTTTTTCTGATTATTGAGGTACTAAATTTGTATATTTTTTAACTGAAATTATTTCTTTGTGCTCATCACTGTCTTTTGCAAATACGAGCACTAACATTTTGTTTTCCCCATTTGTTTCCTTTGCTTGTTGGTTGATTTAATTTTTTATTTTTTTTTTTTTTTTTCGGTAGAAAAACTATGGCTGGCTATTCAACCATGTAACAAGGAAATGAAACATTGTTTTTAGTTGTGATAAGAAAATAACAAAACAATGGTAACTAACAGATATAACAAAAATAATAACAAAACAAATACAAATATAAATTTTATAGCAAGAATTGTGGGTTTCGAAAACTAAATTACGCGAATTCGTGTTGTTCTTACATTCTCTGTTACAAACTGGTAAATTCAAAATACACACAAAGGCACACACAAGCTCTTATACATATTAACATAGAAAAGCTGAAAATTGTTTTCTTTATTTTAGTTCAGGGTTCCCTGATTCTTTTCGAGCCTTATCCCCAAATAGCAAAATCTAATCTCCAAAAATTTCCAAATAACTGCTTATATTTTTACCAAAAATATTGACTAAAATTTATTTTACCTATCTTTTCTTTGTACTGCAATCCATGACCTTTGTAGAAATGCAGGTTTGGGTATATAAATTAACTAAATAGTCAATATTGAAAAAGAAAGTTTCCAACAGGTTTTCAAAAAAAAAAAAAAAAAAATCGATTATATGGAAATCGTTTTAACATTTGTATGAATAAAGTTTTGAGGTAAATAATCTACGTTAATTTTATAGTTAATGCAAATACCGAAGATTAAATTTTAATTTCTTCAAAGAAATGAAAGCACGATATTAAGTTCCACTGATTCAATTATTTTTGATACATTTTATTGAACTTTTAAATAACAAATTATAATATACTGGCTGAATGCCCCTGTGTTGTACGGAATCCGAAAAGATAATAAGATCAAATTCATCGAGAAAGAAAAAAACATTTTGGTCATTTTCAGCAACATGCAATTTATTTATATCCTATAGTTTTCTTTCATCTAAAATTTAATCCATATAAAAGTTCATTAAAATTACTTCAGCGGTTTGGGCGTGATTGCAACAAACACACATTTTATTTTGTAACAATAATATGGATAATTATTATTATATGGATTATTATATTATTATTATTATTATTATTATTATTATTATTATTATTATTATTATTATTGATTATTATTGTAATAACAATAACAAAGTATAAATTGATCAAACACTACCCTTTCAGCCAATTCATAAATAATCATCCTGTTGCAGAGATTGGAATTAATTTTTTTAACTTTTTGGTATCATATTTAGTATAACAGTTATTATTTATTGTCTTTATTGCACTATTGCTGATCTTACGGGCAGAATATCAGCTTTTTTCCTAGGCTAAAAATAAAAAATATGAAAATAAAATATAAATCCCCAAAAAATCTCCAAAAATATTCGAAATGTGAAGTTCATCCTCTAAAAATCTCCTAATCACCAAACTAAATTTTTCTCCCCATTTCCCAAAGGAAATCCCCAATTTGGGGGAAAATCCATTAATCTGACAACACTGTTTTAGTTTTTATGTGTGCGTTTGCATGTTAATGTATATATATATATGCCTTGGTCGCCAGAAAATATATTTCCAAAATAGGCCCAATGTTAAAATTAGTTACATTCCATTTCAATAAATTCACAACTTCCGCCCGTATAATTTTATTTATTTATTTTCTTTTTTTTTTACTGAATTTTTAAATTATTTTATTTTTTTTATTATTTTTTTTTTTCTTCAAAGAAGGGAAGTAGAAGAGTAAGTCTATTGTCTAAGAAACTTTGAATTATTGTTTTATTTGTTTATTTATTATTTGTAGTTGTAAGAAGAAAAAAAATATACATAATATTCAAATTCGATATAATTCATTTTTTGGCAATTTTTATATTTTATTTAATATTTTGTAGCACTAAAAGTATTGCCAGTTTAGTTTTTTTAAGACTAAATCTAGATTCTTTATTTTGCTTTTAGTCTCAAATTTTTCATTTTAGCTTCTAGCATTTTTCTATCCTTTTTTGATCCTTAAAATTGCCCTAAAAAGATTAAAATGTTACTATTTCAACAAAGAAGAAAAAATTCTTCTAATTTTATTTTTACAGAATCATTCATTTAAATATTATACCTAATATTTATTCGCACAAAACATCTATATTTTTTTTATATTTAAGAAAAATTTTCGCCTGCGGTGATTCATTATTAAAATCAAGAATAACTAAAACACTCAAATACTAATATCTAATTTAGTGAAATTGCTAAATCAATTGTTATAATTATTTTTTATGTGCTTCATTAACCTTAGAAACATAATTTTAGCAAATTCTTATAACAGCGAAAAATCACCCAAGAACTTAAAAATTCTTATTCAAAAATGAATTATAGTTTAAAAATATCGAAAAATCACTTCACAACATTAGGTAATTTTTCTTATGAAATATAACCCAAATTTGTATGGAATTTTTTTGGTCGATTTTTCATTTGGGTCATTTTGCTGACAGCTGTTTTATGTTTTATTTATAAATTTATTTTTTATATTATTTATCTTTAAAAAATATAAAAAACTAATAAGAACGAGAAAAAAAGTTTATATATTTTAAGTTTTAAATTTTCAACTTTTTTCCGGCCTTATTTTTTGGGACATTTAACCTTTTTTGACCATTTTTAAAGTTGAATTTAGCCTCTATTTTTCTTAGCTCCTGGCAACACTGATAACTATTAGAAGAGAAACATTTGTTGTGGTGAATAGGAAATAAGTAAATATATAAATATGTGTAACTAATGATTTCTTTTCTTATATACCCAGCAAAAACTTTTTAGTTATCGGTAATGGTAACTACTTATTAAAGTAGTTACTTGGTAATGAGGAGTCATTATTATTTGCCTACTCTGTATTACATAAATAAGTATTCAATAGTATAATAGCACAGTAATATTGCAATCACGTGGATGAGTTGGCTAGAGCGCTGGATTAGCAACCAGAAGGTTGTTGGTTTAACCCCATTCTGATGCTGTTAGTTTTTTATAACAAAATGTCTAAAAAGATATTTTATACTAAAATAAGTTTTTGACACCTAGAAAATTAAGTGCGAGTTGGTGTACTGAGTAAGACATTAGCCATTAAAAACGAATGCTTAATTTGTGTCCAAGTTCAAATCTCACTGACGACAACATTTGGTTTTTTGTTTTTTTTTTTTTTTTTATTTAAGTTTATTTCTGTTTCCAATAACCAGGAGAGCAAGGTTTTTGCTGGGTAATAACAAAATTTTAAAGTGCTTCTAATAACTTTATTATGGAAAGAATTTTAATAATGAAATATTTGATATTTGATATTTTTATTTTTTTAATTAGGAAAATGGTTACTTTCATTATATTACAAACATATTAAGTGTACTCTTTACTAACGATAATATACTATATTATTAATAAATACTTTATATAAGCTGCATAAATTTCTCGATGATTTTGTACAAAGTGAAATTTGTAATTTTTCATGTCCCGGTAATCCCGGACGAAATTCCCGGGAATTTTAAAATCACTTTAATGGAAGAAAACTTAGCAAATTTTAACAAAGCCATATACATATATTTTAGTTATAAAAAAAAAATAAGTTCAAAACCCAGTTAGAAACTATATCTTAACGATAATTTCATTAGAAAGTTATATATAAATATATTACTAAAATATAAGCACTAAAACCGAGCAAGTGAAAAACTATAACTTATTGAACGCATCTTGCATATATTTTAAGTGTACACGCAGAGAAAAAATGAAGTTGTAGTGACCATAATCTAAGAACAACATAATACGATTAGAATATATGAACACAGCGAAAAATAACAATGATTATAAGTAATAATTATTATGATTCGATTTTGCCATATTGTGTCCGTTTTTATGCTTTGTCTTTTCATGTTATGATCCTGGTTTTCACTATCTAATTGTATCAGATTATATTATTATAACCTACACTACCATAGGTGGTTGGGGTATTATGCATTTGTGCTAATGTTTGTAACGCATAGAAAAAGTTATACAACATCCACCTTAAAGTATACCAATCGACTCAGAATCTTTTTTTAAATCGATCTAACGATGTCCGTCCGTCTGGCTGACTGACTGGCGGTCCATGTAAATCTTGTGCACAAAGTACAGATCACGTGGAACTTTTATGATACAAGGACGAAGCCTATTGAAATTATGATCGGTCCATTATTTCACCTAGCCCCCTTGCAAATGTCCCCCGGAATACATTTTAAACTCTCAAAAATGCCTTAAAAATAAGAATATTTTAATGAAATTCGATGCAAAGAAATTTTGTATAAGTATGAAACTTTCTGCTAAATTTTATGAAGATCGGTCCACAATTGACCACAGCTCCCATATAAACCCCATTTCCTAAAATCACTTTAACGAACATAAATTCCGTACGAATGTTAGTATCAAGTTAATATTCAACACAAATAAATTTTATGTAAGTAGAAACAACATTGCCTAATTTTATGAGAATCAGTTCATAATTTACCAGAGCTCCCGTACAAACCCACTTCCAGGAATCGCCCTAAAGTACACAAAATCATCTAGATGTTACTATCATCATATTATTCTGTAATTGTATATTTTATTTTACATTTAGTAAAATTGGCCACAGGTATAACATAAGTCCCCTTCCCGAATTTTCATGCTCCTACACAATGCTGTAGGGTATCATATAGTCGGTCTTGAAAGATAAAAAGAATTAAAACAAAACTTTATGCAAAATTAAATGACAAAAAAGTTCAAATGTAAAAAATAAATCTTCGCAAATAAAACAAGAGACTAAACTATTAATTTGTTATTTATAATTGAAATATTTCATTGATAAGCTATCGATAAATTGAATTTACCAATATTTTTATTAGATTATCTGTCATTTGTCTTTAATGAAAAAAATTAATGATTTTTTGCTTTCCAGAAAAGTTGTTCTCAAATTCAAAGAAGTTTTCCTCAACGCATCGTCGATTTTTAAAAATTAAAAGAAAGTATAAGCTACGTCCGTCCAACATTTATGGGCAATCATATATTATATACTAAATGATAAAAATGTATAATCTCTAAAAATTGTTCACACATGATTTTTTTTTTCTTACATAAATAAAATTTTGTCCATCAGGATCATTTTAAGAAGTTTTCATACCCAAGGTGTACAATTTTGAGACCCTGTGTACACGCCCCCATTATCTTTACATGGTCCAAAGCCAAAATTTGAATTCGCCTACACCTCTATTATAACTATGCGAAATTTCATTGAATTCGAATCAGACGTTCGGAAACTGCAGATTTATTTCAATTTAATTTTTCATTTTTTTTTTTTTTTTTTTTGGATCGGGCAATGATGTTTAATTTTATAGTGCGAAAAGGCAACAGCGTTTTTTTACTACCATAATTGTTTTCGTCCACCGAAATCAGATCCATAACTCAATATTCTGCTAAACTAACCAAAATTGAAGTTAAAGGAAGTCTCATTTTACATTTTGGAGTAAGTTCCAAAAATTTGTTAGAATTTTTTTACTATTTACTAATTCGTTTTTAAATTTAGACGTTAGAATAAGCTGATATTAAAGAAAAAAATTCTGTTCAGCTGCAGCCAGAGGCAATGTTTGTTGGTCCATTTACAAATTTGATAACATTTGCAATTTTGAACATCGTTTGGAAGTAGTGGAAATTTGTTTTTACATATCGTCGGTGCGTATGTGTAAATTTAATTTTTTTTATTACATTTTGTATTATTCTTAGTCAACAAAGCATTTTCCATTATCTCAACCGCTTTGGAAGTTACAAAAAGTCCTATGTGAATATTTCCTTGAGAAAAGAAACTCTTTGTTTTTTTACTTCACATAGGACTTTTTTAAGAACAAAAAAAACAATCTTGTGTATAGATTTTTTATTATTTCTTTTGCCATACGCGAATGCCAAAATATATCGGATTTTTTCAAAGCATAAAATTTTCAAATATCTTAACAGAAAATACAAAAGTCAAAAATGAAAAAATAGTTGCGAATTGACAAAAGAAAATGTTTTTTTTTTCTCCTGCAAAGTAGTAAAAAAACATATAGGATTTTGCGTGGGCACACCGACGATATATATGGGTTTGAATATTGAATATTTAAGAGATAATGATTTGGTATTTTATCCACAAATATATATTTTTTTTTAAATTTCTACACAACATGACCAAAATAATATTAATATAAAGCCTGTGTTCTACAAGCTTTTACGTTAATTAAACAGTTTCAATTTGTAATTTTTTAAACACATTGTTTCAAATATGTATCCTTTTATATTTTTATTTTAATTATATAATAATTTGAATTTATAATTTACATACATTTTAATACACTTATGTATGTAAATTAAATAAGTATTTTACATTTAATTTAATACATGTTTTTATGTATATGCAAGTACATGTATATTTTTAATTTATAAACATTTTGAAATAAAATAAAAAGCATAAAAGTTTTTAACAAATAAGAATTGTTTTTATTTTACTTGAGAGTACCGATTTAAATAATAAAGGCAATTAATTTTTTCAGTTGGGACTACTAATTCCTATTTTATTTCATTTGCGTTAATCATATATTTCGCTCCAAGCACAGTATTTTTTTTTTAAATATCGATAATATCGACTGTTACAACTTTATATTTACTGAAAGTCAATTATTGTCCTAAAATATATGGTGTTAATAAATTATTAATAGCTATGAATGAATTGTAGGATAGTAGGTATAACCGAACGAATTCGATTGTTAAAATATTCTGTTGCCACAACGAATCTGTTTTCTCTGTGTAAGAAAGTAGAGACATTTAATGATAGGACTCCTGCGTATTCAGTTTTTCATTTTGTGTTCGAACGTCTTTTTTAAATTTTAAAATTAATATTTTTTTTATGAATTATTTTAAAATCTATTAGTTGCTCATCAATGCCGATATGGGTACCAAATGATAGAATATGATTTAGAAATTCCTTTAAAAATTTTTTGTTTAAAAAAATGTCCTTAAAATATTTTATTCTAAATATTATAGAGGCTTTCTGACAAATTATTCTAAAATTATATTAATTTTAAAAACATCATAATGAAATTTCTAAATCCCACATTTTGTCTCTGTAGTTTTAAAAGTTAAAATCATAGAGTACAACTCGAAGTATATGTGAGAGACAAAAACCTAATTCATGCAACAAAAAAATACATGTAGTCACATATATTTTGTTCTTGAGTTTTGAAAAAAATGAGTAAATTTTTTGAAAATTTAGTTTAAACTGTCTCTCACATAAACTTCTATTTGTATTCTATGGTTCAAATTGCATAAAATTTTAAAAATGTTCTGTCAGTGTTTACGTAAATTTTGTTTTCCAAAAATATGCTGTTATTTTAAATGTCATTTAATGATAACACAGTGCAATAAGAAAAAAATTGCCTCAGTAACGAAGTAGGAAAGCGTACCACTAGTTTAGCAAAACGCTCAAAGATTTTTCAAAGTTAGTTAGAATTTCGGTTTTATGGCCTCTTGAACTACGAATTTTTTTGATCCCTTTTTTTCAATATTATTGGAAGTAAAAAACATTTAAATACTTTAATAAAAATGTTATTATATGTAGTTGTTATTCTGTAGACTACTATTATTATACTAGTTTTATACTGGTTGCCACCTCCCTTTTTCGCCAATTTTTGTCATAATATTATTTGCTTTATTTAACTTAAACTTTTTTTTAAACTACTGGACCTATTAAAATAAAACTTGGCACATACACATGTATATCCCTGAAGGAAGTACTGACTGGATATGATGTCCACTAAAAAAAAGTTGCTTTGCCTCTTAATAAGCAAATTTCTTTTAAAAGTATAATCAAAGTGGGCGAAAAAGAGGCGGGGTATCAAAACAGATATCTTGTGTATGTCTAATTGTATGTAAATTTTCTTAGTAGCATCAAGAAAGTTGCAAAGTTGATTTTGAGCCCATATCTTTCTCCGCAAAATACTTGATACATAAAACATAAGTTTCATTTATACTTTTTTTATTAATTAATTTTTTTTTACAATCTGTCCAAGGACAATAAGCAAATATGTTCAATTTTATATACAATACAGGGGCTTAATAACTCCAATAAGATATTAAGCATAAAATCAATATTAAAATATTTATATTTCAAAATATTAAATATATTTATATAATTTGATTTGACAATGATTTATACTCGTAATTTGGTTTAGCAATGATTTATAATTTAGATTTAAATTCTGAATTGAAGATCTAAAACCTGAAATAGTTTTAGTCGTCTGATTTCATCAGTAATGAGATGTCGGCGGGATTGACATGATTACTTAACCGTTGAAGATATTTCTCGCTAATAGATTTTATTTAATTTTTAACAGTTTTCATGGAAAGATAATTTCTAATGGTTTTATTTGTTATAAACCATGGTGCATTTGTTATCAATCTGAGAATTTTGGACTGATATCTTTTGAGAATGTCAATATTAGATTTATCGGCAGTGCCCCAGAGCTGCAAGCCATAAGACCACACGGGTTTAAGAACTGTTTTTATAAATTCTTAATTTGTTATTGAAATTTAATTGCGAATGCGGATCAATTAACCAATACAATCTCTTTATTTTGATTTTAAGTTGACCACATTTACTTTTTATATAAGGTTTCAGGTTAGTCGCCTGTCTATTATCATATCAAGATATTTGACTTTGTAGCCAAAAGGAAACAACTGAAGGGCAATTTCCTTTTTTGAGTCCAAATATTATGTGTTGAGATTTTTCGCAATTAGCTTTGATGTTCCATTTCTTTAACCACAGACATAATTCATTGAGCATATGTTGCATATATATGGACGCTTGAATGGGTGATTCACTTGTTACCAAAATTGCGGTGTCGTCTGCGTAAGTCGTCGTTATCGAGGGTAGGTATATCTGATGTGAAAATTGTGCATAAAACGGGACCCAAAACGCTACCTTGTGGAACTCCAGACTGTATTCCATGAAGCTCTGAAAACAAGTCATTGGTTTTAACGTAAAAATATCTTTTAGGTAAATAGCTTTTGAAGAGTAAATAATAAGGAACTGGCAAGAATTTTTTAATCTTATGTAGTAAATCGGTGTGACACACTCTGTCAAATGTTTGCTGAATATCAATAAATACCAAACGCATCTGTAATAAAATTTACAATTCTGTGAATTTGTTCTCATTTGTACTTAAAAAAATATTTACAAAATTTATAATATACTAGTGTATAAGCCTGTCAATTTTAAGAAAAATATTATAATAATAAAAATATGCACAAACAAATCCGAAAAAATTAAAAAAAAAAATAACAAACGGGGTAAATGCGTCTCCTGATCGAAATACAAAATCAGTTCAGTAAATTTATATTTCTTAAAACCAAAACCGACTTTAAAAAATATTACATAAAATAAAAAAATCCGCGTATCTCCGCTGCCTGATAGAAATTACAAACTATGGCTCCGGTATGGTTTGTAGAATGAACAGTTTTATAAGTAAGACGAATTTTAATTGTCCAAGTCATCCGGGAGCTGCAGAAAGCTATGGAAACATGTTTAGGTAATTAAATATAAATTTGGGTATCTCTCTAATATAAATTTCAAAATATGACTCCGCAATAATTTGCAAGATAAATAGCGTTATAAGTAAGCCAAATTTTAAATTTCTACCAAGCTTAGGAAACTATATATATAGATTTTCTTTCGGAGAATCCACGATGATTACGTGCAAAATATGACTTAAGTCGGTTGAATATTGTGAATACTCATATGTCATATATTACAAACAATCTTATTATAAAAAGTGGGCGTAAAGGAGAAGTATTTAACAAAAATCTTAAAGAATATCTACAGCCACCGAAAGACACTTAATGCAGTGAGCTACTGCCGATGAACCCTCCTAAACGTGTGTGCATGACAATTTTACTACACATTCAGCAATCAAAGGAACAAAAATACGAATAAAAACTATAAAATTGAAATAGTTTATTTCTATTATTATTTTGTTTTTAATTTAAAAAGTCAGCTAAAATTTTCATAAATGACAGAAAAAATAAAAAAAAATTATTCGACAAAACTGTCTGCAGTATGAGTTCAATTCGAAATCAAAACGATTTTGCTTTTTCATACTGCAATGCCTGTGTGACACACATATTCATAAGCTCTTTTAATTTTGCTAACACATGCTTATTGCAGAAGTATATGCAGTATGTGTCTATGGGGCGCTTAAGAGGAGTTTTACTTTCTATAAAAAAATAATACTCTACATTAAAGTTTACTGATTTAAATGATTTTTTTTTTTGACAAAGGTGTTCCAAAACATCCGAAGATTAAGAGTCCATAAAATAAAAATTCGAACTAACTTTTCAAAACCCTTTGATATTTTATTAACCTATTAATTATTAATTGGCACAGTCGTTTTTTAGATTTAAAGACTAAATTTATAAAATGATTATAAAATGATTGAAATCGGTGCATTATTCTACCCAGCTCCCTTACAAATATTTCCCGGAAATATACTTAAGAATTGTCTTGAATATGAAAACATTCGTATGAAATTCGAGGTAGATAGGATTTTTATCGACATTAGATATAGATTGGTTGCATACTTGATTACAGTTTCGATATGAGGCCCTTTCCCAAAAATTTTTTAAGAGAGTATAATCGTTATTTGGATTCAAATAAAATTTTATAAAAAAAATTATGTCTGATTTTAAAATTTAGTTTTATTGGTTTTAAATTATTTAAAAATCACAAAAAAACAGAAACTACTTTTGTATTTTAAATTTTCAATAGAAATTAAATTGAAATTTTAAAATTTCTGAAGATGGTAGATAACAAATATATGAAGACTTACCGAAGTAAGCTGTCTTAATTATCGTCAAGATTTTACAGATAAATTGATATTTATCTTCTTCTAGATTATTTAAAAAATTCCATATTTTGGACAGATTAAATAATTTTATTGAATCTAAACACAGAAAAAAATATGTTTACAGCATTATCATTACAAGTTTTCAATCATAAAACAATTTTAAGAACTTAAGTGCGATTTTCCACTAAGTGAGCAGTATAATACCGTGCCTAACTATATACAAATTTTAGAAAATATTAATTACTTAACTTCTGAAATTTATTTCAATAATTTTAAAATTTTTATTCTAGATTTTAAATTAGCAGACTAATTTACATATACATAAGTTTGCATTTCAATGACTGTAGAACTTATTCTTCTATTTTGTCATTTTTCTATGAGCTCGATTCACTGTCGGACAGTTCATTTACTGGCGCAATTATGTGACCTCATTGAAAAATTAACAATTGCACAGGAAGCGATTTCTCGATAATATGTGCAACAAGAGGTTAGTGCATATTTTTAGGTAATAATTAGATTATCCTTACAGAAATGCGCTATAACTCGAAAGTAGATGATTATACATGGAAATGTGATTCAGAAACATTGCGATATATATATGTTTCTGAATCACATTTCCATGTATAATCATCTACTTTCGAGTTATAGCGCATTTCTGTATATATATATATATATATATATATATATATATATATAAAATTTATGTTATGTATATTTGATATCGGTGACTTTTATCATCATATATAAAACGTCAAGGCAAATTTATGTGCCACAATTCATTCACTCTGTCAAATTCCAAGGTTGAGTTGTCTTTATTTTGGGCTATATACAACTTATGTAATTCAGAACTTCAAATTTATATAATTCTCTTAGTTTAAATAATAAATTTTGAAATAAGCATTGGTCACTATGAAATTAATAAACGAACTTTAAAAATGTATGATAATTTATTATAACCCAACAAAAACATTGCAGGTGTAATTGGAAACAAAAATAAACTGCTTTTATTTTGCCTGAATAACTAGTTATTTTTGTTCGAGTTGTCCACAAGTTCATGTAATTATTTTTAGACTCTAGTGGTACTCAAAAATATGTACCTAAACAAAAAAATAAAAAAAAAAACAAAAAATTTTGCTGTCAGCGAGATTTGAACTGAGGCACGAATTAAGCATTCGTTTTTAATGACTAACGTCTTACTTACTACTAAAAAAGATTTTTCTAAGTGGCAAAAACTTCTTCTAGTATAAAATATCTTAAAAAAAAACTAACAGCATCAGAATGGGGTTGAAACAACAAACTTCTGGTTGTTAATGCATCGCTCTAGCCAACTGATCTACGTGATTGCAATATTACTGTCCTATTATACTATTGAGTACTTGTTTATGCAATATAGAGTAGGCAAATAATAATGACGTTATCATCATCGAGAAACTACTTTAATAAGTAGTTACCATTACCGGAAACCAGAAAGTTTTTGCTGGGATGCTATAAATTTATTATGTTGAGGATAATAAACTAAAAAATATTTTTACAAAAATCAAAAATTATTCTCACGCTTGATAAATTCCATATACATGTGAAAATATAGATATAATTTCAGTTTTTCATTTCCTTTTTCAAGGACTTTAAATTTTTGAAGAGTACACCAGGTTAATTTTTAATTTTACTGCCTTATAATTATTATTATACCGTGATATGGATATCAAATGAAAGAGGAGAGAATTTTTGCATTATAACGTAAAAAAATTTTTTAAAATAATCCAAATAAAAATTGCAAAAAAGTCCTTCAAATATTTCATACCTTCATATCCTTGAAAATTTTCAATAAATAATTCTCAAAAAAAAAAAAATGATAAAGATGCCACTATCCAGTTTCAAGTACCAAAATTTTATGGTTTTAACCTTATTACTTTGAAAATTATTGCTAAGAACAAATGTTTAGTGAGAAACTGAGCAAGCAAAACCTTTATAGCCATTTTTGAAGCCATTTAAATTTTTTTTAATTTTAAGTAATTCTTACCTTATGTATAACATGACGACATTATTTGAAATACTTTGAAATATATTTGAAGGTTAAAACGATGGCAAGTTCAGTATTTATATTTAGTTAACTTTAAACTTATTACTTGTAATTTTAATCTGCGAAACTATAGTAAGCTATAATTTTCATATTCACCCCTATTGTGGATAACAAATGGAATTTTTGTTTTTAAACAAAAGTTAAACAAGTTAAAACAAAGCAAAATATTTAATATTGGAATGATAGTTTGATTGCAACTTTAGTTTATTGCACTATTTAACTTTTATGTAGAAAAACAATTCGACTACTTTTTGAAAACGCAAAAAAACAAAAGATGTACAACAAATTAAATTGTGCAAAATGTTTAGAATAATAATTTTATTGCAAGAGGAGGAAAGCAAACATAAGCGAATTGTTGTAGTTACCCGATACATTGTAAGTGAAAACAAAAAAAAAAACTTTTAAATTAATTCTCTGTATTAGATTTATCAACATCTTTCTAAAGCTTCACAAATCCGCAGGCAATCGACCTGTTGTTTTGCATTTTGTTGAACAATATATCAGTTTGTGCTTTATTAACGGATCGTGCCCATAAAATAAATTTTTTAGACTTTAATATTGGAATTATAAAAAGAACTACTTATATATTCTGTTCTATTCTCCAGCAAAAATAAAGTGAATAGATTAAAGGAAAAAGTGAAAATTTTATTTTAACACAAAATTATTCATTTGGAGTTTTTTCACTATTATAAATTTAGAGAAAGGGGAAAATATGTCGAAGGAAAAAGTATTCATGATAGGGGTGATTATATTTAATATAATCACCAACGAAAAGCTGTAGTCAGACAACTGCAACCAAATATACCCTAAAACATCATGTAAGCGCGTTAAAGTTTTTTTTCGGAAGAGATCCTTATATAGAGACTATGATCATATATGAACCACTCCTTGATAAAATTCATACTGCATTTTATACACTTACAGAATTTATTTATGCCAAATTTAGTTCAAAATGTATCATTTTTATGAAATTTATGTGCATTGAATTAATTTTCTGGAATGAATCCTATATGGGAACTAAGAGCAAAGAAAAAAACATGTTTTCAAAGTGCTCGCGGTAAAATTATTTAATTTTATATTCAGCTCAATCAATTAACTTTTGCTTTAGTCATTTTAGTAATTATTTTAATATTGTATCATAATATGGTCGTCATAATATAATTTTATTTAATAAATATAATTCCGTTCTTATTAGATATTTAAAGTGTTTTTTTCGGAGTTCAAAAAAGTATACAAAAAACGAAAATTTCTACTAAAAAATGTTTAATAAAATTATTGATAAGTGTAAAAGTGCAACGTGTATTAATATTATGTTCACTAAATATAAAAATGATAATAAAAATAAATCAGCAATTACTTCAATATATGAACAAATTTAATGGGGAATGTTTATTATCATTTGTAAGAACATTCTTTGGCATTTATTTTTTGAAGATTATGTATATCAAATGTTAGCCGCTGCTACGTCGCAGATGGCCCATCCGTTGAGTACAATTTTCGATGACTCGTTCGAGCATTTCGACTGGTAACTGGCGAATGACACGCATGATGTTTTCCTCCAAGGCCTGAATCGAAACAGGAAAAAGTCTAACGGTGTGATATCACACGATCTTGGTGGCCAATTGATCGGCCCAAAACATGAAATTATGTGCTCACCGAAGTGTTCTCTCAATAAATCCATTGATTGATGTGATGTGTGGGAAGTGGCGTCGTCTTGCTGAAACCAAATGTCGCCGAGGTCACGAGCTTCAATTTCAGGCATCAAATAGTGGGTTATCATGGCACGATAACGGTCGCCATTGACGGTTACGTTCGCACCGGCATCATTTTTAAAGAAATATGGACCGATGATTCTACCGGCCCACAAACCACACCAAACCGTTGTTTTTTCTGAATAAAGTGGCAGTTCTGGAATCTCTTCAGGTTGCTCTTCGTCCCAAATGCGGCAAATTTTGTTTGTTTACATACCCATTGAGAAGAAATGGACCTCATCGCTAAACAAAATTTGCCTCGAAAACGTCGGATCTTCGTCGAATCGACTCTCCACGGTCTTCGTGTACACTCTCAGCTACGGCCGCTATATTTTCTTCACAGCGTGCTGCACGTGATCTATTCGGTCGAATATTATTCAGTAATGAATGCTGGGTCTCAAACTGGGTGATGGTGTTGCGAATAGTACGCTCAGTAGGCCGATTATGTTGACCATAATTTGACCGAAGTGCACGAAACACATTCCTCACAGAACGTGAATTTTCGTAATAAAGTTGAACTTTTTGTAAACGTTGTTCTGGCGTAAGTCTTTCCATTATGAAATACCAAACTATTAAACAAAACAAGCATGACAGCATGACATGACTCACACGTGATCTGTCAAAAAAGGCTATTGAAAAAAGTATCTCTACTTGAAACACCCTTTATATATATATATACAAATACTGCACATGTATTAAATGTATTATTAAAAAATGTATTATTATTAAGAAAATATTATAAAATTATTTTGTTAAATTTTCTCTAAGATATATAGATATATAAGCACTACTAGTGAATTAGAAAATGTACTTTTTATAACAAAAATTGTAAATTGTTGAAAAATGACACCGGACAAACCAAAAAAAAGAAAAATATGTTTCATAGTAATATATTATTTCATTTAAAATTATTTTAATAGTTAAAAATAGTTAATAGTTAATTTAAAAATAGATAATAGTTGCATGCAACATCTTAATGTAGGGGTGATAACAATATTTTCGTCTTTGTTATTGTCTCTCTTTCAAATTTAATAAGTTATTTGGTATCTTAAACGTAAAATAAAGAAAAAGCTAATAAAATTAACATAATAAAACTTACTTCTACAATCTGTGATTTGTTTATTTATAGTTTAAAAACTATTGATTTTTTAATTATAAAGTGTGTGCTTTTAGTTTACCTATAAATTAAGAACAATTGCTAATTATATGTAAATTTTTTAATTAAAAAATTTCACCACCGAGGAAGGCAATAATTTTATTTATACTAAACAATGATAAAATAATAAATAAACAATTATCAAAGAAGAGATTTTCTACAATTGCCGCAATCAATGTTCTATTATCGGAGTGGCATTTTGCTGAGGAAAAAGTGTAGAAATAAACGAGATCCAGGTAGTGCAGCTGGAGTAAAGCGTCAACGACCAAATTTAATTTGTATTTCATTAAAGCCACACGCAGAGAAAAAATATAGTTGTAGTGACCATAATCTATTATGATTGGAACATATGATCGCAGCGAAAAATAGAAGTGATTATAAGTTATAATTATTATGATTCTATTTTATCATATTGTGCCCGATTTTATGGTTTGCTTCTTTCATGTTATAATTCTAGTTTTACATATAATTGAACAATCTTACTACATCATTATCCCATTCTATTAGATTAAGATTTGATGTTACTACATTATTATTCTATCTTATTGTATTATTATACCTTATGGTTATATTATGATTCCAATTTATCATCTTATTATCCCATGCTATCATATAGCTATCCAGTTTTATCATATTATTATTTCAGTTTGATATATTATGTTTTTTTTTTTAATAAACCCTTTAATGGTTGTTAATCAAAATCTTGTATTGCTTGAAGTATAACCAAACCTTATCTGTTTATATTTATTTCATATATAAACTAAGTGAGAAATACAATGAACGAACAAACAAACAAAAATTAAAAACAAAATATATTTAAAAACAAAGAAGTATTTAATTTTTCCACTAATTTTGTGAAAAGGATAAATTTTATATTTATTTGAAACATTTTATTTTCATGAATACGAAAATATTAATATGGTTTAAGAAAAAGGAAAAATACTGCAAATATTTAATGATTGGAGAAGTAATTATATTTTTTCATATTAATAAAATTTTGTTTCTGGTAAAAATATTTCAAAACATATAATGGTTGCAGTCAACCATATTAAAACTTTTATTGAGTGTAAACATTAAATGACAAAATTTAAATAAAAACGTTGTTATCATGAACACAGAGTTATTAAAATTCAAGAAAATTAACAGTGATAACATAATATTGTTATAGTAATAATTCTGTAACCATATTTTTTCTCTGCGTACAGTTAGTATTGGTAAGAAAAATCTTCAAATTGTTTTGAACCCGAAAAGCAAATGAGTTTGAAGAAAAGCCCACATATATATACAAATAGAGTTTAATGTGCCATAAAAAAAATATATATTTTTCAAAAATTTTAATCAAAAATTTTTGGTAATGACCTTTTTAATTTGGTAGCGCACATATAGCAAACCAAAAATAAGTTTCTAGCTAAGGTTGACTATTAAATACGATATTTAGTTTTGCAAAATTCGAACTTATGAAATTGGACTTTCTACCGATAATTAGTCCTAGATACTACGCTTTGCATTGTTTATAATAAAAGTGTTCCAAAAAATTTTGACTCAGCTCGGATTTTGACCACACCGATTTTAATGAAATTCAACATATATAATCTACAACTCAATGCGCTTCATATGTCTTCATATAGCTAAGGGTTCATATTCTATGAAAATATAAAATTGGATACCTAAAGCTTTTTTTGTCAAAAATAAGTAAAATTTAAGTTTGAATAATTTTTATGTACATTATCAGATTTGAACAAACTTCGTATCATTGGGAAGTATTGAGATTCTTCTTTATCATAAAATCATAGCAAATAAACATCTTCCTGGCACAAGGACCTTACAAATGAAAAATGTCCTTTATTTTTGAATATCCTTAAAAAGGGTTTTTTTAATTTTCATTATTTTTTTAGATGATGTTTATAATCAATTTATCGTTATATTGCAAAAATTTCAAAATGGGATCTCAATGGGCTCAGAATTTACAACAATTTTTCTTTACTAACTAACACATTTTCTATTAGATATTAAATAGTTTTTAGGCATATTGATATACTTATTCAAATTTTAATAGAACAGATTATTATTTATTGAAATAAGTCGCATATGTAGCAGATTTCTGATCCCAAAAAAATAATATTATTTTAAAAGTCTCAGGAACACATTAACCTTTAAACCACTTTAACCCGCTTTACAAAGTCTGCCGAATTATTTTGAACGATTTTAAGGATTATTCACTTAAATTTGATACATAGGATTACAAAGGCAAAGTCTAACGAAACTGATCATTATATCACCTATACCCCATACAATTATTTTTCTCGCACTAGTGGTTATCACATATAAAAATGTGAAATATGTTGTATTTATGTAATTTCCACACGCATAAGTTTAGTACAAATTTAGATCGTTGTACCAAATTTTATAATGATCGGCCCGAATTTCATCATATCTTAAATGTACAGTATCGAGCATAAAAATGCAATGCTAGGCTATATGATTTTTGAACCCATTGATTAGGGCTATAACACTTATTAAATTAGCCAATTTTGTTGTGATTTTATTCTTTGTCTTAACCAACTATTGTATGTTATTTGTATGTGTTGCTCAGTATAAATTTTGTTGAAACGGTTATAAATTAATGCGAGCAAAAAAAAAAAAAAAAAATAAACTCCAAAATAATCAACAGAATTTTTTAAACTTTGATAAAAATAATGATTGAAAAATACTGAAAACTATAATTTGATTGTATTACTATCAATTACTACCAATATACATAAATTTAAGATCATTTTAACTACAAAGGATATTCATGATATTTCTCTATTATTTTTAAGAATTTAGGAATATTTTAGAACAACATTATGATGATGGTACTGAAATAATATTGATGTGTAGTTCTAATATGACAATTCTTAAAAATTATTTTAGATACACAATATTGAAGCGTTCATGCATGAACAAATTGATAAAAGTCATGGAATAGTAGATATTTGATATTGCTCGAATCAACACATGTGGCTATTTAAAGCTACTATTGCCACCAATTGATCATTTAATGATACCACATACTATTTACTAAAACGAAACTAGCAACTTTTCTTTTGGAGTCAGGTCATTTATAATTTTAACGAGTACTGTTTAATTTGAGAATTGAGATCCTATTACGACAACTTGAATTAATTTAACTCTAAATGCATATATTTCGAGTTTAGACTATCCAGATAGACATATTTCCTTAAATATTAATTTCCAATAGTAGAAGAGTGCAACAGTCCAATGAAATTTTAATTATTTGACATAGGAAGATTAATAAAATAGGTATAATTCCTAATTGTCTTTCACTGTGTTAGAATGTATTCCAAAACTAAAATCTAGGGATATTTGAACATTATTGCGTTATCGGACATTAAACAATATCGTAACATTTGCAAAAAAAATATATTTATTTGTTGCTTCCATCACAATAACGATCGAAACTGGTCGTATTATTTCGATTCAAAGCTCTTGTACAATTATGAATTATCAAATTAAGCCAAACTATCACGAATATTTGATCGCTTTTTTATAGAAAATTTCAAACTAATAAAAAAATAATAATTCCAAAAATATCCATCTCTGTGAACTTGGAAAATTGTCCATAGTTAAGAAAAATAGCAAAAAACAATACTATAGTTTCCAAACTGTTCCAATAACGATTTTTATTAAAATTTAGAAATATTCATGTTGATTTGTTTAGAGTTGCACTATTTCTGATCGCTCAAATTTACAAAATTATTTGAAAAAAAAATTTTATACAACATGAGTCTATGGCCAAAGATATTAAAATCACAACATTATTGTTACATCGGGTTACACTATAAGCAAAACATGTGTGAACAAAGATCTCATCACGTAGCCTTGCATTTTTTATACTCCACACTGTATATTCTAAATGCCTAAAAATTACTTAAAAGCGTATAAATCTTACATTAACCTTAACATCAACACAAAATTGTAAATATTTGAGTTGTATATATGTATAAATCATCATACACAATTACACAATAATAGGTCCATATACATGATTCCCATATAGAATCCATTCCAGAATATCAATTAAGCTTCCATAAATCTCACATAAATATTAATATTGAAATGAAATTTAACTCAACTAATTTTTATAAAAATATAAATCGCTCCACTAAATTTAGTAATGATCGGTCCATAATTGATCATGGCTCCCATATAATTTACATTCCCGAAAAATACTTAAACCTGCATAAATCTCCTAAAAATGCCAACATTGAAATAAAATTTTACATAAATAATTTTCATATATGCATAAGTTATTGTAATAAATTTCATAAGGATCGACAATTGACCATAGGTCCCATATAAGGCCCTCTCCCGATATTCATTTTAGTGCTTATACACAAGCATGTAGGGTATTGATTGCTATTTACCAATACAATTTGTTTTAATACTAAATTTAAAATAAAAGTATCAAAATTGTTATCTTCAAATCAATCAATCAAAATCTTATAACTTCTGATCCCATTTAGATCTCGTTTTGAAATTTTTACACTTTAACGACAAATTGATGGTGAACATTACGACAAAAAATAAAGCAAATAAAAAGATAATTTTTCAGGATAAAAGTATTTTTTTCATTTTAGAGGTTCTTGTGCCAGGAAGATGTAGAACTTTTATGATCTTATTATAAAGAGAAATATCGGTCGCTTTCATAGATACCAATTTTGTTAAGATCGGATGATGCACAAAAAAGTTATTTAATCTTGGTTGGTTGGTTTACGTCGTAGCCCGTATACTTACGGGCAATCAATTAGACTCGTTAGATTCCATTTTGATTGGACCACCCTACTCGCCAGGTGAATGAGTTGAATTGAGTCTGTAATGAGATTGAAGTGTAGAGAAGAAAAATGAGAACATAAATTAATTAGATCCAGCCTGTAGCATTGAGAAATTTAATAATGTAACTGAGTCTAGTGTCAGATATCTCACAGAGGTTGTCTCATTGTTACCTTCCCAGAAATGTATATCTGATTGCGTTCACATAGAAGATGCTATACTGTCTCCTCCTTCCCGCGATTGCCACAACTACGACAATATTCATTGTAAGGGAGACCAAGTCTGCTTGCATATTTTCCGATCGTCCAGTGACCTGTAAACAATGCAATTAGTCTCGAGATGTCCTTACGTTTGTAGCCAATGAGTTGCGTTGTGGGTTTTTTTGTTTTAGGTAGGCCACGTTTCCTTCGCGACTCTACATTTGTCCAGATTTCGCCATCTATTTGTAGCCTTTTCTAGATAGTGTTTTTGGATTCTGATTTTGACTGATCCTAGCGGGATTGCGACAGAAACCGATAATGAAACATTCATAGCAGAGTATGCTCGGGCGAATTCAACTGTCTGTTAATTACCATAGTAATCCCTATGAGTAGGAACCCAGACTATAGGAATGTCATACAGTCGACTTAGTCCTAGCAGTTCCTCTTTACACTGTCTGACTAGAATAGAGGAAGTTTTAGGTGATGTGAGCGATAGAATTGCCGCTTGGCTGTCGACAAATAAACCAATATTCCCTTGAATATTTCTATCGCGAATTAGTTTACAAGCTTCCCTGACCGCTAGTATTTCCGCTTGGAATACGCTTGCCTGATCAGGGAGTCTGTAGAGTGTCTAATTCCAAGATCGTTAGAGAAAATACCAGAGCCGACACCGCATTTCATTTTTGAGCCGTCATTGTATATCTTAGTTCCATATTTTTCAAGAAGATTTCCGCTTCTCCATTCACTCATGGTGGGGAATGGGACTTTAATAGTATTTCTGAAGTCCATCTGGGGAATCATATCGTCGGTAGGTTGATTGAATTGCGGGGGTATTAAATTTAATATCCTCACGTGCCCATATTTAATCTTAAATTTTATTGATTTTTGACAAAAATGCCCGAGGTGTCCTACTTTAGAGATTTATAAAATATGAACCGTAAATGATATGGAACTGAGTCAAGCATGACAAGTAGTTTAATGAACACCACAAATTAAAAAGTCCAAGATAAAAAATTATCCAATATTTTAACTCTTAATTAAATTTCACCTTAAATTTATACAAATCCTTTCAAAAACTTAAAAAATAACAATGAAATACAAAATTCTTAAATTATTGTTAAAGCAACCACACTTGCTTGTACTTCTTTCATCTCTTAAATATAAATTGTCATTATAAATTTTAAATTTCGATATGCCTCTTTGGTTTTCCACATTCTGTTCACTGTTATGCTCTTTCTTCCTCCCGATATATTTTCCAGTTTGTGGTTGTTGGTCATGAGTTTATTCCATTTTATTTTCATTTCGTATATATATATTTTTTGTTATATATTTGCAAAAAATATATTAAACATTTTGCATAAATTATGAGCCATTAAACAATTTTTATTAGTTTCCTTTTAAATTTTCCGTTTTATTTATTTTTTATTTTCCTTTTTTTTTTGTATGTAACGTCCTTCTTTATTTCATTTAACATTAACAATGAATAATTTCTATTATAATTTTTGCATTTCAAAGAAATTATTGAAATTAGATGCAATTTCTTTTGTGTGTCTATGCAATTGTAAATTTTCTTTCAATTATTTATTTCTCTTGTAATTAGTAATAATGAGCTCAATTAAGTAATGTTTGCAAATAAAATATATTTTTGAGTTCATTAGGAGATTTTTGCAATTGATGCTTACTGAGTGTAATAGCAAATTACATAAATATTGAATTTCAAAATACTTATATTAAAGTGCATTAATTTGCATGGAGGAAAAATGCTGCTAGATTAAAGATTGATATATTTGAAACCATTATTTCATTCATGCGAGCCGGACAATTTTTAAAATACCTCCAAGAATATGGTTTTTGGTAAACTCTGTACATAATTTTTAACTTTTAGTGAAAAAATTACAACATATGATTGACAAATGACGTTTAAAACATAACGAATAAAAATAATTTTTAAACTGATTTTCATTTACGCGAAATTCAAATTTTAGTAAAATTTTCTACGATTTTATTTTAAATACTATTTTATTAAAGTTTGAATATTTTGTACACTTTCCGTCGTAATTTATATTTTAGGGCATCATTGAAAAAGTCTTACTAAACACAATTTATATATGTATCCATTTAACCCTTTAGTTGTACAAGTAATATTTTAGGATTTCCGGTCCATAATTGGTTAAATTAATGTTTATGTCAAATAAATACAGTGTAAGCTCGATATTCGCGGCTAACCATTATCGCGACGGTCCGATTATTGCGACGGCTTAATTTTTAAAATTGCAGGTTCTATAATCGTGATAGTTTACGAAAAACGGGTTCTATTATCGCTACTGTTATCTGTTTTTTAAATTTCATTACAATGTCTATAACCGAAAGGTATTCAGCTTTCTTTAAGGTTCAACTTTTGCCAAAATCACTTTCTGTTGTTCGTACGAACTTTTTTAATGAATTTTCTTTCTTTATAATGCGGTAAACCGCATTTTTTTTTTAATCTCTAATTAAAGGTTATTATACCAAAAAAAGGGGATTTCGTTTTTTGGTATAATAACCTTTAATTAGAGATTTAAAAAAATTAAAAGTGGAGATTCCATAAATTCAATTTGCGTGAACTACAAGTTGCACAAGTCTTCGGTTTACCGCATTACAAAGAAAGAAAATTCATTAAAAAAGTTCGTACGAACAACAGAAAGTGATTTTGGCAAAAGTTGCACCTTAAAGAAAGCTGAATACCCAAGAATGAAAAAAATGCTTTATAAGTGGTTTGTAAAACAAAGGGAAAAAATCTTCCAATATCAGCAGCGATTTTACGATCAAAAACCAGTCATTTATATTCCAAAATTTATCAAACCAATTCAGGTTTCAATACCAGTGAAATACCAGGCGAGAAATTGTATTCGAAACCTTATCTTATTGACCCATTTGTGAGAGAGTACGTTGATGAGCATGTGTTGACTCTTCACCAAATCTACAATGCCGACGAATCTGGTTTATATTATAGGATGCTTCCAAATCATACTCTTGTCACATGAAATGAGAAAACGGCTCCCGGAAGAAAAATGTGTAAAGAGTGAATAGCTTTTTTTCGCTGTTCAAATGCGAATGGCACAGACAAACTGAAATTGTTAGTTATTGGAAAATCGAAAACTGTAATATACAACTCCAGTAATAACACTACATCATATATATTCAAGGATTGGTTGCATTACGAATTTGTTCTCCACGTAAGTTAATTTTCACCAATTAGTAATAGTTCATAATTTAAATTTTTTTAGGCCCGAGAATTTTGGCTTCAAAAGTTCTGCCGTAAAAAGCAGTTTTACTTTTAGATAACGCGACGTGTCACCAAGTTGAGGAGCTAAATAGTGATGACGCTTTAATTATAGCAATGAATCTATCGCCCAATTGCACTGCGCTTATTAAACCATTAGATCAAAAAGTTATCAACTTGGTCAAATTAAATTATATAAACAACTGCTCACCCACTTATCGGAATAAATTTAGAGCTCAAACTAAAAAACTTAAATCTCAAAAATACAGTTCTGATTCTAGCTACGTCCTGGGATAAAATATCAGTGTACAATATCCAAGAATCTTGGAACGATTTGCTCGAATTCTGTAGTAAATGGAGTAAAGAGGATAACAAGCCTTTAAATATTTTACAAAATATTGGTACAATTATATTTTTTTTATTTTATTATTATATTTTTCATAAATTCATATATATTCAAGTATAATAAATACGTCCATGTGACTAATTTGCAAAAATTGCAAACTTAACCTTTTGGGATCTAAGTGCATAAAATTCACCCTCTTACTGTTAAAGGGTTAATTACGTGTAATCTTCAATAGTATCTGGATAAACCATTGCCATATTAAAACTCAATATATGTTCAAATATTTCCGATATAGATAAGATTATATATTTGAATAAAGAAAAATCTTAATATTCCCCGACTGAAAGGGGAAATATCAATTATTGAAATGAATATTCCAGTCCTTAGTATGCAGCCGTTACATTATCAAAACGAAAGTCTTGGTAATGATATTGAAAGAAATACGTATTTTTAAAGGAGTTTTGAAAATGGTTCAGCTCACGTAAATTTAAACATTCAGATGTAATATTTTGGGAATCATACATGAACAGACCAATCTTCATTTCTAGAGGGGTACATTTGCAACTTTTTCCCTGAGGCTTTTTAATGTACATATAATACTTTAAATGCTGCTGTTACATATGATTGATTTCTTTAGAGGGTGCGTTTTAATTAGACATTAATCATACGCTAGAGAGGAAAGACACAAGTCAAATAGAGAATATTGAAGGGAATTGTATACAGTCGAACACGGTTATAACGAATACCGGTATAAAACTACGTTCATAACGAACTCCCACAAATTCTATTTTTATATACGTAAATAAAATTGCCCAGCAAAAAAAGGTGAGAAAAAAGAAGTAATAAAATCACCACAATTAGTAACTTGTATCATTTCAAATTCGGGTGAAAAACCTATGAATTTAACATTAGCATATCATTAGTGGGATGTTGTTCATTTCTGACAACTTAAATGTTATTATTAATTAGTATTATTACTTATATTATTTTTGTATTCAGGATGTGAGGAAAAATGACTCCTACAAAGTGAAGAAAAATCCACACTCAAAAGATGATTTTCTTTCGGTTGTTATACAAGATACGAGTAAATATTTATAATTTATTATTTTATTTAATTTTTATTATGCGTTTGTGCTAATGTTTGTAACGCATAGAAAAAGTTATCCAACACTCACCTTAAAGTATACCAATCGACTCTGAATCACGTTTTAAATCAATCTAACGATGTCCGCCCGTCCGTCTGTCTTTCTGGCTGGAATGCTCGATGGTTGGCTGGACGTCTGATTGGCTGTTCATATAAATTTTGTGCACGAAGTATGGATCGCAATTTTAAAGACAATTCAATGAAATTTGCCACGTGGGACTTTTATGATACAAGGGCGAAGCCTACTGAAATTGGTTGTGATCCGTAAATTATTTCACCTAACGTCCATACAAACGTCTCCCGGAATAGAGTTTAAACACCAAAAAATGCCTTAAAAATAGGAATATTTTAATGAAATTCGGTGCAAAGAAGTTTTCTCTGAGTATCAATCTTTGTGCTAAATTTCATTAAGATCGATCCCTAATTGAGCGATTGGCCACAGGTGTAATATAAGTCCATTTCCCGAATTTTTATGCTAGTACACAATAGTGTAGGGTATCATATCTTGATCGACTATATCTTTCTTTATCGTTTTCATTTATTTAATTGCCAATGACATTACAATTACTTTACAGGCTAGCACACATACTATTCTTAAAGGTATTTGCAATAAAATATTTTTCATAATCATTCAGTAATAAAGCCTTATTATTTAATTGAGTTAAAAATACAATATTAATAATATTTAATGAGAAATCAATATATGGATAAAAACTCTTGAATTGATATATGTCTCATGGGATCAAAGTTCGAAAATATTTGATTTTTAAAGAAGTATAATTTCTAGTTAGACGTTTTTGGGAGTATGAATTCGATCTTACTAAGCAGGAACTCGTAATTTACTAAATTAATTACAAATGAAATATTCATATATTTTTTCCTACTTTTAAGAGTAGGAAAATCAATAAGCAGTAGTCAACTTTCATATGAAGGTAAATTAATATTAGGATTCCATGGGAGATTTTGAATTAAAATAAGAACCGATTCAATTTTCTTTATACGAACTTCGTATTGAGAATCCCAGACCACGAAAGCATATTTCAGGATTGGTCTTAAGAGATGTAAACAATTGCTTGGAAACGTAAGGATCATTAAACTCCATTCCCCAGCGCTTGAGGAAACTTAGAACTCCTTTTGCCTTATTAACGATTTGCGAAACGTGGGAATCAAGCAATGCACCCTGATCAAGAAATTCTTCTACTAGATCAAGTTGATATTCATTTATTGTGTATCTACAGAATACTTAACTTCTTCTGTAGAAGATCATGTGTTTACGCTTTCTTAAATTCAGATCCATTAGATTTATAATACACAAATTATAAAGAATATCAAGACCTGATTGGAGTAAGGAACATTGATAGGAATAGTTAAAGCAATGGAATAGCTTTACATCATTAGCATATAATAACATTCTAGATTTCTTAATGCAAGCTGGTAAATTATTTATAAGTATTAGGATAAGGGGCCGAGATGACTATCTTGCGGAACACCGAATAAATCGGGATATATTTTCGATGTACATTCTTTAAATAATACACATTAGTATTTAGTTTTAAGATATCCATTTCAGGAAAAATCCAAATTTATCCAATTTGAACAATAGGAGAGATCGTGATTTACTCTATCGAAAGTTTTATTGAAATCTGCATATATAGTGTTTGTCTGTAAACCGGAAACAAATGCAGTTATAACTAAGGTTAAGAACTCCAAAACATTAGTAGTTGTGAAACATACTTTTCTAAATCTATGCTGGAATGGGGAAAGGTAACATACAACTTGATGCGAAAGGATTTCAGTAACTATCTTTTCGAAAAGTTGTGAAATAACACTTAATTTATGCAATACCGCTATAGTTGGTAATATTGGAACTGTTTCCGGATTTAAACAAAGGCATAATATAAGATTTGCTCCAAACATCAGAAAAAAGTTTTTCATGTTTTTATTTTACAAAAAGTAAAAAGAAATGAAGTAATTAAAATCTTAAATAATTCAAAATTAATGATTTTCTTTAAATATTTATCCAAGTGTCCTCTGTTTCTTAGACTTTTTTTTTTGTATTTCTGAACAAATGTTTAAGAAGTGTTAAAAACCAAAGAAAAATTTTATCAAAGAAGTTATTTAATATCTTAATTTTTATAATGGTATTAAAAATAATTACCAGAAGTATTGAAAATATTCATTGGATACTTTTGATGTGATTTAGATGTCGTTTGTAAAGAATTACTTTAATTAATTTTTGCTAAGTGCACATTTAAAAATGTTTCAAAAATGTAATAACTAACAGAAAAAACTTTTGTTCATTTCCATTCAAATTATTGGACAAATGGAAATAATTTGTTTTAATTTCAATTCAATTTATAGGACAAATAAAAGAGGAATTTTATATTTATAGTTGTTAATCTTTTTAAAATAGCATATACATATTTATCGAAAATAACTAAAAATAAAACTTAAATTATAAGGGGATTTAAAATTAATTAAAAAGACAAATGATATTTCTCAAAGAACAAATATCTCAAAACATGCAAATCTCAACATGTCGGTAATAAAAGAAAACATTGAATTATTATAAAAAATATAATTAATCTCAATTTGCCACTTGTCAAAGGAATGATTAATGCAAAAAAGAAGATATTCTTACTAATATATTAAAATCATTAATATTTAAAATCATAAATACAGTCCATTTATGAAGGAAAAAAATACGCTTTAACTCCAAATATAAGAATCGTAATAAAATATGCATATTTTGTTAATAATAAAATAAATTAGAATTTCACAGATACAACGAACAATGTTTATAACGAACTAAATTTGCCGGTCCCTTAGAGTTCGTTATAACCATGTTCGAGTGTATTTAAATGCATTGAAGTAGTAATAAGAGAAAATTTAAAATATTTTATCGAATACAATGATTAAAAAATATGTAAGAAAACTAACGGTTTATATATATATATATATATATATATATATATATATATATATATAAAGAAATTTTAAATATGTCATTCAATTAATTATTATAATTATTACTTGTTATTTTTAATTATCATATTTTATAGTAACAAAACTATAATGGAATATTAACTAATTAAATTATTGTACAGGTGTATTTTATAGCTCAAAAATCAATAGTTATTAAAAATACGAATATTTATATGAAACAAAATTTAAGTATAACAATGTTAACTTTGTCATAAATATAACACAAAACATAATTTAACACTCTTATACAAATCAATCTACAAAACCAAACCCAATAATTTTACCAACTCTAATGAAAATAGACAATAAACCACCTACAAATGGTCAGTACCCGCTCAATGGCTATAAAAGGGATTACCACATACATGCCTACAAATAAAACTATCGTTATACACTTTACATTAAACACGCAGCAAGTTATATATGTATGTGAATGTTAGCATAATTATACCCAGCAGGCAAAAAAAGGCTAAAGAGACATTTTAAAATGTTTTATTTAAGATCTACAAGATATGCTGCACGCATTACAACACTATTTCAAGGCCTACCTTTCTCCCTTCAAAAAGAAGCGAAAAGGCAAGGACTCTTAAATAAAAAAATAAAACTAAATTATTTTGAGCTTTGCAAGTCTCGCAACTAAAAATATTTCTGTTTGTAACAGGAAAATAAATAAGTAAGTGATACACCTTCTATATCGCATCTAATAAAAGGGAAACAAGAATTGGTGCCGGAGGCTTTCTTTATGGAATTTTCATAGAAGGCAAAGTGGAATGTGTTTAAATTTTTTCGTACAGGTGTGAGTGCATTCATAAAGGCCTGCAGAGATGATTAACATATTTTCCATATTTGAAAAAAAGACATGCGAACTACCTTCATTAATGACACTTAAAATAAGACTAAATGATTTTGAGTATTGCAAGTCTCGCAACTAAAAATGAAAGTGAAACAAGAATTAGTACCGATATTTTTTTTAAAGGAACCCGAGATTTTCTTTGAGGAATATTCATAGAAGGCAAAGTGGAAAGATTTTATTTATTTATTTTTTTTTCAGAGAGATGTGAAGGCATTTACAATGGCCCGCAGCAATGCAGCACTAACATATTTTCCTGCTGGGCATATATGTTTCTCTTACCATGTGATTCAATCACTACTATAAAATAAACATCTAGTCACACGAATGCTCACGCAAACATACAAGTGTAGCACCTTTAAACGAATAAATGTTATCAACATACATACATACATACATACATACATACATACAAACAATATTAAATTCCAGCCATAAAGTCTGGAAAAGTAATAAAAACAGAAAGTAACCACAATTCTAAAACAAAACAAAAAAAAACAGACAAAACAAAAAAATACACCTTCAAAATGCGAGGAAATAGAAGGAAGCATATATTTCACATACAATGAAAATGACTATAAAAAAAAACGTGTAATTATGTATACAATGACACGATGTGAAGTAAAAATGCTGTGTGAAATAGTACGAGGGCTGATCAAAAAGTCCATGACTTTTCGAACTTCCCTAGTAGTTATATGAAATGCAACATTATTCCCATCAAGTACCACCTGTTAATAGACTACTGTCAAATTTTGAAAAAGTTTCGTCATCTAAATTGCATTTAACAGCTGTTCAAAACATACAACCTCGTGTATTTTTCTAAAAATTGAAAAAAGTGAATTTCGAGTACTCATAAAAACATTATTTTTTGCGAAAAAAAACCGTCAAACAAACCAAGGAAAAGCTCGATAAATACTATGGGGACTCTGCACCATCGATTTCAATGGTAAAAAAAGTGGTTTACTGACGATATGGTGTTGGCCAACCGAAGAGTAAAAGTGTGTGAGATTGTTGATGCCATAGGCATTTCATATAGCAGTGTGATTTCGATTTTAAATGATCAGTTGGGTTTAAGAAAGTTGTTGCTCAATTGACCATAAACGTAAACGTGTGACAACTTCAAAGGATGAGTTTTTGCGGCGTTTTGTAACTGTTTATGAAACATGGATACATTACTGGGAAAAACAATAGACTGCAAATATTATGTCAACTTATTAGACTGATTTAATGAGAATTTAAAAAGAAAACGACCCCATATGGCCAAGAAAAAAGTTCTTTTTCACCAAGATAATGCACGGGTACACACGTGTGCAGTCTCGATGGCAAAATTCTATGAATTAGGCTACAAATAGGTACATCATCCACCGTATTCTCCAGATTTAGCCCCTAGTGACTACTTCCTATTTCCAAACCAAAAGAAATGGCTGGGTGAAAAGAGATTCAGCTCCAACGATGAAATTATTGACCAAACAAATGCCTATTTAAAGAAAAATGTTTACACTTGCTCAAAATTTGACAGTAGTCTATTAACAGGTGGTACTTAAAGGGAATAGTGTTGCATTTCATATAACTACGAGGGAAGTTCGAAAAGTCACGGACTTATTGAGCCGCCCTCGTATAAGCATTAGAGTAGCCCGATAAACACATTTTTTAGATTCTAATGTAGAAAGATCGCTCAAACAAATTTTAATTCATTGAAATCCTCATCAGCGACTGAAAATCAATGTGACAACACTGATTCTGTGGCACAGGATTTATTAGTCAATTTAAAGAGTCCTAAGACAATAAATCACTTTTTTCAATTGTCTAGTTCTCGCAATATACCGCTATATATTTCAAATTATAAAAAAAAAATAAGAACAGCCCTACAACTCAAAAAAAGCAATCCTCAAAAAGTAGTATTTCGAATATTGTGCAAAGAATCTAATCTAATAGAATCTAATCTAATCTAATCTAATCTAAAAAAATTAAATGTAAATAATTATGTAGTTTCGGAACGGCTGGTCCAATTGAAATGAAATTGTATACAGTGATAGTAGAGGTGTGGGCGAGTTTCAGGTTTTAGATTGGACTATATAGACCTACCGAGGTCTGGTCCGCAAAGTCCAAAAACTATTCTGATTCGAATCAGCATCATTTTAAAAAGTTCCCGAAACTACAAACAAAAAACCTGTAATTCCCAAAAAAAATTTTAAGAATTTAAAAAAGTAGGATTTTTACTTCCTTCACTATAATTTCCGAACCGAAATTAAAAACATCTATATATATATATATATATATATATATATATATATATATATATATATATATATATATATATATATATATATATATATTATCCAGCCGTGCGATTTGAAAAATTTGGGTGAAAATTGGAAATTTATGGAAAAAGATCTAGTTCGGTAGACTTTGGTCCTCATGGGAATCTATTCTAAAATATTTTGTATTCAGTTATCTTTCAGAAAATTATAAATACGTTACTTAAGAAAATTTGTATATAAGAGAAAAAGATTGCGGCTACTTTTCTGGCAAAGGAAGGGGGAAAAAAATAATTTTTTTCAAAATACATAAAATAAATATTCTGAGTTGAAAATTTTTAAAGTGTCAAAAAAATGAGATTTCAAAAAATAAAGTCACCAAAAAAGGTGACTCATTAAACTCATTAAACTCATTAAAATTTGTTTATTTTATAAAAACAAAAAACATTGTATTTTTAGAAAAAGTACTAACTTTTATTATTGCAAAAATAAAGAATTTTTCGTAAAAATAGGTAACATTCTATAAATATGAAATATTAAACTTCTGTACTATTGTGCGGGGCTTTTATTCGGACTCCAGTCCTACAAATTACTGGGTAAAAAATTTACGATTTTAAGCATGGATTCTCAAGTGTTGAACTTAAGACTGTTGGAAAATCTATTTTTCATTAGTGATAATTTAGAAAAAATTGGTTGAAAAAAGGGCAATTGGCGACTAGAATAACGCTGGAACCAGTTATTCCGAAACTGCATAATTATTTTCATTTCAATTTTTATATCGTACATTGTGAGACGCTTACAGAACATTTATAATCAGGGAAACCAAAAATATGCAATATAATTTTTTTCCTGTGCTCCAAATAAAACGAACTGATCATTATTTATCCGTTTTAGACAAATTTTGATTTTAACTTAGACAGTAATTTAAATGGAGTATTTTTGCATATATTACCTTAAAGAAGAAAATTTTGCATATGCTACACTAAAGAGAAAAAATGTTTACTCAAGAGAATTTTTTACAAAGATATTTTGCCATTACTGCATTTTTATTCTTAGTGTCAGATACGGTTGGATCTGTATTATTATTTGAATTTTTATTTATTTTACATAAAATTTAATTAAAACTATTAATTTGTGTTATTATTATTATTTTTTTTTTAATTGCGGTATTAAAGTAAAATAAAAAGCATCATAACCCCCCATCGCTGTGCTACTTCGTGAAATTTTAATAAAAACTGTCTTGTTGCTGTTGTTTTATGTCTGGAACTTTTTGAATTTGTGATAACGCATTACCCCGTAATCTCAGATGGACTAAGAAGTGCTTTTCGTCAAATTGTGCAACAAAATATGAGATTAAATAACTAATGAGTAAATCAAAAAGTATTAAATTCATCAGAAAAATAGCTAAATTAGCAATACTAGATAATTAGCATACATAAAGGCTTTAATGCGAATTTTCAGAAAATATTGTTTGAATCAGATTAGAAAAAAAAAAAATAAATAAAAAAACCTTGCACATTGGGGTAAGCTTGAACAAAACTTGGCATTAACTAATATAGCAAGTTTTAGTATGAGTATTTGGGATCTTTAAAAAGATGAAGTCTTTGAGATATCAAATTAAGAAAAAAAGTTTGTGTGTAAAGCAAATTTTTATTGGAAATTTGAAAAACACAAATATTTAAATTGTTTGAATGAAAATGTTTACATCTTACTACAACATAAGAGGTAGGAGTAATAAGCGTTTATGCTGATGTTTAAAATAAATTGCTATAACATTTTCCTCAAAGTATAGAGTACAACTTAAAATCCCTTCATAAGTCGAGATAGCGATGTCAATCCTTTCGTCTGAATGTCTGTTCATGTAATAAAATGTTGCTCATAGATAGAAGAGCAAAGTGCGCTGAAATTTGTTAGGATAGGTAATAGTGTTTAATAAAGCATAAAAAACAAGTGTATCCTTCCTTTGGGCAAAAAGAGCCAAAACATATAAATGTGTTTGACTTAGAAAATGTTAACGCATTATATGCATATGGTCGCTAAGAGGCCAACAGAGACCAACATATATTTTTACTCTCTCGAAGTCAAATTAGTTATTTGAAATTTATTAAAAAAAAAAAAACATTATAATAAGATTTCGCTAATTATTAAAATTTATAAGTAAGCTCGACTTAAACTAACTTCATTGCATTTAAAACAGTCGTAGATTTAATATAGGAAATAAAATATTTTCGGAAAAATTACATGCAATGATATTTTTTTAACTTTAAAAATAATTTAAAAAAATTACAAAAAATTATAACAAAAAATATTAACTTTGATACCTCCTAAACTAAAAAAGTAATTATGGAGTTACAGAGAGAAAATTCTTAGCTTTCCAGCTGTGTTAAATTTGTTGCAAAAAAAAGTAATTTTTCGATATAGAATTTTTGCCAAGTGGACTCCTCTGTGCATTGGTAAGAATTATAAAAATTTGCATGTCGGAGACGACTTTGAAATCCTATAGCTCAGCTTTTGGGGAGACTGTATAATTTGCTTTTTAAAATGCATGAATCTTACGAATAATATAAACCTATTAGAAATTATAGATTTATTTCCAACATATTTTAATTAATAGCTGTTTATAAATATTTTTTGAACAATTTTAAAATGTTATAACGAGAGAAACCACAAATATGCAATTGCATGTTTTTTCCTGAACGTTTAATGAAGCCATCGATAAAATATTTAACCATTTCAGAAAAAATTAAGCATCTTGACATCGATTTGTAAGTGCATATTTTTGCAGAATATATTATATGCATATAGTGATTTTTATAGCATATTTAAATTATATTTTGTTATTTTTAGAGCTTATTTAACCATTTTAGAGCATATTTTGACATTCTAAAGTTATTTGTTATATCTAATGGTATGTTTTTCAAATTTAATTGTTTCAAAAACAGTAATAAATCAAAAAATATATAGTATTAAAAATAAATTTTATTGTTTACCACTAAGTTTAATAAAATCCGCAACTAAAAATTGTCTTGCAACAACTAATTATGAAGATTTAAAAACAGATTAATTGATCTTCATTAAAGCCAATTTTTAAATATGATGTAAGAGGACCAAATAACATCAGTTAATATTGCAAGAACTATTTACTTTCTTTTTTTTTCAATCAAATCCAAAATTTTTACTATATTACTAAAAAATAAAATTTTTTTAACTATTTCTAACTATCACAAATTATGTTTATACGCACGATTATTGTAAATAAAAATAACTTGCACATAAATAACTTACTGTTTATATGCAAATTACAAAAAGAAATATATTTCCTTATTTGTCGTGCCGGATGAGAAAAATACAACTATTATAATCGAAATTCTATGAATTCTATGAAATGAAAAAAGGATTAGTTTTCGTGAGTTACTAGTTTGCAAATGAAATATTAACTCGCCGTTTATACGACAAAATTTTCATATCACAATATTTGTAATTGCGTATAAACGCTATAACAGATAAATTTTGTGATAGTAAATTTCTTAAAATTCTTAATGTGTAGTTGCCTATTTAGGATCACGTAAATCTACTTTTATTCATATATCAGTGACTATATTTCGAATTTGTTACAAAAAGGTTATTCAAATTCAAAAAAGGCATAAAGAAAATGTAGGTGTGGGAAAATCAATTTCATACATAAAAAAAATCAGAAAAATGCTTTCAATGAAATTAACAGAAAAAAGGAAGACTTTAGCATGATGATTTTTTGTTTCAAATTTGTTTTTGTTTTGCCATACATTCACTCATTCACTGTTCAGTCAGTTAGTAGCCTTTTCTTGGTCAGTAACATGGCTGAAACCACTACTAACTAGTTATGTACTACACCATCAAGTATTTTTATTATTGTTGCTGCTGTTGTTATTGTATCTAAAGGCAATGTCGATGACCAATTTGTTGTTCTAGTTTTATTTTTTTTTTTTTTTTGTTACGACTGTAGAGTGTTGTTGTAACAAAAGTAGTCAGTCATCAGAGTTAGAGGGAAAGTTGATGTTTATTTAATTTTGTTTTATTTTTTGGCTTTTGCATTTTTATAAGGATGATAAGTAAAAACAAAAGTAAGTATTTCAAATTATATTTATTAAGACAATTTAGCAATATACATCAAAAATAAACACATATATTGGAGATCAGTGTTGATTGTTTAGCCTTTTTAAAGCTAAATCTAGTCTTCTTATTTTGATTTTAGCCTCGAGTTATAGTTTTTTTTTTTTTTTTTTGCCTTTTTGGTTTTAAAATCGGCCTTAAAAAGGCTTATATTTTATTTTTATTTTAACAACAAAGAAAGGTATATTTTTTAATATTATTAATTTTATTTTTACTGAATCATCCGTTTAAGCATTTGGCCTTTTTTGAACTTTTTTAAATTTCAATTTAGCCTTTTTTATATGACGATCCTGGCAACACTACTGGTGATAGTAAGTAATATTGTTAATATTGTTTCTTAGATTCTAGCGCTTATCAAACATGTTTTATATTTTTTTGACTAAGCAGTGAGGTGGTACTTTTCTGCGTTCATTACCTTTTCTTATAGTTTTTATTGTTTTGTTATTTCCTTTTTTCCTTTGTTATGACACATCACTTTTTCTTTTGTTTTTTTCTTTTCGCAATCATTTTGTCTTTTTTTCAAATTCATTCGTTTTTCATTTCCTTTAGCATACTTCTGATGTGGTAATGGAAACTATAATAATACGATTATTCGTGCATTATTATTTATTACTTGGAAGTCATGATGATTAAAAGTGTTTCTAGGTGGCAATAAGCGTGTTGATTGAAATCGATGAAAGAATTGTTTCACGTTTTATTAGATTGTTAACCTTATATGGTAATAAAAGTGTATTTACAAAAATCTAGGTCAAGATTCTTAAAGGTTTTATAAAATGAAAATGAAATTTAGTATTAAGTAAATTTAAAGATGTTATTATTTATCATATTTACCAGCAACATTTAAATTTAAAAGATAATATATGATTTTTCACTATAAACAGATTTTTTTACTAAAAACAACAAAACTCCGTTTTTTTCACAAAGAAATAAAATTGTATTCTTCAATAGAAATTCGATTCTTAGTTAAAAATCTTATTTTTACAAAAAAAAAAAAAAAAAAGTTAAGCACCAGACGAACCTCACCATTTCCGATTTAGTGAAATTCGATATAAACTGGTGAGTGTTTACATCGCATCAATACAAAATTTGGAATTTTTGAAAAATTACAAACGCGTTGTTGCGATGAAGTTTCTCCAAACCATGACCAGAATATTTAAAAATTTGGATCTTAAGTATGTTTTTCAGAAATGTTGTTAATATTTTGCCCTAAAAAAATGTAGAGGACTGGAGCTATTCCTACAAAATTTTGACACAATATAAATAAAATTTTTTGTACCCAATTACCTAAAGTCTCAGTACGAGAAAACTTGTTTAAAAAATTTAATTATTTCATCAAAATGATCACCCAGCCGTTGCAAAAAGCGTGACTCAGAAAATATTTTTTGTTGATCTTGGCTTTGATATTTTACAAAATAATAATAATAATAATAATAATAATAATAATAATAATAATAATAATAAATTAATAAATTAATAAATAATAAAAAACATTTTCAAAACTGTAAATCTTGGATAAGGCCACTCCGATTTTACTTTAAACTCATTTACGTTAAAATTTTTTTGAAACCATTACAAAAATTTTGCAGCCAGGAACAAAAAAAAAATACTTTTTAGATAGATAGATAGATAGATAGATAGAGAAGGTTGACGTGATGCCACATGTACCACATCTCCACCCAGAGACCGATCTCGATCCATTGTGAGTCCCTTCACTGAAAGCTCTAGGATATAGAATACAAGAAACAGAATACAGAAAAATGGGAGTACGACGAGAAAAAGGTTAGGAATAAAAGAGAATCATATAAGAGGATTACCAATGTTGCCAAACCCTCTTAGGGATGTAGCCCTGACCCTACCTTAGACAGTCGATGCCCGTGACGAAGACTATGACGTCTACAAGCTCCACGTCCCGAACGTCACTTAGCCCATCGAGGAATTGACTGCCCATCCGCTTCATTCTACGGTGCTGCAATCGTGGACAATGACACATAATGTGCTCAATATACTCGGTCTCGTCGACGTCTCAAATCGGAATTACTAACGTCCCATCTAGACCTCATCTTCTCTATCAGACAGTGACCCGTTATGACCCCTATCATGATTCTTAAGCTCCTCCTACTCAAGCCCAGAAGAGTGCCTCTGCCTGCCTTGTCGAGTGCCGGCCACATCGCCCCTTAACCCCTTACAGTCCTCTCTACTCTCCCAAGCCGAATTGGTTCTGCCCAAGATCCAATCATTGATCTTCCCAAAGAAGAAACTTAGCGGGTGTTTCACAATGGTTTCCCCCTCCGAGACATCCTTTGCTGCGCCTTGCCTTGCAGTTCATCAGCCAATTCATTGCCTAATATATTGCAGTGGCCAGGCATCCAGCAGAGTCTCAACTTTTTAGAAAATAACCCCCAAAAATTACATTTTTTTAAAGTTTCAAATTCAGTTTAATATAGCTTTTTATCGGATAGATATATTTATATAACTCTTGCAGTAAAATTTTTTGAAATTTTGAGTGAAATATAGTGGATATTTTCAAGAAATTAAAAAAAAGTTTAAAAAACATAAAAAACTAGGCAAAAATAATAAACAAAATTTGCTCCGAAATATAAGCATGCTTTTTGTAGAGATCTACAAGGGATACCTACATGGAAATTTTTTTTAAATTTAAGTCATAAATCAATTTTTGATGAATTTTTAAAAAATTACTTAGCCGAGATGACCAACTTTTGAGGTCTACCCTCTACCACCGTGACCTTCCAAAGACCTGCACTCCTACATTTCAACTGGAAAATACTTCAACTCTGTCCAGGTGCAATTCTCTTTAGATATCTCCAACGGTTCTCAAGTTTCAGAATTATTTCAAAAGATAAAAATCATTTTAGGATCACTGTGTGTTGTTAGACCATTTTTTGAAATCTTCCATTTCTTAAGCCATTTTCAGTTTAACCGAAATAGATCCTTAAAAAATTGTATATAACGGTTCAATTTAAAAAGATCAAAATCATATTAAAATTCCAAGGAGATATTAAATATATTTCATGAAGAACCCCTAAAACTAAAATGTCCACATCAAATTTCTAAATGTTGGAAAGCTGTCCTCTAAGCAATTCAAGTGATGGCCTCCAAGTAATTCATCTCCAACCTAATTTTATATTTTTATATTTGAAATTTAGCATATATTCGGTTATTTTAATTTCTTGCACTAATGAAATAAATGCTTTTTTAATATCAAATTATTTTTTCTTCTTTCTTCACCAAATTTTCAATATAATAATTTTAAAATATAGAATAATTTTAACATTCTTCTCCTTTTAATTATTTATTTTATTTGGAAGCAAAATTATAACAATTAATTTTTTTGTGCCAATGTTTGTAAAGCACAAGAAAAAATCTTCGGACCAACTTGTAAGTATGTCATTCGACTCAAAATCACTTTCTGAGTCGATTTAACGTTGTTCGTATCGGTCCACAATTATCCAAAGGTTCCATGTAAAACCCCTGTCTAAATTTTGAAGCACATATTAAAATGATGCTTATTTTATAACCATGTGTACTTAATGAAGATACACATATTGTTCCTAATTTTACACATTTTCTGCAGTCATGCAGTATATATATATATATATATATATATATATATTTATATATATATATATATATATATATATATATATATATATATATACATATATATATATATATTTTTTTTTATCTACTAACTAGTATCTTTCAACTCTTACTATCTATCTTAGCATGTGAATACTTTTTGTAGGTACAGAGCAAAGTGACTTAACAAGACCTCTCCGACTAGCTAGACCCTGTAAAAGTAAAATCGGTGATGATCTGCAAATCAAATCACTGTACCGTTATATATTTAGTAAAAAAAATCATTAATTTCAGTAATAATTTGATGCTTTTTAATGTATTTTTGTTTTGTGTATGAAAATATGTGAATATATTTTTCTAAAATCAATATCGTACACAATAAAAGAGTGTATCTCAACAGGTTTGGGTCTTCATTGCAAAGAAAAAATTCCATATTTTCTAAAAATCATAAGGAACCGTAAATCTAATATGGTATATTAAACAAAAATTGCATCTAAAAAATCTGAATAATTTTCTAAACAATAATACAATTCAAACGCCATTTGAATTGTCTTGATCTGTAAAGTGGTGTCCGAGAAACTTTTGTTTAAAGTTTGTTGTTTTCAATAAGAAAAGAAAAATTGCGGAATTTGACGATATTGCAAAAATAAAACCGAAACTCATAAATAGATTCCTCCGAATAACTCTGATTTTCTTCATAAACCAAAACAGTCAGTTAAAAATCGCCGATTTTGTTGTCAAAATATTTCCTGGTATCATGAACTACTTCCTAAAGCTATTTGTATTATTCCCTCAAGATATACTTATTTTGTAAAACTTTTCACATTAGTAACATAGAATCGTTAATAATAAGTTGAAATTTTCAAGGCTCTTTTATACACATGCAAATTGTTTTGTTTAAAAAAAAATATTATAAAGCTTCAAATTATTACTGAAATAAATTATTGTTTTACTAAATGTTAATCTTCTCATGGTTCCGCCCTAAAATTTTTATACTTTTCGACATTTAAAAGAACTATAAAAATGGAATTATTAAATATCCTTGATACAAATTATTAAATATCCTTGATACAAATGTCATTTTTGTAAAAATAATTAGAAACTAGATTTATTAGGAATTAGTTTGAGCCAAAATTTGTTTAAATCGGACGAATAAAACCGAAGATATATAAATTTAAATTTCATGTAGTTTAAAAAACTGTCTAAAAAAAGTGAACTTTGCACTGTGATAAATACTAAACTAAAACGAAATTGAAAATTTTGGAGAACTTCTAATTTTGTGTTAGAGTAGTACCATTTTAAATTTAAAAATTTTGGCCTCTATGAAATTTTCTCTGTAGCAATTTTACCGTTATGGCTTCCTGCTAAAAAAAAATATAAAAAAACTAAAGGTGGACCTTTTTAGACACGCGACTAAAGAAAATTCTTACAAAAAAAAAAAAAAAAAAAAAAATGTTAATAAAGATATTTTCAAAATTTTTATATGACATCTTAAATTACAGTCTGACGAATCCACACCAAAAAAAAACAAAATATTTTGATATCTTTTATATAACAAAAGTTATGGCCATTTAAATAAATACGTTAATCACTTTCAAAGCTATAGAGTTGCCACAGTTCTCAAAACAAAAATGAGAAAAATTAATTTTACATGCCTTTGTATCCTCCTCTACACGTGCATCAAATTTTATTTAAATAGGTAAACAAGGGTCAAAATTAAATTAAATTTAAAATGCAATTACTCATTAATGTAATGAGTGCGTTTACCAAATGTTGTCAAAATCGCAGGTGTTGAGGTCAAAAATTGCGTTTTTTTTTATTTTGTTCGAAAATTTTTGTTTTCACCCAATATCAATAATTTTAAAAAGAAATAAATTATTAAAGCAATTTGTCCGACCTTCGCCTGTTTCTTAATTGGTTTGTGGTAAAAATACTTTGGTAATTATTTTATATGAAAACTCATCTTACTGATTTACAATCGAACTGAAACATTTTATGATTCATTAAAACTTGAATTAGTAATTCACACATACACACATAAAACACACAAAAATAATGAAATATACAACGTATATAAATGTATTGTAGGTATATATATATGGGTAATTCTGCTTTTAAGTTTACTTTTATGAAACCGACGTTAAACCTTAAATATCTTTTTTAATTCAGATTTTTTTAAATAACTTTTAATGCAATTATGCTAGCAACACTTGGTGGTACCGGCAAGTATACAAATTAAAAAAATCCAAAAAAAGTGTTTAAAAAATAATAAGGTTTTTTCTTTTTTTTTTTTTTATTGCTGTAATCGTGGATTTTAGTATATGTACCGAATCCCTCTAACGTAAACTAGAAACATTTGTAGAAACAGGCCAACTAATATTCAATCATCAGTCTGTCATTGACCAGTGTTGAATTTATTGCAAAATAAAGAATGAAGTTTTATTGCCCTTGCAATCATGAACTGTTTGAGGTACATCTCGGTAATGTGCCGTGAATAGCACCACTGCCCAAACTTAGGTAGCTGAGAGATATCTTAAATGAAACTAAAGTATCGAGTGATCGAAAATGGTTTCCATATTATATTTTAAAGTCGTTGTGGCGCTTTCAAATATTAATTTGCAAAAATGTCTTTAAAACCGATCCAAAATTTGGCGTACTTCATATTAGCATTTCTTTACACTTTATGTAAAATTTTATTTATAATAAGTATGCGCAGAGAAAAAAATTAGTTGCAGCATTATCACTACAACATTATTATGTACTCATTGTTAATTTTCTTGAATTTTTAACAACTCTGTGTTTATGATAACAATGTTTTTGTTAAAATGTTGCCATTTAATGTTTACACTCAATAAAAATTTTAATATACTTGACTGCAAAAATTGTATGTTTTTAAATATTGCTACCAGAAGCAAAATTTTATTAATATGAAAAATTACTTCTACAACCATTAGATATTTACAGTCTATTCTTTGTTTATAAACTATATTCAGGTTTTAAACCATATTAATATTATTCCTATGACAATAAAATATTTCAAATAAATATAATACTTTTTGTTTGCTTTCCAACTTTATTGTAATTCTCATTTAGTTTATATATGAATAAATATAAATAGACAAAGTTTGGTCATTCAAGAAATATAAGATATTGATTAAGTACCATTAAAAAGTTTAGCTAAAAAAAAAACATACCTCACACCTGAACAACATATGATAGTATTTTTTTTTTTCTTCTTTTGGCTATTGAACACTTTTCTCTATTATTTTGAGAAAAAAAAAATATATAAAAATAATAATTTTTTATTAATACGTTTTATTTTAATGTGTGGTAGGATGGAATAATAATATGAAGAATGACACAATAATATTATAAAGTGGAATCATAATATTACAGTGTGGTATAATAATATAATAAGATAGAATAATAATATAATAACATCAAATCAAAATCTGAGAGAATAGGATAATGATGTAGTAAGATTGTTCAGTTATATGTAAAACTATAATCATAATATGAAAAAACAAACCATAAAATCGGGCACAATATAGGAAAATGCAATCATAATAATTAGTACTTATAATCATTTCTATTTTTTGCTGTGATCATATATTCCAATCATAATATATTGCTCTTAGATTACGGTCGCAATAATTATTAATTATTAAATGCAGTTAAAAAATATCAAAAATTTATGTACACTTTATTTTTTACTCGATATTCTAAAGGTAGGTTAAATTAGAGTTATGCTCACAATTATGTTCGCTATTACAAAAGGTATCGATTCTCCTTCAATTTGTATTTTATATACCTCTGTGTAGGACTTAAAATGGAATTTTGTAAAAATTTTTTATAACTTTTGATAATTAACTACCATAACGGTCATTTTTTGTCCATTAACATCATTTTAAAAAGAATTTTTTGGTTGTCAGATATTACAAATTGTCATCAAATGTTATAAAATTAAAAACAAAAAAATCTATGCACACTTTCTTGTTTCAATTTTTTCAATGGAAATGTCAAAACAAATCACTCTGATCGCATTTATCTTCGATGACATCAAACATATCGTATCAGTTTTCATATGTATTACCTACGAGGTAATTTTTTATATATTGTTAAAAATAGAATTTTTGCGAATTTTCTTTTTTTTTAACTTTTTGTCTTAAACCTCCAAGCAGTTCGCGAAAATTCATTAATGCAAACAGATTTGTGTGCCAATAAAGCCAGCTGGTATTGATACAATATAGCAAATAGCCTTTAAAAAAATTTCACATTTTTTTTGAACCTCAAATGTAAAGGAATTGGAAGAAATCCCCATATAAATTAGAAAATATCCACTTATACATAGTGGTAAATTAATATAGGCAATTATATAGCTACGCTTGTTTATACGAATATGTGTAAATATGAAAGTATGTGTTTTTAAGGAGGGACATATACGTACATATGTTTTGATTAGTATTAATACATATACTAAAAATATACGAGGGTGGTAACAAAACAAAGTAAATAAAGTTAAAAATATGTAATTTTTGTTATCTGTTGTTCAAAGTTTTACTTAAAATGCCCCTCGTTTAGTTATTAAGAATTCACCCTAAATAATAATATTGTTACTTACATACAAATATTATCAAATACCTACAAACATTTACACATTTGTGTAGAATGAGTAAATGTTATTCATTGTGGAATTATTTCAAATTGCTGGACTTAAGTTGTAAAAGCTTTTAATGAAATTATTGACCATGAACCAAACGTTTGTATATAAATTAAACACACTCATACATTTAAACACCTGTAGCCACACATATGGTTTTTACACTAACATAACCCAGTTTATATACCATAAGGAAAATAAATACAAATACAAACACAAATACATAAATATTTAAATGATACACGTAAGTACCTACACATATTTAAATAACACTCATAATAAGAACTAAAACATAAACAGAGAGATACAATCTTTTGTCAGGTTTATAAATAATTAAAAAGCGATTAAAAAAAAGGAAATAAAAAATACAGAGCAAAACAACAAGTGTGAAAATTTTCGGTTGAGTAGAATTTTAAATGATTTTTTTGTACAGCTGTTTTGATAAATATACGTATTTTTTATTTTTATTTTAGGAAATTAAGTCTTTGCATTAGGCTTGAAGATAAAAATATGAAATATATTTAAATACATATTAAAAATCAGTAAAATAGCTTTATACTTATTAATCATAAAACCATTTTAGGTTTTATGATTATCTTGTACAAAATGTACATACCCACCAAAAATAAATGACAATCATTCTTAAGGAAACAATTTTTCATTACTTCCAAATTATCAATACATGCATATTTTCTTCTTCCTAACCCTTCGTCAAACAGATGTTTCGATAGGCACATTCATAGTAAATATAGTTTGGAATTGTGGCGATTATGGTGTAGTACCTCCATATGTAGGAATTATTCATTATGACAGTGATGGCCCTCAAATTTCATGGGAACCGTTATCCTATCATATCGCTTTGATGAAATAAAAATAGTACGGTGAGGGGGTGAGGTAGCCCCATACAAAGAAAATATAAATTTGACCAACTAAAAAAATCTACCTCCTAAATTATTGGTAGGATCGAATTGTAATGTATGAAAGAGTTGTAGGGGAGGGTCGAAGCTTTTCCTGTAGTCACCCTATGATAACGCGAGATAAGCTATAGGGTTCTAAAATTGACTATCTCGAGTATGTAAAAATTTTAAAAAATTGTAACTTCTGCAAATCAAGTTCGATTTCAAAGATTTTTATACTAATGTAAGGCGCTTGGCAAGATAAAAAAAATTATTTTACTCACTTGAATTATCTCTTATAGCTAAAAGGAAGGGTATTTACGCTTGAATTTTAAATTTTTGATTTTTTTCCTCATCTTTATTTTTTTTCGGAAATAAGTCCTGAGTATTTTTTTTTTTTTTTTTTTTTTTTTTTAATCGCAATTATCTTTGATGACATCAACCATATCGTATCAGTTTTCATATGTTTTACCTGCGAGGTAATTTTTTATATATTGTTAAAAATAGAATTTTTGCGAATTTTCTTCTTTTTAACTTTTTGTCTTAAACCTTCAAGCGAAAAATCATTAATGCAAACAAATTTGTGTTTCATTAAAGCCAGCTATTGTATTAATACAAAATAGCGTTGATGTGCCTTTAAAAAAATTTCAAATTTTTTTGAACCTCAAATGTAAAAGATTTGGAAGAAATCCCCATATAAATTAGAAAATATTCACTTATACATAGTGGTAAATTAATACAGGCAATTATATCGAATATGATATCGTATCAAAGAAGAGTCAACCTCCGGGAACAAATGTGCCGCAGCTATAATACTTTTTAGATAACACTATTTAGTGTATTCATTGAGTGTCGAAATACTATCATTTATAACTGTAAAAAAGTATAACTATAAAAAAGTATCGAAATATAATCGCTTTTATATAATAAGTTTTCAATGTATTTGGAATATTTCTAGAATATATTTATAATTACAATTGGGCTAAATGCTTGCCTTATATTTAAACACTGTAGTAACTGACTATAATTTTAAACTAAATTAATAACTTATATGAAATATATATGAAATATTAAAAAAAAATATCTAATTAATAATTAGCAATTTTTTATATTAACTCATTTTTTATTCAATACTATAAACAAAAACATAGATCACTTTAAAAATTTACACATTTCTGAGCGAAATTATGACGTGCTTGTTCTTTTTCTTTGTTCTGGAAAGTAAAAAGTCACCCAAGTCAAGTTTTTTAGATCAAAATTCGATACAAATGTGTTTTGTTATTGCAAAAATTTGCAATTTCTACTTTTAAACATGCAAGGGTGTCAAAAAAGACACTTTTTAGTGGATGTATGAAAAACTCTCTTTCAAATGCTGGAAGGATACTTACTTATATATATACATACATACATACATACATACATACATATATACATACATACAAACATACCACGGGTGGCAAACATGATACAATTGTACTTTTTTTGGTATATATTTGTATCTGTTGGTACCGTGTTACTACCATAGTTTATTTGATATGATCTTATTTAAATATTTTTGGTTACAAAATTTTACCGGACATTTTTGGGAAAAACGTATTTAATTGTTCCCCCTTAGTGAAATATTTTCCCAAATAAGAAAACAAATTTTCAGTTTATAAATATTTAATATAGAGCACTAGACGGCGCACAATGTCACATTTGGCAGTTTTAGAACGACAAAAATCTAGTTTTGGAGATATTGGACTATAATGACATATTATGTTAGTAGACAAGATCGTATTTTTTGAGATATCACAAATTTTTTTCTAATATTTTAAGAATCTTAGCCAATATTTTCAAAAATAATTTTATAGAAGTTCTGTTATATACTAATCATATCTTTGAATTGAAACTCGATGAAACTTTTTAGTTCTAGATCATTAAATATAGAATTTCCAAAATATATATTTTTTAATATTAGGAATTCTTCCAAATAAAAAAAATCGCTTCAATATTGAATTTGTACCTAAAAATTTACAATAAAATTATATGGATTTATTATATTCATTATATAGTAAAATAAACATTCACAAAAATTTTAAACAAAAATCTTTGAGAATACTATAATTCGCGCTATAGACATTTTTATAATATATGCTTCAATTACTAAGCTTTTATTTCTATTCTCGTTCTAATTTGGATAAATGTGATACTGTGCAGCAGAAACAAACACTCAAAGACTTACTGTTTCTCACAAAATATCGCGTATGAAAAATTGATTCATTAAGTTTTTCTTTCCATATATATCGAGAGCTATTTTAAGAATTCAGTTTATTCCACATTCGTAATCTTATGCTTCCGATTAAGATTTTATGACAAAAGAAAGAATTGTAATTAATTTCTCTACTGTTTCGAGATGAACTCAACAACAACTTTGTTGCTACAATTTAAAAATTACAGGTGATAATTTTATTAAAATTATATTTAAAATCTATTAAACTTCTATGTAAATGTTTGTAATTAAAAGATATTGACAAAAATGGTACAATTATGGTTGAAAAAGTACATTTTATTTTTATGACTGGTACAATACAAAATAACCGATTTTCCATCCCTGATACATACATACTCTATTTATTACATTTATGTTCCCTTAATCATACATCACAATAAGAACATAAACAAACACATCTTAATAAAAGTCCTACTAATTAACATTTAAAGCTTAATTATTACTAATCATAATAATACACAAAGAAATCTATACTTCAACAAATTTGTATTATAATAAATCCATAAATATTTATTAAACAAGTTTATTTGAATATAAATTAAATATATTACTTCTTCCAAATATGGCTGCAAACTTTCAATTTATATTTATATTTCCCATCTATTCAAAGTTTTAGAGTACTTTCACTAAACCTTAATGTTATAATGTTTGTCTTTTATTAGCCATTATTAAGTTATTTCATTCATAAAATACAAAAAATAGTTACACATATTTTTAGCTTTCGTAGTGGTAGTAAATTATTTTCACAACATAAACAATAATTTTATATAATTAAAATATTTATTAATTGTATAATTAAGATAGTTATTATGTATATGAAGGAAGAGAATTATCTGCATAAATGTATGTACTGAAAGAATATTAAACTAAATACAAATTATTCATTTAATTAATTTTTCGATAAATATAATAAAAATAGAAATTATTTTATTTTGTGTTTATTATTAGAAATTTAATTTGTTCAGTTTTGTAGTGTAATAGTAATGGGAAATTGTTGAGGAGATCCTAGACTTGCAGAAAAATTATCTTTCAGTTATTTGGCGTGATAAAGGAAAAGTATGCTTACTCACCTATGTTACCACTTATAGTTAAAAATAGATTTATATTTTATTATGTTTTTCGCGAATAAATCATGAAGTATATAATATGCTGAAAACTTTTTCTTTTTTTTAAATGTTAATTCGTCTAGCCGTGAAAAATTTTCAAATTTATCACTCTGAAATTATGAGTAGTATGAAAAATGGCTATTTGTTTACAAACATATACGAGTACTTAGTACTATTCTTTCACTTTTTTCTCAAAGTATTGTTAATAAGAAATCATTTTCTTCACATATTTCAAAATACAAGACTTCATTAGTGGTAAATAAGGAAATCTTATTTTAAATTGGTTTATATTTGTACCCTACATCTGGCATTTACAAAAAATTGTGAAATATAGAAAAAAAATGTATGTTTACCAAATAAGTATCACGTATATTTTTTTTCTTTTTAATTTCGTTTTGAGACTAAACTGCTTCCCGCGCGGCCAAAACAAATGCAGGTGTGCAGATTTTATGCAAAAAGTCAACTTTTCAAAAGACTTTTTTTTAATAACACAAAAAACATAAGTATTATATTTTTAGTTATTTCTAATGTTTTCTTGTGTAGAGTTGACAGATCTCCCGTCCCCAGGTGGCGGATGGAGGGAGCTTTTTCAATCTTTAACTTTAACAAACCACACTGTAAAATTTAAGCAATGGCATGACCTTAGGCCATAAGTACTCACTGCCCACAAATCGAAACTGTCACCATTTGTAAGGTTAGGGTGGTTGGTAGCTGTGCCGAGAACCTGAATCTGTGCCTCCGGCACAAAAGGGCACAACACATACGTCCCAAAGGCGTATAACATCAGCCAGAATGAACTTCTTAAGACGGTATGCTGCCAATTGTTTTTTGGATCGTCTTGGTAAAAAATCAAATCCCAAAAACAAGAGGAACTTGTTTCCCTGAATTGGGCCAAATCTCTAATGGCCGAATTGCAGCGAAAACCTCCCCAGAGGAGGAGGCACAGCTGCAAGGTCAATAACCCGGGACAGCTGCAATGTTAACAACCCGTTCAATGAAGTGGCCAAAGGTCATCTCATACGAGCTGCTATGATAGCAGTGATGTTGACTGCGCTATCACCCACGCAAATTCTGAAAAGTTCTAAAGGAGAACCTCGGACCCTTTGCCCAATGTGATGATGGTATCATAACCGTGTCAAGCTAATGGCCTGCATATACGAGCGATTGGCCTTGCTCCTAAAGCAAGAGGTCGCTCTTTTGGAAGCTCCATGGGAAGGAGCTAGACTAGAGCCATAGCCTGGGTTCCAGAGGAGATTCTGGAACCCATTCGGTTTGGTAACCCTGAGATCCCTGCAAGTGATTGAAAGGTGATCAGAGTCTCCGAATCCCATGAAGCATACATACCAGGAGGATCGTCATCGTAATAAATAAGGAGTCCCCGCCGCCTCTTCGAGAGAAAAGTGGAAAGATTCGAGTTTATCTTTCTACAGGTCTATCGAGGAAAAGACAGAGACGAACCGATCCAGGACGGTAACGATCCGACTACTAGTTCCCTCGCTCAAAAGGACATCCACCCAAACTCTGAGTTTGTGGGTAAGTTTTTTGAAAGGGTGGACGAAGTAACTGACGAAGCGCATTCTTGCACTCGGCCCAAGATGACGCCAATGTCACAATTATCCCCAAAAAGTACAACGGTAAAGATAAAGCAAGTTATTCTTCACCACTCTAAAGCAGCTTCGGCTTTATTGATGCTCCAGATGGCTGAAAGAGGCGAGGAGTTTGCACTTGTCCAAAACTCTGAATCGCTAGTAAAATAGTTTGCGGACTTTGAGTTTGCTAGTGCACGCTGCAGGGTCAGGTAGGATACGATCGTGCATAGTAGTAAGCAGAAAACTTAGTATCTTCATTCTCTCTAATTTTAGTGATGAGGACACGGTTGTAGCGGCCTGGGAGACAACTCGTGGCATCATTTATGTTATCTCTAGCTATATAGCCCATGATAAAATCAAACCACTACCAAATAATAAAGTTCGCGCAATAACCAAGGCGGCAAATGATAGAAACATACCGCTGGTGATTGGGGCTAACGCCAACATCGTCTTGGGAAGCTTGGATACCAATGCAAGGCGCAAGTCTCTTTTCGATTTTATCCTTTGTAGTAGTTTAGATATTTTGAACAATGGTACAAAACTATCCTTAGTAGCTTCTAATAGAAGGGAGGTTCTCGATATTACGCTAGTAAGTACTAGACATTCGAACATGATCAGGGAATGAAGGGTCTCAAATGATTGCTCATTTTCCAATCACTTATATATTGACTTCACCATAGAATTCCTTTTACTTAGAGCAAACACCATTAAGAACAGGAGGAAAATAAATCATATGGACTATATTCTGTCCCAACTTCTCCCGAACCTGCTGGCCATTTGTAATCGGCGAGACATTGAGTCCTCTGCTAAATTGCTAACGAATGCATTGATAGAGCGATTTCTGTAGCACGCAGACCTAAGATCTGCAGAGGAAGGAGTAAACAACACTTCGAGATAGGTGACACTCACAAAGAGTACCGCCATTTACTTAATGAGGGTAAGAGATTGGGAAACTGGTCAGCTTACAAATCCTCAGTGAACAAGTTTAAAAACCAGATCAGGAACGGGAAACGAAAAATCTTGGAGGGCCTTCTATAGCAGCGTGAAAGTTCGTTCTAAGGCTAGTCGTTTACGTAATATCCTGGCTTCCCCACTCAAGTTATATTCAGAAACCTTCTGGTAACTGGACAACAAGCGGCCATGAGATCTTAGATGTCTTAATGGATGCGCATTTTCCTGGTAGCCTCCCTATAACGGAGATCTTTGCATCGGATATACTAATCTTGTTTATCATGCTCTTACATCCCCGAGTCATGGACTAGATGTAAAGTGGTCTTTATCTCAAGACGAGACCGGAGGACTTCAGAACTATTAGTGTATCATCCGTCCTCTTTAAAACATTGGGAAGACTTATTGATCTACACCTTCGCAGAACAATCCACACTAACCTATACATGCCTATATGAAAGGCAAATCATTTGAGACGACTTTTCACTCGTTTATAGGGTATATAGAAAATGCTCTCGAGCATAAGGAATATGCTATAGTGACCAAGGGGTTCGGGAGGAGTTGGGAGAGTATATATTCCGTCCAGTTTGTTTTCCTCCTGTTCTGAATCGGATTTGCTCTAGGTAAGTGATCAAAGAATGAGCAATCATTTGATGTCCTCTATTCCCTGATCATATATATATATATATATATATATATATATATTGTTATTTAAGAAAAACTACTAAATTTATTTTTATTAATAACAAGAAAAAATTGTTTATAATAATTTTTATTATTGCACAAATAAAGATTTATTCATAAAAATACTTAACACTTTTTATTAACTAAACTTCGATACTTTTGCATTGGGTCTTCCCCGAACTCCAGTCTTACAAATCCCCATCTAACAAATTTAGGACTGAAAGCATTGATTCACAAATATTATCCTTAAAACTGTTGGACAATTCGTTTTTCATTAGTGATAATTTAAAAAAAACATTCCACCGAGGCACTGCTAAGTGTCAAATTAAAAATATAAATAAGAATATAAGTATTTCTTAAACCTATTTTTTCATTTTCCTAATCCGGTCCAAAAGCATTCGGCATTTTATGTTTAAAATTGTTGTTCATAAGCCTTTTCATTACCTTTCATTTCATTTCATTTATAAATTCCTCGGGGTCTTTTGTTACATCAGTATATTGTGAAACAATTTGAAAATAATTAATTTCTTCGTTGGAATTAATATATAATGGGTCGAGATATTTCAAACAACTTAGTATTTCGTCATTTAAGACATGGTCTTAAAAAGTCGCTATTTAGTTCCATTTTAAAAAAGGGAACAAAAAAGTGTTCAGGGGGTTAAAAAAGGGGAAATTGGCTACTAAAGTCCCAAAAATGCTGCTGCCACGTGTGGTTTATGTAACGAGATATAATATTCGTTACTTTATATTAAGATTAATAAATATTGTTTATTTTTGAAAAATTGCCAAAAATTACTTGTTGAAGCTTTTTAAATGATTTTTGGAGGAATAAAAGACTGGTATCTATTTTATGCAATACAAATGAAATAATAGTAGAAATATACTGCTAGTATTTTTTATTTATTTATTTGATTTTATTTTTTTTTTTGTGCAATTTGGAAAAAGTCTTTTGCAAAAATTCAAGCATAAATATCTTTTTAAATGAAAGAGATAACTTCTCCTCGCCAAGCACTTTACATTAGTATAAACATTTTTGAACTCGAGCTTGATTTGTATAAGTTACGATTTTTTTGAAACTTTTACATACTCGAGGTGTCCATATTTGACACCCTGTAGCTTATCTCGTATTATGTAAAAAAATATATATATATATATATAAATTAAAGTAAAAAATATAATAATTCCCTAAAATTTAAAAGAAAACTTAAAACGGATATATTATACTGAAGCAAATTTTTAATTATCCAAATAAGTTTTCATTGAAGATGAATACATATATGATTTAGTTGTTACTATTATCATAGAAAAATTATAATGATTAAACATTTTAACAGTTTTTTACTTAAAAAACCCAAACTTTTAATTAGAGCTTTTGAAAAACACATTTCGGCAAAAGTTAACAAAATTTTGTAAAACCACAATTCCTATAACATTTTTTTTTCAAGTCAATTTACCATAAATAGAAAATTTTAAACTAAATATTGTATGCTCTTCTAATAACAAACCAATTAAAATGTTAATTAATATAATATGTTTACACTAGAAGTTTTGGTAATCTACATACATGCATAAAACTATATGTGTATGTGGTTATATTTGTTTATTACTAAATATTATACAAATATAAACATATAACCTCACAAACATCACTAACTAAATTAAAAAAAAAACTTAAATAATAAATTTACTATAATATTTAGGGGACTAATTAAAATTTTTTCACTGGGTTTTCTTTTTCACACACACACATACACACTTAAATGATTATTAAAACTAAATATTAATAATAAACTTAAAAACAAATATTTCATTTTCATTAAAATTGATTTAGATAAAATATTTTTTATCAAAATTTGAGGTTTGTTGTAATGTCCTTAAAGATGTTCTTTTATGATGCTGACCTAGATTTATTAGATTTTAATAAATCTGTTTTCCTTATATTTATTTTAATTGTAAGGAAAACAACCACACAAACTTATACCACATACATTAAATTAAAAAAGAGACAAAATTGAGAAGAACATTCAACATATTGTTGCATTATAGAGATTTATTCGTATCATATATTTAAATAAGGCAGCCAACAGGCTCATTTCAAAAGCACTTACTAAGGCTTAAAAAGGGTCAATTAATTTTATATTTTTGTTTGATTAAAAATGACACTTAAACTATACTGTTTAAAATAGTAGAAATTTTAGGTCAAGTATTTGAAAAATATGGCTATGAATTTCAATTGAACTTTGAAATCTTAGAAGAAGCTTACTTATTTATAATAATTAGGTGTCATCTACTGTAAAATATGCCAGAATTTTCTTTTCAATTTTAAAAATTTAATTGCTTGAACTATTAAAAAAAATTTCAGAAATTTTACCAGGAATAGAATAGTATATACAAGCATATAAAGGGTCGCCTGAGTTTCCTATGCATTTATTTTCCGAGCCACATTTGTATGGAGAGAAAATAAAATATACTGTTACCAACTCAGATGAAAATTTAGTTAATTCTAAGATACCTTTTCTTAAAATGTTTGTGCCAACATTATCTTTTCGTGAGCTGGATCAAAATGACAAAAAGGTCCTTTTTCGGGGATTTCGGTTTTTTTCTTTTTATACCCCACACCACCACAGGTGGTTGGGGTATTATGCATTTGTGCTGATATTTATAATACACACAAAAAATCATCCAACACTTACCTCAAAGTATACCAATCGACTCAGAATCATTTTCCGATTCGATCTAACGATGTCCGTCCATCCGTCTGGCTGGCTGTCCATGTAAACCTTGCGCATAAAGTACAGGTTGCAATTTTGAAGATAATTCAATAAAATTTGGCACATAGGACTTTCATGACACAATAACGAAGTTTATTGAAATTAATTATGATTGGTCTATTATTTCGCCTAGCCCCCATACAAACGTACTCCCAGAATAGGTGTTCAACGATCATAAATGCCTTAAATATAGCAATATTGTAATGAAATTTGGTGTAAGGAAGTTTTGTATAAGTTTCGATCTTTGTGTAAAATTTCATGAAGATCGGTCCATAATAGACCATCATAGCTCCCATATAAAACCCTCTTCCGAAAATAATTTTAAGGTGCATAAATCACATATACATGTTACTCTCAAGTTTATATTGGACACAAATAAGTTTTGTATAAGTATAAATTATAGTGACAAATTTTATGTGTATCCCTCAGTAATTTACCATAGCTCCCATATAAGCCCACTTTCGGGAATCACCTTAAAGTGCATAAATTCATATAAATGTTATTATTTTGTATTCATATATTTTATTTTACACTTAGTAAAAGTATCGGTCCATAATTGTCCACTTGGTTAATATAGGACCCTCGAATTTTGATGAAAATGCACAATGGTGTGGGATATCATATGGTCGGGCTTGATCGACTATGTCTTTCTTACTTGTTTTTTTTTTTTTTTTTTTTGTATTTCTGTCAAAAGAAATTTGATATCTCAAGTAAGGTCTTTGTGACGCGCGTATAATGACTTAACAAAAATTGGGGACAACGTTCAAATTACATCGAAATTTTGCATTTTTCACAAAAAAGATATGAATATTTATATTTTTACATATAAATATTCATAAAAAATAAATAATTAAACAAATAAATGAAAGAATAAATAAAATAAGAACAAATAATGCAATATAATAAGTTATGCCGAAAGAGGTTTTTTCATTTTTTTAAATTCGAACTTGTTCGAAATTTATTCAAATCTTTCGAAACATAATTTCAATCATATATAAATGTTTTGTATAAGAAAAGGAATAAAATAAATTTAGCATCAAAATACGCGTATTTGTACATACTTTTAAATGATATATAATACTTCATACTTTTGTTGACAACGAAAACGAACAACTAAATAAATTAAGTTTAAGTGAAAAACAAGAAGTGTACACACAGAGATAAACTTATTTCCCAGCAAAAAAGAACTAGAAAAGAGCTTAAAAAGTCATAATTTTAACAATGCGTTGTAATTAAAAGGAAATATTTAATGCTGAAATAGAGCGACAAAAAAATTTGTTTAACCCATGGTTGTCATTGGAGGGATGTTCTTCCTTTATGCTTCTTGTTTACTGCTTTTGAAGTACTTCTCTTTTATAAATATAGTTTACAAATTTTTTAATTAAAATTCTGTTTTAGCTTTATTAAAAGATAAAAAATGTTTTAAAATTTGTGAAATTTTCTTAGAAATTATTAACCACTCTTCTTGCTAAAAATACATTTATTTTCACTTTTTTGGAAGTAATTATTAATATCTTCCAAAAATGCTCAAAATATGCACTCAGTTCTACTTTTGAAGTGGTGAAAATGTCCTTTTATGGGAGCACTTAATCGTTTTTTTTTTTTTTTTTGCTGGGGAGTCACCAGAAATTATCGCTCTCTGTGTGCTATTAGCTGGTATAATTGTAAACAAATCTGTGTTGCCAGAAAAGTTTTGAAGTCTTATACTAAAATCTCAAAAATAGTATGCTAGATCAAAATCTGCTAAATCAAAAATCTTTGAAAAATATTTTTTTAAATATGTGTGATTATATTTACAAGCAGATATACCAAACAAATGAAATTCCAAAAATAGCTATGAAAATTAATAGGTGCAAATTCATGCAAAAAATAGCACTATTACAACAACATTAACTGATTTAGTTTCAAAATAGGAATTATCCAGTCTTAGTAGTCTTATCCAGTTTTAGTAGTCTTAGTAGGCTAAGTAGGGTAAGTGAAACAGAAGGTACTAATAAATAGTATTATGCATAAGGAAAATAATCGTGAAATATTGACAAACAATTAAACAGTTTCTGCTAATAAAAAATAGAAAAAATCCTGAAATCTCTATGTTTTATTCTATCTTTGGAAAAAGCCATATCAAAAAGACTATGAAAAAACATAGAATTGACAATTTGCTGCGTTTTGCTCATTTGAAATTTATTTAATCTAAATGCACCAAATTCAAAACAGTTGCATTACATATTCCTTAAGGAAATTGTGTCTTCTTTAAAAAATTTTACTTACAATAAAACAAGAAAATGGAAACCAATTCTACAGAATATATTTTGTAAATTTGAGTCCGAATATTTTTCGTTATATGTAAGTATCAGATTAATGAACACATTATAAAGTAGTTAAAAAAAAAGGATTCAAATTTAAAAAAATAATTCAAATTTTCGATTACTGCTAGAAGTAGTGTGCACATTCAACATTTTCCAAAATTGTTCTTAATTTATATTTTTCTTAAGGTGCAAAGTAATAATATTTTTTCAAAAGTAAAATATTACATATTTTATGGGTATTTCAAAAAAAAACCTGATGAAATATTCTTAAGTAGTTCAGACGGTAATACACACGTTTTTTATTTAGTTGTGTTTTTAGTTTTCTTTCAATATTTTTTTTTCTTTTTTAGTTTGTTATCTATTTGCGGAAAACTTTTTATAATTTTATTTTTTTTTTAAGTAGAAAAACATTATTTATACCCATGAAAATCATGTATCTTAAACAAATTAAAAATTCCATTGGTATTTCGAAAAAATCGTAAGTATTTTTCATATCAAATAATTTGTGTTTAGATGATAAAATTGTATTATGATATTCGAATTTTTGACCGTTTGGAAAACCTTTAGTAGAATTCAGAAATTTAAAAGTATTTGCATTGGTTCACGTAACTCCTCCTCCGTCGATGTTTCAAGTTTAATCAAAAGCCTTCCAGCGGTTTGAAAGATCCAGATTTATTTCAATTTGTTTTACAAAGTTTTATTACACAGAGGTGTAAAATCAAAATTAATGAGACTAAAACACAAGCTATAATATTTCCATTCAATAAATCGCCGAAAAGAATTGTTTTTCTACCACTGTTTTTTGACGGAGCGGAAATCCCTCTACTTGATACCGTAAAATATTTGGGAATTTTATTAGACAAAAAATTGACCTTTAGCCATCATATTCAGCAATCATGTGAAGCAGTAAAATGTGGGAGAGCTTTATTTCCGCTACTTAATAGAAGGTCAACATTAAATTGTAAGAATAAGGTCTTACTTTATAAGATGTGTATAAGACCAATTATGACATAAATTTAAAAATTATATTAAAATTAAACAAAAATTTAAAAATTATATTAAATTTACCTAAAAAGTAATTAATATGTTAATATAACGATTTGAAGATAGAAATAGATCTTCAAATTATCATATAATAAGAAATTTGTAATATTAATACCTTCATCAATTTCAGTAATGAAGCTGATGGAAGAATTAATGTAAAAATGTCTTTGAATTTTAATAAGGTTTTTTCTATCTTTTTTCCTTAGATTGTGTATACTATTTTTAAGAATTATATATTTTTATAATTTAAATATATTTATATTTGCTGTAATACTTATTTTTAAGTAATATCTCAAATATTGTACATAGTAATATTTATAAAAAAATTTTTAAATGTAATGATGACAGAATTAAATATATGAAAAAATCATTACCAAGATTTTGGAGACACATGTGTATAAATAGAAATGTAACTATAAAAATAAAATTTAAAAGTTATTTTTAATCATAAGTATAACGTTTTTTTTTTTTTTTTTTGGCTCAATATTCAGAAAATAATACATTAAAAAAAATTTAATTAATTTTTTCTATCAAGTGACAAAAAAAGTCAAAAGTGAGCACCTTTTGACCTTTCTATAATAAAGAGCATGAAGATATTATCGCCCTGTTTTTTTTCCTATTGTTGTGGCAAAAATTACAACTGATTTTTCGGCTACAGCTCATTTAGTCTGATGACAACATTTCTGCACAGAGACACAAAGTGTCATAATTTCAATATATAGTATAAATTTCTGGACTTTATTTATATTTGGCATAAACCTATCTAACCACTATTAATTAACGTGTTATCAGCAGACAAGTTTAATATTATTTTTTTTTAGTAGAAGCGTATTTGTTATATCGATAGAATTATAGTTTTTACTATATTGTGGTCCACATATCCTAATATTTCCAATTTTTCTGGTTAAGGAAGTACTGTATAATTTAGCAATATAGTGCAATGGTCTCTGCATGAAAATCATGTAAATTATATCTAATTGACTTTTGCTACCTGCGTCTCTTCGGTTCATGTCTGTGAATTGGTCAACTTAAGTAATTTTTAATATTTTTATTTAAGCTGTTTTTGCATACCAACAATCGATAGTAGATAAATCACACACAAAGGTATACCATAGTTAAAACTAATATGATAAAGGACTTGATTATGTATTCATATAGACAAGTATAAACAAAATTCATTATGAAAGTTACATCAATCGCAATATGATCGCATAATAGTTTGAATAAGATGAAAATATATTTAAAGGTATAAAATCTTTTAAATTGTTCGATTACTCCCCAGTGTGCTTTAAGTTTGTCAATTTAAAATCAAAAATCAACTACACAATCGATATAAGTTCTTTATTAAATTCCTATTTTTAAATATCCCAGTACAAAATACTTTTTCAAATGTCAATATTATATTTCTTAATTAAGTACAAACAAAATGATGTTTTGAACACATGTCTATGTAATCCAACATAATCCAGATGTTGATTGTATAAGCAAATAAATATGGGTAATTAAATAAATTTAAAAATATTTACAATGAAATTATTTTAATACTGAAATAAAAAACATTCATGTAATTTTACATAAATAAACAAATATAAAAAAATAGCTAAAGCTTGTGTATATGTAAATCTACACAATGACATTTATACAATTGTTTATAACTAAACTACATTTTTTATATCTTATTTAAACAATAAACAGTAAACAATATTAAGTAATTTTATTTTCTAGATGTAGCATGTTTTCCTCTGCCTGTGTATACATATACATTGGTTGGCTAATTATATGATGGGCTTGTCATTGTTTTTGTATGTGTTTTTGTATGTGGTGAACGGTTAGAAAACAGTCATTTTCAGATTTGACGTCCCCGACTTCAGTGATATTCACTACATATATTGGCTATTGAAAGTATTTCTTAACTCATAAACTTATAGACTCAGGGCCCTTTTTGGTCGAAAAATATGATATTTGATATTTCGATTGGAAGTATATCTCAAATCATAAACTTTTAGACTCATAGCCCTTTTTGTTTCAAGAATATAAAGCTTTGAAAAATGAAAAAAGAGCTAAAAACTTCACAAAGGTGTACTTGTTTAATAGCTAATAACTTCCAAAATATAAATGATAAATCTCTGATTTTAGTTTCATACTAAAGACAAAGATATTACCTTTATAACGATATGCATAAATTTTATTCATATAAAATTTTAAAGGCTAAAAAGATGGTATTTATAAAATTCGGTATTTATAAAATTCACTAATTAATTTAGAAGTTATTAAGCAAAATATGATAGAAAATAAATGTTTTATATGTAAAATTTAAAATATTTACAAAAATTAATTTCAAAGTATTTTTGTTTTTATGAGCTCATATTTAAAATAAATTAAATTTTATACAAAAATTTGCGCGAGTAGGGAGAATTATTAAGTTAATATTATATTACTTTTTAAAAATTTTAAAAATATAATTTTTGCAGATATAAAGGTCTACAGCCATATTAAAAAAAAAATAATAAATAAAATAATTTATACTTAAAGCACACACTATCTAATACACAATTAGCTCTTAAAGTCTTTATTAAGAAAATTATATTAAAAAAAACTGTTTACAGTCTACATTAAATAATAAACTTTTTTTTGTTTGTGTAGGCAATCCTTCCAAGTTTCTCTTTCATTTTTATTATCAGTATTAGAATTGGTTAAAATTAATTATTCATTAACTGTTTTATTCCATTATTATTTTTCCATTATACGTTTTTGATGATAAATTAAATTTTTTATTTTCGGTAAAAATCATTATGTTAATGTACTTATGTATAAATTAAATACATTTATTTTATTTTTGTTGGTTGTAGTTATAAGTATTAGAATAATGAATATTCAGTGATAACATCAACATCACTATTTCATATTTTGTTTTGTTGACATTATTTTTGTTGAAATTTTGTTAAAATATTTTTTCTCTTAATCATTTTTTCTGTTAAAATGCATAATTTATAACCTGGAGTTGATATATTAGATTAATGACACCTTAATCTAAAATGTGTACATATTGATGTATTATTTGGAATTATATGCAATTCCGGCGAACATTGGGTTGACATACAGGTAACCTGAATGTTGTTATTTTATTTCAAAAGCACCCAAAATATACTTTTGCTTGCTTTGTTTATGAATTTAATACAAAATTGCTTATATTGAACATACGAGTACATATGTGTAGAAAATATTATCCTGTCCCGAAATTTATTTAGTAAGTTTTTAAATAGCTATATAGTTTTAAAGTAGGGTTAAACCTACTTTAAATTATTTAAAGTTAACAATGGTTTAGCAAAAGTATACTAAGCGAATCATCTTTTTTGAATACAATTTTAAGGAATTATGTTTAGTAAAGCTTAATTTTTATAAGACTAATTTTGACCTTTGAACTTTCAAAGTAAATTTAGCTATTATATATCATTTTAAAGGTAATATCTTTATATTTAAATTGATACTAAAATTAAAATTTTATTGTGTATAGCTTAGAAGTTATTAGCAATTAGATTATATTTTGCTTCATAACTTCTAAACTAAATAAGTGTAAAGCTAGAAATTTTACACGAGTAGGGAGAAGAGTCGTCTGAACATTATATAATTTTTTAAGAAATTTAAAAATACCGTTTTTGAGGTATATGTCCAATTTTGACCTTTGACCTCTTGATGTAAATAAACTTTATACATAGCGTTATAAAGATAATGGTGTCTATTCTTGAAAACGCGTCGAAGAAGTGAAATTTTCCATTAAAACAAAAACAAAGTTTAAAAAATTGTTTTTGTTTACAGTGCATTTCTAAAATGGAATTAACCGTTTTTTCAAAGGGAGAGAAACGCGTTAAAATTCTCACGTTTATTACATTTTAAAAATATATGGTAAACAAAAACAATTTTTTGAATTTTGTTTTTGTTTTAATGGAAAATTTTACTTTTTCGACGCGTTTTCAAGAATACGCACCAATATCTTTGTCTTTATTATGAAACTAAAGTTCAGAAGTTATAGCAATTAAACAAATACAACTTTGTGAAGTTTTTAGCTTTTTTTCGTTTTTCAAAGCGTTATATTCTTGAAAAAAGGGCTATGAGTGTAAAAGTTTATGATCTGAGATATACTTCCAATAAGGCTTGCCAGACTTGGGGATTTCGGACGCAGTTTGGGGACGGAAAAATTATTTTTAGGGATAGGGATTTTTTTGGGAATAACATTTTTCAATAATTTCAATATTTTTTTTCAATAATTTCGATAACAATAAATCTAGTTATAGGGATATATCGATATACATATTTCCTTTAGTCGTTACAAATTTACTATAATATACGAAATACTGTCTTCTTCTATTTAACCTAACCTAATCATTTCAAATTGGCGTGATTATTTTGAAAATTAATCTATATTTATTTCTATGGACATCTAATAAAATATCTTAAGCCGAGCTATGTCCCTTAAAGGTTTTTTAAATCACAAAAGGTACACTTTAAAGACTAATCGTTTTTACAAATTGGCTTTATATTATAGCTTTGAACATATGACTCACAAGAAATTTACTTTGCCATAGTATTTGTTAACTTTTAGAACAGATTTTTAACTCTTTTTTTATAAAATTAAAAAATTCGAATTAAGTTGTTTTGTCAAAAGTCTACAGATATGAATTTTGGCTAAAGCATTTTGTGTAAATTATGATCAAAGACTTTTAATTTCCAAGAAGCTGCTGGTACATTTCGATTTAAGCAAATTTCCAGATCAGTTCTTATGTTTATTATCCCAAAAAAATATACTAATGTTGAAAGGAGATTTTCTATAATGAATATAGCAGAAACCTATGTTTGTAATAGAATTCTATACGAATTTTTTTCATATAATGCTAAATTTATATACTATATTGTTTATTCTTCATATAATGATGACTTTGAAGTCAAGCAGTTGAGGGATAACTAATTTAGAAAGATTTTTAAAGAGAAAACATTATATACAAATTAAATTTACTCAAATGGTGTTTGATAGAATTTTATGTTGGATTCCTTAAGATCATGTTTTTTCTTTGTGTTATTTGGGGACTTTTGGCGATATTTTTGAGTTTACCTGGGGGCAGCGAAAAAAAAAATACGTTGCATCCCTGCTTCTATTGGCAATGTCTGTGAAGTTGACACAAATAAAATATTTTTCCTACCAAAATGTTATCCATTATTAATTTAAATAAACTTTTAGGAAAATAATTAAATACTTAAGTAAAACTTTGTGGAGAAACCTAAAATTGGTTTCGATTTGTAATTTTTCAAAGTTTTCAAATATAAAGACATATAATGTTTGTAGTTTCTTTATTTAATAGCTTTTATTAACCATGTAAGGACTCATTGGACGAGTTTATGTAAATGAAAAATTAATAAAAAAAAATATAAAATGTTCCAACTATTCGTGAAGCAGGATATTGTAAAATTTACAATCCAGTAAAAATTACGTTTTCGTTATTTCAAAGAAATGAAAATAAATATTATCTAAATGAAAAGAAAATTAAAATATAAAATTTTAATTTCTTTAGTTGTTGATAGATACCAATTATTTTTGAAATTTTTAAAAACCATCCTTCTCTTATGGCCAGATAAAGACTTCAGGGTTTATACATTTTTTTACTTTCTTTTGCTACTTTGATTATTGTAAAATCAGATGTTCTCACAGCTAACCCCCTTGAGACATAGCAACTCGAGAACGACAATATCAAACAAGTTCTATTCAAACTTATTTGATATCAAACAAGTTCTATTCAAACTTATACCAAATGTTTCAATTTTAATTCATATTTCTAATATGCAAGGGTGAGTATTTAGAAAAATTGTGTTTTCCCAATGTGATAGCAAAACTTTTGAAATCATTTCAAGATAAATTTCATTTTATTTTTAAATCATTATTAAACTTAACACAGAATTTTAAAATTTAGGAAAATATTAAATTTATTAGTTTTAAAAATTTAAAAGAGATTCTTTAAATAAAAGAAACAATCTGTTATTGATATTACATAAATAAACGAATGTATTGTTTAGTTTTTCTCCATAATTTTGATTAATTCTGAGTAAAACCTATTCTATTACTTTTACAGCCTTATTTGAATTATATTTCAGAATTAAATATGTATCAATTTGATACAATTCCCAATTTGTAAATTTCCATTTTTGCTGAGGAAGTTATTATTTGAAATTTGAGAAGATATTTAAGTTGGCATCATTCTTTTGAGTTTATAATTTTGTATTAAAAAAAACTATATAGAATACGAAAATTTTGATTAAATTATTATCGGTCTGGCTATTCTGTGTTCCATTTGGAACTAAGAATAAGTTGATTTGTAAGGACATAATTGATTTTATAACTCAGATGGATGTAATTATAATTTTGTTTACATTTTACCCCTATATGAATTGATCATATTATGAACTAAATTTGAATCATAATATGAATTTAAATCTTTAACCCTTAAATTCAAATTCTTTAAATTTTGAGTTTAAGTAAATGGTCTGCGAGACCCTCTTAAAATATTTGTACGCAACCTAGTGGGTTGCGGGCCACCATATGAGAACCGTTGCTGTAAAAGAAATTTTATTTTAAGATATTTCTACATTCATAAAATAAATACAATTTTATTTATTTACTAATTCGAACTATATAAAATTGTATTGGATACATTTTTTTTTTATTAATTGTAACTAATTATGTAAGTTATACAACATTCCATCAAAAACATAAACAATTAAAATAAAATAACCAAACTGCAAAACATAGAAAGTTTAAAGAAATCTATGAATTTTGTTCCTATCGAACCAAAACGGCGACGTTGTTAATTAATTTCATTGAAATCATAGATGTCAAATCTGATTGTTCTTCGTTTTGACCAGTGTTGCCATTTTAGCATTTTTAAGGCTAAATCTAGCATTTTTATTTTGCTTTTAGACTTAAAATTTTCGCTTTACCTTCTAGCTTTTTTGGATTCTTAAAATTGCCTTAAAAAGTGTTACTATTCAACAACGAAGAAAATAATTCCTTATTATCTACTATTAATTTAACTTTTTCAGAATCATTTATTTAAGCATTTTGGTGCACAAAAAAATCTATATTTTTTAAATTTAACAAAATTTTTTTTTACATAACAAAAATACTTATAACTAGTTTGATAGAATTACTAAATCTATTATTATAATTATTTTTTCTTTACTTCATTAACCATAGAAACTATTTATAAACATAATTTTAGCATATTCTTATAAAAGCGAAAAATTTCGCAATTATTAATCAAAAAGGAATTGTAATTCAAAATTGACAAATCATTTTAAAACATTGGGTAATTTTTCATATGAAATGAAATATAATCCAAATTTGTATAGGAAATTTGTAGTCGATTTTCATTGGATAATTTTGTTAGCAGCGGTTTTATGTTTTATTTATAAATTTATTACAATATATCTTTAAAAAATACATTAACAACTAATGAGAACAAAAAAAAATATAAATAAATAAAAATAACAAAAAATATTAGCTTTTTCTGGCCTTAGTTTTTAGGGCATTTAGCCTTTTTTGACCTTTTATAAAGTTGAATTTAGCCTCTTCTTTTTCTAGGCTCCTGGCAACAATGGTTTTGACATGGAATCACTCATGTAGTTGTATGTCATAATAAATTGTTGTTTCTTTTTTGTTACTTTTTTTCCTCTAGTCTTTGTTAAGTTTCCGGTTTTGTTTTTCCATATGACTGACTGTCTGTTTTAATGTTTTATTCCTTTTTTTTTTTATCACAATTCATTGAATGTTATGTTCAACATTATTTATTGTGAAATCTTTTATTGTACAGAAATAAATTGTATTGCATTCGATTGAACAATTGTATTGAACAAAAATCATGTTCATGTTGTTGACTGTGTAAAACACAGTGTGTGAAAGAGAGTTAATTAACTGGTTGTACTTCTGTTCTATTAAAATTATATATCATATGATTATACTACATGCAATTGAGATTGAAAAATGATTATTTGTAATATTTTAAAGGGAAAATTGAAATGAATTTTATGAGAGCTAATATATTGATAGATATCATTCAGAATTAAAATTAGCTACCAATAATATTAATTGCTTCAACAATGCAGTAGTAATTGGAATTATTATTTCTATGTAATCCTTCATACATTTTTCACTATATTTTTCCCCCTTATAATTATTTAATATGATTATTAATATCTAATTTAAATAACCCCAATTTCATAACAAACTTAATATGCTTATATAATACACGTTAGTGTCCTTTAAAAAACAATCAAAAAAATAAAAATCAATTCATGGTTTTTATTGACAGTCATACCAACTTTTATATTGATGATGTCGTTTTAATGTTGTCACTACTACAGCCGTTGGTGGAACTGTCTTGTATTTAATTCAATTAATTATAAATTTCAATAGAATTTAATTTGTGCACGAGTGTGTAAAGTGTGCATTCGAATAAAACATAACACAAAATTTTCGTTATAACTCTTAGTGTCGTCAATTTTAAATATTATTCTTAATTACAATATCTTCTAGGGACATGTACCAAATAAAATTTGAATTTTTTTACCTTTTTTCTTGAGGTTACTAGAAAATGTTGATTGAGTAAATATGTGACAAAAGTATTGTTTTTTAGGGTAATAAAAAAGCTTAACAAGAACCTAAGTTATAAGATTAAACTTGGTTCCTAAAAAGAAAAATTCACAAGAATAAATTCCAAGCCCAAAAATTAGAGAAGCTCCTAAGAGCTATGCCAAACATGTTTGGTCACATTATGGCATATCAATCAAATCAGAACAAGTTTTAAATAACAAGGCTAAGAAGATCTTTGAGACAAAAAATAATCAAAAATAAAAATGTTTTCAATATTTTGTATCAGCCTGGAAAACAAACGTTATTGCTGATTTTTCCTATGTTCAAAGGTGCAAATTTTGTACACCAAATAATCGAGAAAATGGTCCTGAAGTGTATTATACTAAAAACGATAAAAATTTATAAAACAATTTGTCGTATGACAAGTTTACTCAAGATGCGACAAGATAATATCTTTGCTACTTTAGAATGAATAAACTCGAATAATCATAACAAAAAGTGTCATAAAAGACATTGACTACACTCGAGGTAGCCACAAACGAAGCTTGAAGTGTGTACTTTTACACAATGGCAATACATATGGTTCAGTTCCAATTGCCCATTCTACAAGACTAAAAGAAGAATATCTAAATATCGCACTTGTGCTAGACAAAATCAAATAGCGAGCACCAGTGGATTATTTGTGTTGATCTTAAGATGACTAATTTCTTATTAGGACAGCAAAGTGGATTCTCCAAATATCCATGTTTTTATTGTTTGTGGGACATTCGGGCCAAGCACCTACGCTGGGAAAAACAAAATTGGCCAATACGTGAGGCGTTGGAGGTTGGAAATCATAACATCATAAATCCACCTTTAGTCCCAAAAGAAAAAATTATATTGCCTCCCTTGCACATTAAACTAGGTCTTATGAAGCAGTTTGTCAAAGCCATGGATAAAAATGGCCAGTGTTTCTCTTATATAACGACAAAATTTCCAGGACTAAACTTAGAGAAGATAAGATAAAAATATTAATTAAAGATTCCAGTTTCCTAAATTCAATGAATGATTTGGAACGGTCTTCTTGGACTTCTTTTGTTGAAGTTATTAAAAACTTTCTTAGAAATTACAGTTAGCAACTAGCGCGAAAATGTTAAGGACATGCTATATAACTTTAGAAACTTGGGATGCAACATGTCTATCAAATTGCACTACTTTCATAGTCATCTCGACCAATTGCCAGATAATCTTGGATCTTGTAGCGGTGAGCAAGGGGAGAAGGTTTCATCAGAATCTGAAAACTATGGAAGAGAGCTACCAAGGCCGATGGGATCGGCATATGATGGCTGATTACTGTTGGGGAATGCAACGAGACCTTCCTACTGCACATCATTCACGAAAGTCACGAAAAAGAAAGTTTTTATGTAAATAATAATGCAAAAAAATCACTTTTTTCATATATATGCACAAAAGCGAAATAATAGAAAACTACACGTAAGAATCCCAACTTTTTGTTATTCTTGTAATCAGTATGAATTCCAAGTTTAAAAAATATATACAGTTCCTTGGTACCAAAACTTTGACTTGTGTAATCAAAAAAGAACAGATGCCAGCTTTTCGTATAATCCGAGAAAAATGTTCTTTTAATAAGGCAATATTTTGTTAGAAAATCAAGTTATTTTATTCAAATTTTCTAAAAAGAGACAAATTTTGAGCTCAAAAAAAAAAAAGGAGAAAAGGGGGAATGTGTTATTTTTTTTTATTATTAACTTTGTTTCTATTATAGAATAAATAATATAATAATAATAATCCAAAAGAAATATCTGCCAGTTTTCTGTTAAGCTCGGGAAAATTTTTATTTTTTATTTTGTGTTAAAAAATCAAGTTATTCTATGCAAATTTTCTGAAAGAAGCAAACCTTGATTTAAAAATAGAAAAATTTATATTTTTTTTAATTTTTAAGTTTGTTTCTATTATTAGAATCCAATAAATGATAATTTAAAAAGAACAGCTGCCAGTTTTTTTTTTTTTTTTTTTTTTTTTTTTGTTTAGCTTGAGATAATTTATATTTTTCTAAGTCGATGTTTTGTTATTCTATACAAATTTTATTATATGACATATTCATAACCATAAAAGAATGGCTACCAGTTTTTTTTTTTTTTTTCTTTTTATAAAATTAGCGAAAATGCTTAAAGAATTAGTATTCTTCATTTATTTTCAGAAATTGGAAAATCTTAGGGTTAAGAAGGAGAATAAAGCTGTACTTTTATTAAAGTTTTTAAATATAATTATTAGCGTTTTGTTCCTTAGAAGAATTAAATTTAATTTTATGTTAACTTTTTAAAATAGGAAAAAATTGAAATAATGAAAATATGAAAACGTGTTAATTTCTTCTTTTAAATTTCTTTTATTCTATAAGTTAATTAATTTATTACCAAAACAAGAAAACCACACGAATATTTAACAAACAAATTTAATATTGCTTAATATTTAATATGACAATCTGAGCGTATGAGTAATATTAATCAATTATGGCACGTATACGCCACATTAACTAATTCTGCTTAAAAAATTTCATATTTTTATAACTTTTGATTTATTTTAATTTCAACGACATTTGGTACAAATATTCATGCTACTAAAAGGCAGTATGTGAAACAATTTTAATTTAAGATTAATTTTGGCAGATTTATAACACTTTTAAAAAAATGAATACATGACAGGTACAAGTATCCTTACTCCAATTCCAAAAAATATCTATAGGTTTTTGGAATCGGATGTATGTGGAACGTGGATCAACTTTCAGAATTTTTGTTCTAAAATAACTAGAATAAAATCTAGAATCACTGTGCGAAGGCGACTTTTGTGATAAAATCATAAAATCTTTCATATTTTTGTCTAAAATTTTACTTCTACTGGTCCAATTTAGTTATTTTTTGGCAGAAATGTGGAGTGAACATTTTAGAAAAATTTGGATTAAAATTTTATATGTTAATTCTTAAATTCTAAAAAAAAATTATTTAAAATTTAACAATTATGGTATAAAATGTTATTGAAAAATCGTCAATCAATCTACTAAACCGATTTCACTGATTTTAAACACCAAACTGCAGTGGACAACAGATAATCTGGATAATTTTCATTTAATTCGGGCTAGTAGGATATAGTCGAGTCAGGATTTCACGTGGGAACGACAAACTTAGTTTACCCTCTTTTATCTCTAGTGGTGGTGTAGTGTAAAAAAACATGCTATGTTTTATTTGAACGCACACCTTAAGTAAAAAAAAGTATTTAATTTTATTATTATATACGTAATGAGAATCCGGCTGTATATGTATAAATATTCCATTTGATAAAACATTGACAGGGAATTGTTAATGAAATTGTAATTAATTAAAATATTACCATGATTTTTTGTCTTTTTAATTTGATTTTTTTCGTAAAACATTTACAATTTAAATTGTTGACATCATTAACAAGTTGTATTTGAGTGTAATTTATTATTTTTTTTAAGGACTTTAAGTATTTTTGTGAATGATTTTAATTAAAATAAATTGAAAACAATATGAAAATGTTAATAATAACAACCTTGTATTGAAAACAGAAATATATTTTTTTATTGTTTTTAGTTTTATATTTATAAATTAATTATAAAAAAAAAATCAAAAGAAATGTTTTGCTTCACCCCACCCATTTGCCATTGTGACAATGATTTATAAAAATATTTAACATTTTTTTAATGAAAATTCCAAAACATTGTTTTAAGCTTTCTTTGGGTGTTCCCTTGTAATGCACTGAGTTTTATTTAAAGAGAAAAAGTATACAAATTATTTTTGTTTTGCTTCTTTTTTTTTCTGTTTCATAAGTGTTTCTGTACAAGTCCAAGTATGTGTGAATATTTTGTTACGATTCCACAAATTAAGCGCCACCATTTCCACTGTAAATCACACTCAAGGTAAAACTAAGAAATACATATAAAAAGGAAAGGTAGAAAAATTCATGTATATTAACAAGAAAAGTTTTAACTTCTCACTTTGTTTTAAATTAACGCATTGGGGAGCAGTAACATATAAAAAAGTTATATATTTTTAAAATAAAAAGTCTTAAAAATGTTTGACATACATAAAAGTACTTGGTATTATTCGTATTTGAACACCTATATATATATATATATATATATATATATATATACCTAATACTGATATTATTATATTATTATTTTATATATATTTTGCATATTTTCTACTTCATCTTCAACGCACAGTGGTCCCAATATATATATATATATATATATATATATATATATATATAGAAAAGAAATAATTTTGTAACTTGCGAACTGTTATAAACATCTAAAGTTCATAAGTTTTCCAATTGACTTGGAAGACCTGGCGGGTCACGGGCGTATACTTTCAAACTTGGTAACCTCTGGTATGCAACATTATGAAAGATTCAGCAAAAATTCACTTATGACTTGAATATAATTTAGTTGTACTTCTTTACAATCTTACAAGTGCAAAGATACCAAATACTTATATATGCAGCTTACATCTGAAAAAAAAATATTAAAAAAATAAAATAAAAAAAAACAATAAATATTGCAAGCTTTGCCAATTTTTTACATTCTTGTATGAAGTATTTGGTATCATAGGAAATGCCAGTACATGGAGAATCTTAATTAGTGAAAATAAATCAAATGCGGTGAAATTTCTTCGAAGAATGATCCGAAAAACTTAAAATTTGCATTTTAAGAACCTAAATAAAATTTAAAGAAATGGAAATATTGCAATGAAATTTCGGCACAATATTGATAGATTTATTGTAAAAAGTGAGAACTAAAACACTCCCACTTCTCTGTACCAAAATACCCATAATTCCAGTGCGGGAAATCTTGGTTTAAAAATTGACTGTTTTCATTAAAATGATCTCCCGATCGTTGTCAAAGGCGTGGCTCAGGAAATATTTCTTTTGTATTTAACTAATATATGGTGGAATATAGCCAATATATTCTTTTGTTTATCTCAGCTTTGGTGTTTGGGAATTTAAAAAAAAAATAAATAAATAAAAAGGTTTTTCAAAATTGACAAAGTTTGGATAGGGCTTGAGGGGAAAGTCTTATCCAAAGCGCCTTCGATTTTACTTTACACGCATTTGCATTATGATTTATTTGGAAATTATTAGAAAAATACTGTTATTAGGAATAAAAAATATTAATGCTAACACCTTTTTGGAAAATAACCACAAAAATTTGAAAACTTTTTAAAATTTCAAATTCAGATTAATATAACTTTTTATCGGATTGATACATTTATATATTTCTTGTGGCAGTATTATTTGAAATTTTGTTAGAAATGTAGTGAAAATTTTCAACAGATTTTAGGGCATAAATTAAGGCCTCCGAGCTTAAAAAACTTTAAAAAGAAACTAGGCCAAAAATGTGGGCAAAATTTGCTTCGACTTAAATATCTCTTAAACCAAATGAGATAACTTACAAATGTAAACATGATTTTTGTATAGATTTTTGATTTTTGACGAATTTAAAAAAAAAATTACATACCCGACGTTATCAATTTTGGAGGTCTAGATTGTACCGCCATGACCCTCTAGAGAGCTGTGCTTCTGCAAATGAACTGAAAAACAACTTAACTCTGACCATGTGAAATTTTATTTAAATATCTTTAACGGTTCATATGATACAGAATTAAGGACTGCGCATACAAATCTGGTTATAAAAACTACACCAAAGGTCAAATTTCTTTTAAACTAGGGTGTCTATTCTTGAAAACGAGTCGAAGAAATGAAAATTTCCATTAAAACAAAAACAAAGTTTAAAAATTGTTTTTGTCTACCGTACATTTCTAAAATGGAATTTACCGTTTTCAAAAGAAAGATAAACGCGTTAAAGTTCTTACGTTTATTACATTTTAAAAATATATGGTAAACAAAAACAATTGTTTTTTTTCAATGGGGTGGAGTTCTTTATAATTTGTTAGATTAGTCTCTTTCGTTACAAAAACAACACTATTTGTTGTAGTGAGCCATAGCGTGATCAGGCCAGAAAAATGCGAACACACTGTGTTTTCCATGGGAACTCATTCACGTATATTTCTCTGTTCATGGAGCCATTTTTATGAATGAGGTGCTTCTTTCGCGTAAAAATTTCTTTTCAAGCCAAAAACTCTCTTGAGAACTATGATTTTTTTGTACAAAAAATATTTTTCTGACACATTTTCTCTAGCATCAGCAATACAGAATTCCTGTCCAGGAAGTTGCAAAAAGTCTGCCAGTACGTACGTTTTATTGTCCATTATGAGGCAATCATAATTCTAAAAAAATTCTTCCTAAGTATTTTTGCAATCTTTTTTACCTCCAAATACTTTCTTGTGGTTATATAGGGAACTTTATGTACCCTGTACGTCTTTCAGTCAGACTTTTGTGGCACTTATCTTCCAAAGATGCGATGATTCTTTCTTAATATGAAAATTCAATTTTTCTTCTACTACCAAGTTTAATTTCAGTGAGCATGACCTTTTTGTATGTTTTTATGTCCCAAGAAATTGTATATCGTTACACATTTGCCTTCCTAGCAATTATTTTACATAACCGACATGAGTTTTTATTATAAACTTGAATTATGTTTTTCTGTTTTTCTTTTTTTTTATTAAATTTCTATTTTACGAAAAACTAATTATGCTATTACAATGAAATTTATTACATTGCTACTGAGGATAATGGTAATGATGATACTATTGATCATGACAAATATAGATAATTAATGAAATTATTATTTATTCACTGCATCAAAAGTTATAAAACTAAAAACACGTACGGTTTTTTTTTGTGTGCAACCCTTATTTCAAAAAAAAAAAAAAAAACCTGCACCGTTAAAAGTTAATTCAAATATTTTCTAAATCACTGTGAATTTATTTTTTTATGTAGTTTTCGTTATCACTTTTAAATGTCCATATAATTTTTAATATTATTAATACCATTATGAAACTGTTGTTATTGGCCAGGATTTTTTAATTTTTAAAAAATATTATAAAATAATAAATAACATACAAAAAAACTTATATAAACCTCGTTGATATTGTTGATAAAAATTCAGTCGCTTAATACTTTTATCTGATAAAACAAATCACCAAAAAACATTTTTCAATATATGCATGATTTAATTAAAATTTTAACACATTTGTTTATAAAGTTATCATCACGTTATTTAATTAAATAAAAAAGCTACTGAATACTTTAATTTGGAATAACTTATTTTTTTATATACATTTGGTCATATAAAAAGTATCCGCGGTTTTTTAGAAAATGTTTGAACTAAAATGTAGTTTCAATATTCCATCGCTGTAGAACTTTTGTGGCTTCTCGGCAAAAAACTTGGCCAAGTCTTTTTCAGCGGCTCTTTTGTTTGCCAATTTTTTTTTACCATCCAGAGAGTTTTGCAGAGACCGAAAGAAATGGTAGTCAGGCTATACAGTTGGTGCATCAATACTTCCCAACCAAGTACAGTTAATTTTTGTCGGGTCATCAAAGATGTTTGTAGCCTGTCATTGTCATGATGGCATACAAAATCTTTCATTTTTGCCAATTCTGTTTGCTTTTTCTTGATTGCTTCATTCAAAAGTTCAAGTTGTAAACAGTAGAATTCAGAATTGATGATTTCGTCTGGTTGAAGTAGCTCATAATGGATAATTTCAATCCAATCCAAGCAAACAATAAACATAACCTTGTTTACCGTCAAATCCGGCTTTAAAGTCAAATGATTCCAAATATTCATGTGGTTGAAGTCTAGTGCCTCCACTATATGCTATCATCTTGCGTAACGGTCTTGTTCCACAATTTACAAAATTTCATCAGCTTTTACAGTGAATGGCCGACAAGAGCAAACCACTCCTGTCCGATTCCATCCGACATTCACTCACAGCATTCTTACCGCATATTTTACAGTTTTTTCGGCATGATTTTGCAAAGTTTTTATATCATATAAAAACGTATCAAAAAGCATCACATCGTGTATTTCTTAAAATTTTCACAGGTTTTCAAATCGATGTAAATTTCTGCATGAGTGACGAATCAAAGAACTTTCTTTAACAAAAATATAACCTGTAATATCACCATTCAAACAGGTGACCGCTTGATACAATCGAATTAGTCTTAGTCGCTATATGGGCATCAAGAAAAAAAACCACGGTTACTTTTTATATGACCTAATATTTTAAAGTTTTTGGGGCTAGAGTTCATTTGGTGATTGAATTCTTAAATATGTGATGATGTGATTTCCGTATTTACTATTTTTATTTGCTCTTATGGTTAATATCTGTTTTTATTATGAATTTTTGAATTTCTAAACCAAACAATTAAAAAAAAAGCTAAATAAAATAAGCAGATTATTTTTCCTTTTTCTAAATTTCCAAAAAATTTTGGAGGGTTTTCCTTTTTGTTAATAGATGAATTTTTAGAATAATTAAAATTAACAGAACTCAAAAAATATTAATACTTTTTTAAGTTTTAACTTATTTTTAACTCAAATGTTGTATTAGACAAATGCATTTTTGTCTAAACCATTTTCTAAAAATATTTAATGCTTTTAGGAACCACTTGTGAGGCCTTATGCATTTGTACTGACTTCTGTAACGCATAGAAACAATTGAATATACCGATCTACTCAGAATCACTTTCTAAGGTGATTTAATGATGTCCGTCCGTCCGTCTGGCTGTTCCTCTATATAAATTTTATCAACAAAGTACAGGTCGCAGTTTTAAAAATATCTTGATGAAATTTTACACGAATAATTATTTCGGCACAAGGGCAAAGCCTATTGATCAATGCATTATTTTACTTATCCGCCATAAAAATGTCCTCTCGAAATAGGGATATAATGATCATAAATCCTTTAAATATAGCATTACTTTAATGAAATTCAGAGCAAAGACGTTTTGTATGAATCGTTGTGCCAAATTTCATAAAGATCGGTCAAAAATTGGCCATAGTTTCCAACTCTTCCAAAAATCACTTTAACATGTATAAATCTCACATAAATGTAAGTATCTAGTTAATATCCGTCACAATTAAGTTTTATATAATCAGAAATCACAATGCAAAATTTTATGAGAACCATAGCTCCCATATAAGACATTTTTGGGAATCACGTTAAAGGGCATAAATTTATATAAATGTTAGTATCAATATAATATGCTATAATCGTATATTTTATTTTAAAAGTATCGGTTCACAATTGGCTACAAGTATAATGCAAGACTCTTTCCCGAATTTTTATGCACATTCACAATGATGTATGTTTGGTTGGTCTTGACCAATTGTATCTTTCTTACTTGTTTTGGAATAAGTCCTCCTCTATAATTTTCTCATAGAACTTAATTCGATCCAAGTAGTAGTTTTTTTATTTATTTATTTATTTTATTATATATATATATATATATATATATATATATATTTTTGATAGGCTTCACTGCAGTGAATGCACATAATTACATCATAACAGGTTGCTATGAAATAAAAAAAAGGTTGAATGGGTTAGGAATGCAACATAGTTTATGGGTATGGTATAGGTTTAGAATTTTATTTATATTTTATTTATTATTGTACTATTTTAGAATTATTATACCATTTTTAGAAAATGGGCAGTTATATCCGAAAAAACCAATTTTTTTTTTAATTTTATGGCCATATATTTTTTTAAGTGTTTCTTTCCCTAATACAATATTTTATTAGAAATGAAATGGACTATTATTTGATAAAATCGAATAAGAATTACAAAATATACAATTATTTTCAAAATTGCCAAACTCATAAAATCTTGTTATTTTACGTCTATTTTGTGGTTGTAACTATTTTGCATCATAAGCAGTTGCTAGAATGTATAGATTTTTTTATACTGGGGATATATCAAAATTTACAAAAATGGTATAATAGTCTAGTACCCCACATCTACAATCTACACTTTAATACATATATGAACATAGAAATGTCACATTTATATGATTCACTATTGTGATCAATGTTGATAGTTTACCTTTTTAAGACTAAATCTTTTTTTATTTTACTTTTAGATTAAAAATTTTCTCTTTAGCTTTTTCCAGCCTTTTCCGATTCTTAAAATTGTCTTAAAAAGGCAAAAATATTAGTATATCCATAACGAAGAAAACAGTTTGTTATTTGCTGTTACTAACATTATTTTTGCAGAATCATAAGTATTGATGATGATTACATATTTCAACAGGATAACGCTGAAATCCATACCTCGAATCAACCTAAATCGTGATTTAATGAACATAGTATTTCACTAATGAACTGACCGGCTTGCAAATTTATAAGATGATTTATAGGGGTACATCACCCGTAAACTGAAAACTAAGCAAGTCTGGGAAGAAACTGACAGTGATTTTCTTCAAAAATTAATCGAATCAATTCCAGACCGAATTTTTGAAGTTATCCAAAACACAGGTACATCAACACATTATTAATAATGCTAAATTGATTCATTAGTTTAAGTGCGTATATAGGAAAATGTCATAAAAAATTACAATGAAAAAAAAAAAAAAAATATATATATATATATATATATATATATACAATGTGCATTTTAAGTCTTTTGTTATTAATTTTTTAAGTAAAGTCAATAAATAATTTGTAGGAACTTAATTATTTTTTAGTCCCATTTTTGGTATGTTGATAAAAAAAAAGTTGATGTCTATTTACAGGAATATGTACCAGTGTATATATATCGCCCAAAAATTTTTCTTAGGTCTTTGTATTTTGTAAATATGCGGCATATGCATAAGCTGTAAGCGGAATTTTAATTACATATATAAGATGAACATGTTTTCTTTAAATGCAGTTATTTAAAAATAGTATTATCGTTTAAAAATACGATGAAAATGCAAATGCAATTTTAAGATGTATTTTTAAAAAATGTCTATCATTTAAATTTTTGTCTATCTCTGATATTATAAAAATTATAAAGCTTATTATAATACTAAAAATTGCAATATAAATTGTTCTGGGACAAAATGATAGCCCATTAAAAATAATTTTATTTTTATTATATTCCTTCAGATTTTTTCACACAAAAATAAGTGTACATATATATATATAAAAATATAAAATTATTTTGGTTATACCATTTTATAATTTGTTGTTTGTGATATAAAAAATTTTTTGTCCAACAATCATTACTAATTCACAGTGTAATAAATATATTTTTTATAATATTCATCAAAAACATTAAAAAAATATTTAAAATAAAAACAGCATAAGTTTATTAAAAATGCATCCAGATACTGCATTCTTTCTGTGAGTGCATCCTAAGCAAAAACTCTGTTTTTAAATTATACAATATTTATTGTAATGGACTTTATTTTATTTCTAAATCAATAAAATGCGAAGTATAGTTAAATAAGTATGAACACTTAAATTTACATATTAAATTTACATATTATAAAAAAATAAAATTTTTGTATGAAACAGACGGGTGGTAATTTTTCTAAAAAAATATTAAAAATAGTAGATCACCTTATTCCAGAGCATTTATTATTGCATTTTGTAGTAAAGATATTGCTTCAAAACATATTAAAAGAAAATTAAAATCGAGGGGGCAGAAATTTGTCAAAAATGCGTTGTAAAACTGCAATTGCATTACGAGTGCAATTATTGCTTTTAAAGAGCCCTCAGTTGACCTTCACTAGAGCCGTGAAACATTAAAATCCATCTATATTATAAAGAGATATTAACATTGATATTAACAAGTTGGAGAAAATAATTATGAGAAAGACTAAACGGCTCCATACGTTATATGCATACCAAATATGAACAAACCATGATGGCCCCTTTAAAAAAAATATACTTTTTTATAAATCTCTCGTGGAACGAACGATATATACATATATATATATATATATATATATATATATATTCTGTCCTTTATTTCACTACAGGTGTAAAGGCTAAGTTTGTCACTCCGTTTACAATTTTCTTCCGTGAGCAAAAAACTTAATACTTTTGGATCCTTATAAGAAAGTTGAAGTCGAAATAATGATGTCCGTCTGTCTCTCTCTTTAATTGTCCGTCGTTTGAATTGGCGTTTAAGAAATCCACCGATAACTTCCATATAACAATATATAACAACTAGATGTCCATTTGACTGGCAGGACGGCAGACTGCCTGTCCATGTAAATCTCGTGCACAAAGTACGGGTTGCAATTTTAAAGATAATTCAATGAATTTGGCACGTGGAGCTTTTATGATACAATGATGAAGCCTATTGAAATTGGTTTTGATCGGTCCATTATTTAACCTAGCCCCATAAAAATGTCACCCCAGAATAAAGTTTAAACACTCAAAAATGCCTTCAAAATAAAAATATTTTAATGAAATTATGTGCAAAGAAGACCTATGCAAGTACCAATCTTTGTACCAAATTCTATGAAGATCGGTTCACAATTGACCCGTATAAACCCCTCTTCCGAAAATCTTTTTAAAGTGCATAAATCCCATACGAATGTTAGTATCAAGTTAATATTCGACCCAAATGAGTTTATGTATGTAGAAACAACATTGCCAAATTGTATGAGAATCGGTCCATATTTCAACACAGGTTCTATATAAAGCAACTTCCAAGAATCTACCTAAAATACATAAAATCATCTAGATGTTAGTATCAACGCATTATTTTACACTTGTATATTTTATAATGGTGTAGGGTATCGTATAGTCGATCTTTACCGACTATATCTTTCTGAGTTGTTGAATTTACTCTAAAACAATTATAATTTCTAAGTTAATGAAAAAAATAATCGTTATTTTTTAATCGAAAAATAACAATCAAGAATAATAATTATATGTTGAGCAAAAGTTCAAAATCAAAAATACTCGTTATTCCTTAATCGATAAATAAAAATCAAAAAATAATCATAATAATTTGAGCAAAAAATAAATCTAAAAAATAATTGTTATTTGTTTGGTTTTTTTTTTTTTGGAAAAAATAAATAATTATAGTTTTTTTGCATATTTGGAAAGTGCGTTCAAAACAGAAAAAAAAATTATATATACATATATATATATATATATATATATATATATATATATATGTTTGTATATTATATATATATATATATATATATATATAAGTATTCCAGAACATGTTCCCAAAGTTCTTGGATCACATTGACTTTTTGGACAAAAAAATTTTCATAATCGTTATTTAGGATCCCCGAAAAAATCCGGTTTTCTCGTATTTCTCGATCGGACATTAGTGTAAGAAAAGCACAACGCTTAGATTAGTAAAATAAAATATAACATTTTCGTCATTACCTAAATTAAGCGTCATATTCAATGCGATTACAAATTTTTTAAACTTATAGTAAACCTGATTTTAAGTAGTTCAGGTAGGGTGAACAATTTTTTACGTCACTTAAAAAAAAAGAGAATTATACATTAAACCAAATTTTTATCCTTCATTCATGTCAAAATAAGCTTTTGTTCTCTACGCATCCCATTACAAAATACGAATTGGCTTAAAATACTTTTGTAACTGTAAAGTTTTAGATATAATATTTATCTGCAATAACATTTGCCTCTTAAAGGGTTAATTTTCTTTTAAGGTAATAAACCAATTTAAAAAAATGGACGTACTTTACAAAATTCCCTCCCTCTTTCGAGAAAGACATACAAAATTCTTTTGTTTTCTATTAAAATTCAAGAAAAAACAAAACAATAAGAAAAAAAATGAAAAAGTATTTTTTAAGAATTTAATTTTAACGCAACGCATTTCTATATATTTTTGCGAAACGTTTCTATTTTTTTTTTACTTTTTTGTTTTCGAAAGTCTAATGCATAAAATATTGTTGACAACTACATTGTATTTTTGCACATATTTTAAATACCCAAATACAGACATCTCTACAAGAGACTACAAAGCCAAAGTAGGTATAAATAAGTATGTGTGGTTATTTCTACTATATACACACATGGACGCACTCATTCTCACATTAAGAAACTTGAGCTTGATTGTTGTGTTGTGTTGTAACAATATCTATAGCATATTTACTAGGGCTGAAAACAAAATGCAAACAAAAGTGAAAAAAATGGGTGACAAAAAAATAATAAATAAATAAAAACTCAAGTTACCACAACACTGCTTTCATACTTCTGCTATGTTAACTTGGAAAACTCTATTGTTTTGCAGCATTTTTTGTCTAGTAACAAAGTAGTTTTTCTTTTCTATATTTTTTTTTTTTTTTTTAAGAAATATACAAACCTCATGTTTTATTTTAACAGAAAGCAAAAATGAGAAGAAAAAAACTGAAAACACTGTTACATGAAATATGTGACATGACGTGTTAACGGAAGTTGTGAAATTAGCAAACATGTTTTTCTTTTTTTATAATATATGTCATTCATTCCATGAAAGAATACCCAGAAATTTTCCTTATGTTTTCGGACTTTGTTAATATAGTCTATGGAGCCATTTGAATATCTCCATTGTTAAGCCAAATTCATACTACGCTAATATTTGATAATTTTTGCAAATATTTGCCTTGTATAATGCAACCATGAAATATTTTTAATGATTCAAACAAGATAATAGCTGAATTTGAACAAATAAAAGTATTTTTCCTTAACTAAAGCTAAGTTCAGATTACGCAAATATTTGACACGAAATATGTCATTGCATTTTCCCGCAGTTTATGCAACTAAATACAGAACTGATTCTTTGTTCACGTTACGCTTATTTATTTAACGATTTTTGTTTGTGGAAACAGCTATCAAATATCGTAAAATACGAGAAGGGAAAAATATTATAAGCACGTTAAGATTAAATGAAAACTATTTACTCAAAATTGGATTAAATGCACAACTACCATAAATTTATTTAATATCAATTATATTGAATGAATTTATAGGAAATTCTAATTTTTTTATTTCATTTTAATTAACTCAAAACAATTTTTTGAGAGAATTGTGGAATGTGTGCGGGCCAAGATAACTTTTGTAGCATTTTTATTTAATCTAAAGTGAAATTGCTATTTATTTTAAATGCAAATATTTATAAAATTAAAAAGGAATATATATATGTATATATTTATTTATTTATTTATAAAATTAAAACTAAACCTAGTAAAGTAAAATATTTAGATAATATAGGAAAAACAAACTATTATCAAACGATTAATTGCTAAATTTAATACGCACTTTAATAAAAATTACTTTAAAAAATTTATATTTACAATTTTTTATAAGTAATTTATATTTATATATAATAACAACCCCATTTCCTTTTATCATCTTTTACAAAACAGTCCTGTCTTCACAAAACAACACTGTTTTCGTTGCACGCCACTTTCAGCTGTATAACATAGTGTCTACATTAGAGATTTTTTTATCAAGACAGACGTTAAACTTAAGCGAATTCGTGGAAGGTGGCAACAGTTGCACAAAAACAACAATATGGCATATTCATTATTGTTTTTTATATATACAGTTTGACAACTGTAATAACCAAAATAATAATCAACTGCTTAACTAAGGTTACTTTATATATATTCGCACTGATTTTGACGTATGTTTTAATATAAATTTGCCTAATGTAGATAATAGGTAAGAAATAACAAGTATTATCATGGTTACATAATAACAAATATTATCATGTTAAACACAGAAAAAAGTTACCAATCACCAAATACATTAGTAAATAATTCACTCAATTAAAAACTTTTTTTTAAATTTGCACCTTTCAACAAAATTATTATATTAATTACTAAAAACTGTAAAAAATTTAAAACAGAAACATTTTTCCAATTAAAAAATTTATCAAATCTATCAAGTAAATGATTGAATGAATTAAAAATTTAAGTGAGAAATAAAATTTTACTTAAGTTTTATTTTTATTTCATATTTACTTGAATATATTTATTAAATTCAGATGCAAAGTGAAACAACTGTGTTAATTGAAAAATATACGGTAATAATATTTTCCGTGAAAGTTTTATTTAAAACACTATATTTTAATAGATAAAATATACATTGATCACTTTTTTGTCAATTTAAAATTTGTGTACATAAAAACAATAATTTCTTTCAACTCAAGCCGTCCACAAATAGTTTTGTTTGTCCAAAATAAGCTGTAATATTTTTTGAATCGTAAAAATAGTTCGTGTCCTCATTATGAAAAACAAATATTTGCAAAAATCGTCAAATATTAACCTAGTGTGAACTTAGCTTAAAAATGCCGCTAGTTCGCGCATTGTGTGAATACATGTTGTAAAATGTTTACCACAATTTTGAACAAAGTTTTATTTGATCTTACAAAATAAATTTTAGGTCAAACAGCAGCAAACAACAGCTCATGATGTGGATGATGAATGAGTGGATGGCTTGAGTTGAATAATACATGTTATTTTTTATAGATCTGAAACTGGCGTGCAAGGAAAACAATGCTGTTGAAAACAGAGATGTTTTGTAAATGAAGAGAAAAGGAAACAGGGTTGTTCTTGTGTGTAAACATAAATCACATGTAAAAAAATTTTAAATATATATATTTTTTTTTTAAATAACGTAAATCACTTATAAAAAATTTTAAATATATATTTTTTAAAATAAGTTTTATTTATATGCTTATTAAATCTTGCAATTAATCGATTTATAATAGTTCATATTTATAAATATTTTTATTCAAAATAAATAGTTTTTTCGCTTTACATTAAATAAAACCGTTACACACATTACCTTGACATCCAAATGTTTCGAAATTCTCTCAGATAATTATTATAAATTGACTAAAACAAAATAGAATATAAGATTTTCCTATAAATTAATTTAATAATTGATGTCAAATAAATTTATGATAGTTGTGTGTTTAGTCAAATAATTTTTAGTAGATATTTTTCATTTAATCGGAACAGGCTTGTAATATTTTATCCCTTCTCGTATTTTACTATATTTGTTTCAACAAACATAAATTGTCTAATAAATAAGCGTAATGTGAGCAGAAAAACAACTCTGTATTTAGACGCAAAAATTACAGGAAAATACGATGAAATATTTCGTGTCAAATATTTGCGTAATCTGAGCCCAGCTCTAGTTTTTTGAATTTTGAAAAACTTGCGAAATTATTCACGATTTTAAATTTTTGAAAAGTAAAAGAAAAAAATAAAAAGCGTGTAACTTTTAGCACCAATATCTGTATAAACTGTATAAACTGAATTTAATGATTTAAATTACATATAGAAGGTGAATAAGTCCTCTTTAAATAAAATAATTTAAAAATAATATTATCGCTTAGAAATACATTCATAATGCAAATTCAATTTTAGGATGCATTTTTGAAAATTTTCTACTCCTTAAATTATTGTTTTTCTACGATATTATAATAATTATAGTGTTTACTAAAATTTTTTCTGAGAAAAAATATTCCTACTGATTTTTTCACAAAAAAAAAAAAAAAAAAATTAAATTTCTTTATAGTTTTTCTTTTATTTTTATGAGTTTATTTTATAATTCATTTCAGTCGTAACATTTCCTACTTTCTTACATGTGGTATAATATCTAATGTAATGTATTATTAACATATTTGTCTTCAATATAAAATACAAATATTTAAAATCAAAAAGGTGGAAATTTCTTAAAAATGCATGTGAAAATTGCACTCTTGTTGTGAGCGCATCTTAGTGTATTCAAAAACCGAAACTGGAAACCGGTTAACTGGTTTAAAGGGTCGACCGATTTCGAATAATTTTTATTTTTGAATAATTCGACAGACCGGGTTTTTTGTCGGTTAACCAATTTTTTATGAAAAATTCCTTCTTTTATTTTTTAATAAATTAGCCTATACTTCCCATTTTTTATATTTTCTAATTGAACCTTATTTATGGCCTGGTGCATTAAAATTATAAAATAGTTTAAAAATTAAATTTGTATGAAAATAAAATTTATTTTTTTTTTTTTATTTATTTATTTTTTAATTTTTTTTTTTTTTTTTTTTTTTTTTTGTGGTTATTTTTAATAAAAATTTTAGATTTAAACAATACTTTTGTTGTACTGAATCAGGCCCTTAATTATTTGAAGATATTTTTGATTTCATTATGAACTAATAAAGTTTTAAGTCTAGTTTTTGTTTTAGTTTCTAATTTGAGATTTGTGTAACACCAGACATACTGAGAACTGAGGTTTGTATATTTTCAACCCTTTCAATCATTTCTGCATATTTATTCCCAAAAAAAATCGAGATTATTTATATTTAGTAAAAAATTTCAAGTGCCTTACTAAGTCAATTATTATAATTACTTTTTAATATACTTCATCAATCATACAAACTATTTATGAAAATAATTCTAAAAAATCTTAGTGCGAAACATCACGCAAAAAATTAGAAATGCTTAATCAAAAATGATATATAATTCAAAAATGACACAAAATCACTTCAAGATATTGGGTAATTTTTGTTTTTTTTTTTTTTTTTTGACGATTTTCCATTGAGTCATTTTGCTGGATGTTATTTATAAATTTATTACAACTTCTTTAGAAAAATATCAAAAGCTATTGAGAAAGAAATCATAAGTTTTTTTTAAAAAAAAAGAAACCTTTTTTCCGGTCTTCCTTTTGGTCATTTAGACTTTTTGATCTTTATTAAAGTTCAATAGCCTCGTTTTTCTCATCTCCTGGCAACACTGATTATAAAAGTACTTTCTTTAATAAAAATAATAATAATTTTTTTAATAAAAACCAGTTAACCAGATTTTAAAAAGGCTATTTTTCGAATAACTCAAAAACCATTTTCTGAAAATATCAATTTTTTTTAATACATTTTTCTTTGAATGCATTTTTAACAAAAATATTCTTTTTGTATTATGCAATATTATTCACAATATTTATTGTAATAAATTTTATCCGACGTATAGTTAAAAAGTCATGAACACTTAAAGTTATATATTTTACCTGTACTGTTAAAACCAAAGTGGGAAAATGTGCTAGAATTTACAAGGAAAAATGTCTAGCATTTTTCTTTGTAAATGCTAAAAATAAAAAAACGTACCAGATAAAAATATTAAGAACAGAAATTGTTTGTATTTAAAAAAAGAAGACATATTATTTATTTTCAGGGCTAAAGTTACAAGAATATTGAAGAAAATAATAAAAACACATTTATGAGTAGATTTTTCAAAATTCAAAATTCTAATTTTATAATAAGGTATCCAAGTATATGTTCTCTGAATTATACTCTCACACGCATTCCAAATAACATATAGGTCAACATTTTGATGAACTGAAATCTTCTTTCTTTTACCAAAAACTTGATTTTTAAAATTTAATTTATTATGAAAAACCAGACACAATATAAACTCAAGAATTTGAATAAATATTTTAGACCCCAATTCGGATTGTCGAATTATCCAGATTATCGATGGACCAAATTTTTTCCTGGTCCAATTTTGTTAAAAGAAAAAAGCATTAAAATATATCTTTTATTTAATATGTAAAACACTTATATTCACATACATTAGTTTTTGATTGTTTTTTGAAAAACAGAATGAGTTTAAACGTCACTGTTCACATATCATTTTATTGTGTTTTTTCTTTTGGCCTGTTTTTAATTCAAAAAATAAAATTTTTAAACATATAAAAATTTATGAAAAAATATAAATCTCATTCATAATTTTTAATTTTTTGTTTTTAAACTGTCTGACAATTCAAATTCAAATTTAAAAAAAATCATTTCTATTCTTGTTCCTGAAGAATTTTTGGAAGAAATATTAACTAAAAATTAAAGAATTCAACCAGAATCAACTCTTATATAGTAACTATATCATTTCTAATTATATTTCCTAAGTCGTATTAAATTTTAATATAAAAGGACTTTTGTTATTTAATCCGGATTATAGAGTTATGGAATGAAAAGCTAGGAAATGCAGTCTGGATTACCGAAAAAAATTTTAAAAATTTTCTCTTTGTTATTAGTTAGAAAATTTGACAAAGCATAACCAAAAATGTTCTTATAATTAAGTAAAATACAAATCTTAATATAATATTTTCAAACAAATTATACACGAAGTTATTACTCTTAATAACTCTTATTCTTCAACAACCTTTAAATGAACCAAATGAAATTTGTATTAAAATTATAATTTTTAATATTTTATATATTTTTTAATAATTTTTTTTTATATATAATTTTTAATAATTTTTAATATTTTTTAATATTCAAATAATATTAAAAAATAATTTTAACTAAATAAATAGACCTTTACCCAAAAACCAATATTTAGCAAAAAATAAAATTCTCGAAAAATTTTGTCTTCAAAAAAAAAAAAAAAAAAAAAGTATGAAACTAAATATTCACAATTATATTTCAAAGAACAAAAGAAAATATCATAGGGCTGTTAACTTATCAAATTCAAAGCAAGAACTAAAACATAACCATATAAAAAACGAAAAATAAAGATATAGTCGGTCAAGACCGATTATACGATACCCTCCACCATTGTGCGAACATAAAAATTCGATAAGGGGACTTGTATTACACCTGTGGCCAATTTTATTAAATGTAAAATAATATACATAAATACAGAATAATGCATTGATACTAACATCTAGATGATTTTATCCACTTTAGAAAAGTGGGTTTATATGGAAGATATGGTAAATTATGAACCGATTCTCATAAAATTCGGAATTTATGTGCGTTAAAGTGATTTTCGAAGAGGGGTTTATATAGGAGCTATGGTCAATTATGGAGTGATTCACATAAAATTTGGTGCAAAGATTGATACTTTTATATAACTATTTTGCACCGAATTTCATTAAAATGTGCTTATTTCTAAAGCGTTTTTGAATGTTTAAAATCAATTCTGGGGAGATATTTGTTGTATGAGGGCTAGGTGAAATAATGGACCGATTACAACCAGTTTAAATAGACTTCGTCCCTGTATCATATAAGTCCAATGTGCCAAATTTCATTGAATTATCTTTAAAATTGCGACCCGTAGGAAGATGGACGGACATCGTTAGATCGATTTAAAGAGTGATTCTGAGTCGATTGGTATACTTTAAGATGGTTGTTGGATGATTTTTTCTATGCGTTACAAACATCAGTACAAACACATAATACCCCAACCACCTATGGTGGTGTAGGGTATAGTGACATTATTTTCACACAAGCTAATAATTTTGTCTACAATTAAGCTTTAAGTTTGGGACCATAATATCTTATTAGGTTTTTGTGATGAAACCGATCTGAAACGAGTTGAAATCTCAAAGATATGTGATGTATTTATTTTTTTGGTTTTCTTTATTGATGAAATTTATAGTGAACTCATTTTTATCAGATTTTATTATAAAATTTTAAGTGTTCCACGAAATTGTTCTTAAATCGATCGAAATTCATCACAACTTTTCAAATCGTTCAATTGGAAAACAGTCGATTTCCATCACATACCTGATTATGATATTTTAGATTAATTAAAAAGTTATTTAATTATGTATAAAGATTTTAATTTTCATGAAAATTCGAAATTAATTAAAATTTTGTTTTATTTTAATTTACAACATAAATTCAGTTACGCTCACAACTAAATTTCAACAGTATTAAAAATTAATAAGTTAATTTGTCATAATAATTTCTTATAACAAAAGAATTATAGTTTACTTACTATACGTCTACATACATGAAGACATTTTTATTTCTTAACATTAGAAACAACGTCAGCAGTTTATTTTATTTATTTCCAACATTGTATTAAGAGGTGGAGAAAACGTACATGAGAAATTAAGATGCTAAATTTCCTCTTTTATTGAATTTTTTTTATTCTTATTCTTTATTTTCCTTTTTGAATCACCTTTTTTCTGTTTGCACTTTTTTTCTGTTAAAGAGAACCAATCTTTAAAAAAGAACAATAAATTTGACAGTTTATGTTAAAAATTATTGCTCAACTTTGTGTTTAAACATTTATTGTGAAATAAATAGATTTCTTATTGGTCCACATGTAACATTTTAAAGACAGTGATAGAATTTGACAGTTGCCAACATAAAAATGTCTACGTGTAGACTAGGGGTTAATTGTCAAAAATTATTTGATAGGTTAATTGTTTGTAATTGTTTTGGCTTTAACAAAGTTTATTTGGCTAAACAAACTCTTTAAGTATCTCATTAGTTACCATCATTAAAAACACTAAATTTTATTTGCAGTTTTAATTTTTAGAAAAATCAAAAACTTATAATGTTTTTATAATATAAAACTATAAACTAATAAAAAAAAATACGCACAAAAGGCTAGAAAAAGGGCCAAGTGCAAGATAAATTTTTTTCGTGCTAAATGAATTTAATATGCCATTTACACCAAACAAAACCTAGTAAAACTAAACTAAAAAACCACTGAAATAACTATTTATGATACATTGTGTTTAGCAAATTTTAGAACCGTACCTCTTATATACATATAAAAAGCAAAATTAAATTTAAATTTTATAGAAATTATTTATTTTGTTTATGAAATTATTACAATAAATAATTTGTTAAAAATGTTTAAAATATGTTTTAATATTGAAACTATATATTCCCTGGTCGAAGAAATAACAAATAGAGCTGAAATAAAAAATATCCAAGAAATGTGAATGTTAACAAAAACTACATTGGGATGAAATAAGGTATGTAAACGTTGTAGTTTTTGAAATTTTGCTTTTTAAAAACCAATTAGTTTTTGTTTTGCTATAAACGATATATAAAAGTGATATATTTAAAAGTGCTAAATTGGCAACACTGTATATTACTAAATTACAATAACAAAAAAAATAAAATAAAAAACCAAAATATTATGAAATAATTCAAATTTTGTATGAGAAAACTGGTATTCATTTTTGCCAAAAAAAAATATTAATAATATTAGATTTGCTTGTCCCAGAACAATTATTATTTCATTTTGTAGCAAAGATATTGTTTTTAAACTTATTAAAAGAAAATTAAAATTGCAAAACTGCAATTGCATTACGAATAATTTTTTAAAGGTAAATTGTTACCTTTGAATAATTGCCTTTAAATTTTATAAAAATTCATATTGTAAGTGAATTCGCGATTTTTTTTTTAATTAGAAAAAGTAATAATGAGAAAAATAAAATTGTTCCATAAGTTATATATTTATCAAATAAAAACAAAATCCGATGACCACCTGTGAAAAAATAGCAATTTTTTATAAATCTCTCGTGGAATGAACGATGTACAATTTCTTTTGTTTCTAAACTTGTTGTGTCTTATATTTTTCCCCATTTCTCTAATTGTTGTTTTCTTTTTATTATGTTTGTATATATTTTGTAGCAAATAACTGTACAAATATATATAAAAATAATATTATTTTTAAGTTAGCAGTACAGGATTTATTTAAAAAAAAACCTCTCTTGAAAACAATTTTCTTTTAAACTTATTTTTTTTTTTTTTAGTTTTACACCCTCTGTTGAATCAACGAAAGTTTTCCAAAGTGTTTTTCATATTTCTTTGTTTTTAAATCAAACGCATCAGTAGATTAAGAAAATTTCGTTTCTATAAACTCTGTTCATTCCAACTTTTTTTTTTTTTTTTGAAAATTTAAAAAACAAAATAAACTTGTTTAAAGTTCTTTATTTGCCGCTTTCTTTTACGCACAAAATTCGATGAAACGTATAATTAATATTTAATTTTTAATTTATCATACGCACTGTTTGTTTGTCTTGTTTCTTTTGTAGCTAACTTAATGGATTTTATTCTTTTTCTTGGTATTTCTTTTTTATACCCCACACCACCATAGGTGTTAGGAGTATTATGTGTTTGTGCTGATGTTTGTAACGCACAGAAAAAAATCATCCAACACCCACCTTAAAGTATGCCAATCGACTCAGAATCCATGTCCACGTAAACCTTGCGCAGAAAGTACAGGTCGCAATTTTGAATAGAATTCATACAAATATCCTCCCGGAATAGGGGTTTAGCGATAATAAATGCATTAAATATAGAAATATTTTAATGAAATTTTGTGTAAGGAAATTTTATGTAAGTATTAATCTTTGTACCTAATTTCATGAAGATCGGCCCATAATTGACCATAGCTCCCATGTAAAACCCTCTTCCGAAAATCGCTTTAACGTGCATAAATCACATGCACATATTAGTATCAGGTTTATATTCGACACAAATAAGTTTTATATAAGTAGAAATTATAGTGACAAGTTTTATGAGGATCGCTCCATAATTTACCATAGCTCCCATATAAGCCCACTTTCTGGAATCACCCTAAAGTGCATAAATTCTTATGAATGTTAGTATTCACGTAATATTCTGTATTCGTATATTTTATTTTACACTTAGTAAAAGTATCGGTCCACAATTGTCTACATGTCTATTTATAAGACCCCTCCATGAATTTTGACGGACATGCACAATGGTGTGGAGTATCATATGGTCGGGCTTGACCGACTATATCTTTCTTAGTTTTTAATTATAAATAAGGGCTGAAACATATAAAAGAGTTTCTATTTAAAATTCCTTTAATTAGTTTTTTATATATATTTTTTTTATTTTTTATATAATTATTAAAACTTCTTTGAAAGAGTTTTCAGAAATCATTTGCTTAATTTATTATTATTTTTCATTATTGTTTAAAAGGTTATAATTTTTTTAATTTAGGATTTCAGCGAAAATTTAAACTTACTGTTTTATTAAAGTTTAATGTTCTTACCTGCAAAAGAGAAAACAAATATTTAATTAGTATATGTATATAAAAGGATAAAAATTTAATTTAGAATAATATAATTTTCATGGAAATATTTTTAGAATCAAAATAATAATAATAATAATAATAATAATAATTTGATTTTTTTTTTATTTTGTTAATAAAAATATTAACAAAACTATTCAATGTGTATATGTGGCCAACACTGCAGTTAATTTTAAAGAACAGTTCCTGAAAATTAGTGACAATCAATTTTATATACAGAACATTAAGAAAATGACAACCACTCTAATACAAAATAGTTTCCCTAAACATCTAATTGACTTCCTCATTAGGACAATAAAAACTCGTTTAAACAATGATAATAATATTGACAACACTAAAGATATACAAAGAAAATATTTTTAGAGTGTATCATACATCCCTGGCCTAACTTAAAACAAACAAATAAGAAAGACAATGAAGTACAACAACATACAATTTGCTTATTAGCCACAAAAAAAAAACAACAAATACAATATTCACAAATATAAAAACCAAAATCGACAAGCAACAATAAAAAAACGTTGTTTATGAAATTAAATGTAATGGGAACGAGGAAAGTAATTGTTATCAGGGATGGCATGTTTTTTATTTAAAAATCAAAATCTCTGTTTTTTTATAGATAAGTGGTTTGAGGCTGAATCCAAAATATTTAATAATACTTAAAACCCGCATTTATAAATTAACCCTTTTATTTTATTAAAAAATGCATTCATAAAGTAATAAATTGTGTGATTTTGGAAACGCAATCGGATAATGTAAAATACATGTATGTATTTTTAAGAAGATAAACGTTTCTATTTTACAAAATAGCTCGCCAGTACAAGATCATGAATGTTATAATAAATGTGATGTATCACCATAAAACTTTCAGAAAATGAATTTTATATCAGAGCACATTGAATAAATATGTAAAAAATAAGCAGCTGATGAGCATAGCTGCTTATTTTTTACATATTTACTATAACACATTGGAACTGTCAAAATCCATACATAAAAAATTAAATATTATATACCTCGTTACGGGACGAGTAAACCTTACGAATATGCCTTGGTTTACAGTGATGAATTTTTTTTCTTTTTTTGGTATATAAATAGTTGTATATACATATTTGTAAACAAATTATATTATTTTTATTTTATTTGTTTATAATTACAATACAATTACAAATTATATTCTAATTCTAACCGAGCGCAGTAACGAAGACCATATCTCGTTGTAGTGAAACAGACAAGAGTCTCTGGTGGGAATCGAACCCACAACCTCTAGACTGACAGATTAGCTCACTACCAACTAGGCCATCGTGGCACCCACAAATTATATTAACAATTAATTGACGAGAATTAAAAAAAGAATTGCAATATTTTAAAATGGTATGTATTTTTGGATGCAAAATATTTCCAGAAAATATAATTTGAAGAAAAACTTATTCAATTGTTCCTCTTTTGTAAAATATTTTCTCAAATAATAAAACAAGTTTTGAGTTAATAAATATTTAATTAAGATCACTGAAGGAACTAAGACAAAAAAATTACTTTTTTTGGTTAGAGTATCGTTGATGAAAAATCGACTAATTAAGTTTCTATACTATTGAACTCAACAAATTTGTTGCTGCAATTTTAAAATAGCAGGTAAAATTTTTGCTAAAATTATTTAATAAAAATATATTTATAATCTATTAGATTTCTTTGTAAATGTTTGTAATAAAAATGTATTAACAAAATTGGTGCTAATTAGGTTGAAAAATACATTTGACTTTTATGATTGGTACAATATAAAATAAGCAATTTTCCATCCCTGATTGTGATGCTATTTACATAGGCATAAGAAAAAGAACACTGGACAGGAGAATGAAAAAACATAAAACAGACACAATAAAAGGTAAACAATTAACTGCACTTGCAAAAGACATATGGGAAACAGGTTACACAGCTGATTTCGTAGAAGTACGAATTTTAGACAAGGATAAAACCGACAAGAAATATACAATATAATATATAAAGGAAATTCTACGAATAAAACAAAACATTACCCCTACTCTGCACATTGACATTTTTAAGTTGGTAATTGTCAAATGCTATCTCTCTTTTTAAAATGTTACATGTTGACCAATAAGAAATCTGTTGCGCAATTTATTTCGCAATAAACGTTTCAACTCAAAGTTGAGCAATAATGTTCAAGATAAGCTGTCAACAAAAAAACAAGGTGCAGAAAAACAAAAAAAATAATAAAAACTAAAAACGAAAAAATGGGTAGACAATTTAAAATTTATATTTCTCAAATACGTACACTCCACCCCTGGAAATAATAATTTATTCCCTTTATTCTGCCGACGTCATTTCTTATGTTAGGAAATAAAAATGTCTACGTGTAGACGTAGAGTTAAGAAAACGATGAATTTGAAAGAAGACACTGACAACAGAAACAACAGCTACATATTTACCGTAACAAAATCTCTGATATAGTACTTAAGATGTGTTTCTATTTTTTTATTTTGTAGGTTTTTATGTTTCATGTTAAATGTAAAATTTAAATAATCCCTTGAAGAAATAGACAAAAAATCGATTAAATGTTGGAAAAATTTTAATAAAAATTTCGTTTTTTACTTACATTAGAACTGTAGGCCCTATTGGCCACATATACACATTAGACACTTATCGGGATGCTTGCCAAAGAAAATTTTTTTAAAATATTTTTATAACAATAACAATCATACGGCAAAAAATTTTACAACATGAAAAGCTACTTTAAACACATCGAATACAAATATAATACGGAGGTATGATATAATCCCAACACATACCAAAAATACTACGTCACAGGTAAAACACTTATTTATATGCCGCACACTAAAAGGAACTATTACGTACAATTTTCGCAGGAAGATACTTAATTTAGAAATACTACAGACTAGCACTAACATAAGCATTATCAGACAGAAATTATATCAATTGAGAAATGTGATGGAAAAAATGTTGACAACTGACAATTATCAGAACTTCACTTGTAAACAAACACATTAGGAAAAACATAAACCTAGGCCTACAACTGAGATTAACGCTGATATAATAAGTGAGATAACGTAAGCAGAAGAAAGTAACCATTTTGTTTATATTATGTTAAATCTTAAATAAGGGGTAAACGTATTCTAATAAATCCTATAAGATGTCATTATTTTCAATCAGTCACAGAGAAAACAAGTACTTTTTATTTAAACAATTCGCAATTTTTTAACACAATTTTTATAACAATATTTTTTTAAATGTAAAAAGTCGTTAAAAAAACAATTTTACAAAAAACATTGTTTTTTAGTAATTTCCAAAATATACAAGCACACACATAAAAACTTCCGTGTGTGTGTATTTTTTGACAGTTCGTCTTATAAGGTGGTTGTGTAGAGAAATCTCATCACAACAGTCTCATAATATATCTTATAATACTAATATTTGAATCTACACGTGAAATAATTCTCTCAGAGAGCGAATTTGACACTCTCTGACAGAAAACTCTTACATATTATGTTACGTCTAGACGGGCTGTAAGGGAGACATAACAGAGAAAAATAGATGCGCTGAGAGGAAATCATTTTGAATTTTTAGGATTGATATTTAGTGAACATTGGTTTGAGAATAAGGCAAATTTACAGATTTCAACTGAATACAGATGGATGTTATCTCTTGGTAAAAAAAATCGCTCTACCTATTAATGACAAGAACTTGTCACCCATAAATGTTACTGCTGCCATTGAACAGTGCATTCAGGCAATAAAGGAGGACACCAATGACGATAAGGACATTGTTAGAGCCAGACTGGCAAATCGAATAATCACCTATAGGAGTAAATTAATGAACAGAGAGAAAGTTATGACGATTTTTGAGAACACCAGAAATTTTATGAAAATGCATACAGATATAAATATAGTACAAGCTGCCAAGCGTAATAAGACTGCGGCAATGTACAAGGATGATTATTAAGGAAAACTGAATGAACTAATTGATGACAAGAATATATATAAAATTCTAAGAATTGATCCTACTACTAAGATAGAGAGAACCAAAAATGAAATCGTCACAGAGCTATGCAAGAGTGGACACATCGATAAGTGGCTAAAGGAAAAATTATTATGTTCAGCTGCCATAGTCCCAAGAATAGATGGCTTAATAAAAATCCATAAATGACAGATTCTCCTTAGATTAATTGTATCTTCTGTGCAAGAGTCGTTATTGTCACTATATATGAATATCCCAGTTCGCACTTCCAAACGTAACATTATGGACAGAAGGCATATTTTAAGAGACATTACGAATATAGCGAAGACAAAATTCCTTGAAATACTACATTTTTATTTAGAGAATAATAACTAATTTATATATGGTGAAAATATTCATAAACAAATATTCAGCATGCTAATGGGAAATCTCATCTCTCCAACAATAGCGGATATCGTTCTTGACAACATAATTGTTTCTACACAGAAAAAATTATGTCTAGAATTTTTTCAAATAAATCAGTTTTTGGTTAAAATTAAAATTTTATAAAAAAAATATATTATTTTAATATTTTGTTTTATGGATTGTAAATTATTTGAAACCCGAATAAAAAAAAGAAAACAACAATTTCACAGTGTTACAATCACAATAAAAATAAAAATAAAACTTTAAATAATTTCCAATAAATTTTTTCAATATTTTAAAATAAATATTTCAGCTCTTACATTATATAGGGTTGAATGAGGTCCTGCTTCCTAGTCTATCATAAATGTTTGGTAGCTAAACTAGAAACAATAAAAAATCAGTCTGGATATTGACAAAACATAAGACCTGTCGAAATCAACGCTGGCTTATGCAAAAGTTTTTTTACCACTATTTCGAAACTTCTATTATACGTAATTTAATAAAATTTGCATGCACTGTTCCCAGTTTAGCCTTTTTGAGGCTTAATCTATCCTTTTTATTTTGCTTTTAGCCTCAAAATTTTCTAGAAGCTAAAACGAAATTTTTGAGTTTTAGCCTTTTTTGATTCTAAAAATTGCCTCAAAAAGGATAAAAATAAAAGCATTTCATAAAGAAGAAATTAATTTTATATTTGCTTTTACTAATTTTATTTTTACAAAATTATCCATTTAAGCATTTTTGTAAATTTATACACAAAAAATCGAAATTACTTAAATTTAATAAAAATTTTCGTAAGCGGCGCTTCATTATACAAAGCAAACATAACTTATTTATTGACTTACTTAATCAATTATTATAATTTTTTTAATAAACATCACTAACAATAGAAACTATTTGCGAATATAATTAGTAAAAGATTATGAAAGCGAAAACTCACATAAAAACTTTGAAATTATCAAAAAGAAATTATAATTCAAAAATGACGAAAAATAATTTCAAAACATTAAGTCAGTTTTCATATGAAATATAGGCCAAATTTGTATAGGAATTTTGTGGATAATTTTCCCTTGCATAATTTTGTTGGCAGCTGTTCTGTGTTTTATTTAAAAACTTATTACAATATCTAAAAAAAAAAAAAAAAATACTTAAAACTAATAAGAACAAAAAAAATAAAAATAAATTAACCCCCGTATTCTGAACGTTATGGCTAACGACAATTAAAAAAACAATTTTCATTAAAAAATTAAAAAAAAAAAAAATAATTATAATAATTTTGTTATAATTTTGCCATTGTCAAACCGGTATAAGTTTTTAAATAAAAAAAAATATATCACCTTTTTTCTGACCTTATTTTTTGATGCATTTAGCCTTTTCTGACCTCTTTTAAAGTCCAATTTATCCTCTTCCTCCTGGCAACACTACTTGTGTGTGTGACTTCTTTATAAGTACCATTAAAGTATAAAATCTTGCTATTCAAAATATTTTTTTAAGGCATATATAAGAATCTGGAAATTTTCTAAATGTGTGTACAAAAATATAACCATCACGTTGTTAAATTGACAATTTATCGATATAATATAATTTTTATTATTATTTTTTTTTTTTTTTTTTTTTTTTTTTTTGTAGCAGATGTTTCCAGTTCCATCCATAACATATATATCGTCGCTTGAAATACTAAAGGTTGTAACGACTATTTTAAGTAAAAGCTTTTCTATGGTGCATTAAAACTAAAAATAAGTAAAGCACAAAAAACTTTTCAAATAAATTTTCTTAAACGTAATTATTTTTACGGCAGCTTCGTCAACTTATTTTATGGCCTTTAGACTTTTGTTAATATTGATGTCATTTTTAGATTTGTACACTAATATCCAATAAAAAACCAAAATTCAATTGTTGAGAGATTACGGCATTTTGCATTTTAAGTGGACATACTATTTTAACATTTTACTAATTTTTGCGATTTTTAAAACATTTAAAACTTTTTGTATATCTCTGAATTAGTTTGACTTACAGCTCATTTCGCGATCGTTAAAAAACTTTACGCATCAATCGCTGAGGAAATTTTTTATTGAAAATATTGTTTTAGTATAGAAAAATTTACATTTTCCTCCAAATTACTTGAGTTTTTACTACTCTTTAGTATCTTCTTTGATATAAAATAATTAAAAAAAATACTGTGCAACTTTTGTGAAATCATGATTTAATATAAAACTTATAAATAAAACAATTAATTAATGTTTTTATTTTTATTGATGGTATATTTCTTGAATTGTTAAATTTCTGTACATTTTATGATATAAGTTAAAATGTGGGATCATATCATAATACTACCACACCAAATATGAGCAAAAATATGTTAAATTAGTTTAATCAGTATTTTTTATTTTATTCAAAGATTGTTGTCCTAAGTAATTTTCTTCTAAATATTTGACGATATCGCAGTTTTTTTTTGCTTTTTTTTTTGTTTTTTATTTAAATGAAGTATTTTTTCACAAATCAGTTATTTTAATCACTAAACTATAACCTACGTAGAACTTTTTATACAACTTTTTCAAATAAAAATATTAAAACAAATTTTGAATATTTTTATAATATTTTAGAAATCGCATTTTTTTTTTTTTTTGTCCAAATCGACTAAAAAGTTCGTTTTTTGTTTTAGGACAATTTTGGCCGTAAGATGGTGCTATGGTATTTTGAGGTCCAAAAAAAGTTATAACCTTATAACACTTATTGGTTGGTTGGTTTACGTGGTAGCCCGTATCCTTACGGGCAATCAATTAGACTCATTAGAATCCATTTTGATGGAACCACACTACTCGCCAGGTGAATGAGTTTTATTGAGTCTGTAATGAGATAGAAGTGTAGGGAAGAACAATGAGAACATAAATTAATTAGGTCCAGCCTATAGCATTAAGATATTTAATGATGTCACTGAATCTAGTGTCAGATATCTCACAGAGGTTGTCTAATTGGCACCCTCCCAGAAATTTATGTCTGCTTGCTTTCAAGGCTGGGTATTCACATAGAAGATGAAATGCTGTCTCCTCCTTCTCTCGATTGCCACAACCAAGTCTGCTTGCATGTTTTCCGATCGTCCAGTGACCTGTAAACAATGCTATTAGTCCCGAAATGTCTTTGCGTTTGTAGCCAATGAGTTGCATTGAGCGGTTTTCGTTGTAGGTAGGCCACGTTTCTTTCCCGACTCTATATTTGTCCAGATTTCGCCATCTATTTTTTGCCTTTTCTAGAAAGTGTTTTTGGATTCTGATTTTGAAGGCATTCATAGCAGAGCCTGCCTGGGCGAATTCGTCTGCCTGTTCATTACCATAGTAATCCCTATGCGCAGGAATCCAGACTATAGTAATGTCATACAGTCGACTTAGTCCTAGCAGTTCCTCTTTACACTGTCTGACTAGAATAGAGGTAGTTTTCGGTGATTTAAGCGATAGTATTGCCGCTTGACTGTCGACAAATTAACCAATATTCCCTGGAATATTTCTATCGCGAATTAGTTTACACGCTTCCCTAACCGCTAGTATTTCCGCTTGGAATAGGCTTGCCTCGTCAGGGAGTCTACATGAGTGTTTAATTCCAAGATCATTAGAGAAGACAACAGAGCCGACACCACAGTATATCTTTAAGCCGTCAGTGTATATCCTAGTTCCAAATTGTTCAAGAAGATTTCCCCTTCTCCATTCACTCCTGGTAGGGAATAGGACTTTAATAGTATTTCCGAAGTCCACCTGGGGAATCATATAGTCGGTAAATAAATTGAATTGCGGGGGTATTAAATTTAATATCCACGCGTGCCCATACGTTCTTGATCTCCAGCTTTCCGCGCTATTAACTGATGATTCAATTATGTATAGGTCTATAGGTGTTAGGTGCAATATAGTGTTCAGAGCTTCTGATGGAATAGTACGTAATGCACCTGCAATGCCTATGGAAGCAGATCTTTGTATCCTGTAAAGTTGATCCACCACATAACTCTTACTAGTAGCGGTCCACCACACAAGAGATTCATATACAAGAATGGGCCGTACTATTGCAGTGTATAGCCATTTTGTCAATTTTGGACTCAAAACCCATTTCACATTGAACTTATTTCACGTATTAGTAAAATTTTTCATTACACAAGCTAACGGTACTCATTTAAACTCTTAAGTTTCCTATTTGCACAATTCTGCAAAGTTGCGCCACTGGTTTCGTTAACCCCCTTTTCAAATGTTATGTAATATAAAGGATAAGAAAATATGAAATTAATGTAAATAATTGAAAAATCGTGCTAAAATCAAAAACGCATACAATGATTTTATTATAATTAACGTAACTATTATTTTTTACATCGCTGTTATTAATAATTTTTAAATACAAACAATGATTTTCCATATATTACACAGTTTGTGAGGGTTTTGCACGTTTTCATGAGGACCCTTACTACTTTAAACCAAGAGCTTTTATTTATCGACCTATATTTCTCTAATATTAATAATTTTTTAAGTAGAATATGACACCGTGTGACAGTCATATTTACACATGCAAAAATCGATATATGTATGAAACTAGAGACCATACGTAGTAAAATTATGTATTCAGACTTTTTTCAGGACGTCAAATTTTCTCTTAAAAGGACTTGAAAATTTTGAATATTTTAAAAAACGATTAAAAATATTTACGAATATTATATCAACCCAGTATGGGTGTCAAATGAAAGCTAAGAATTTCTTCAATAAAATAATATTTTTTAGTTAAATGTTGCAGCATAAAAACTTAGTAAAATGTAGTTTTGAAAATGCTACCTTTTAGAGTTTATTTTCAAATATATATCAGCCTACAAAAATCATTCTCTTAAGTGAAAAATTCGTTATATGGTTAAAACTAGAGTCCATTCATGGTAAAACTGTATACTCAGTTTTTCTCCAGGATGTCAAATTTCCTCTTAAAAGGATTTTAAAATTTTGAAAGATGCGTAATTTTTAAGAATATTATGAAATATTTATGGACCATATATCGACCCAATATGCATGTCAAATGAAAGCTACGAATCCCTGCAATATAATAATATCTTTCATTTAAAAGTCGCAGTACAAAATATTAAGAAAATACCTTTTCGAAAATTTAATCCTTTAATATAATATTTATTAGATAATTATATATTATATATAAACGATATTTTCTTAACATTTTGTGTGATAATATTATTAACTAGCAAAGAATGTTAATGATGGCTGTAGTGGGATTAAAAATGTAGTTTAATCAGCCAGTTTTTTAAACTGTTGCTTTAATAAATATTATATTAATAAATAACTCTAAATTTATTATATAAGCTAAAAAGTAGTAAATCTTAATTCCTTGTGATTTACTAGTATAAAATAAATTATACAATATACTAAGAACGATACTCTTAAATACAATTTTAAATTATAATTTTAATAAATTTTACTATTAACGACAATTTATTGGCAACATTTAAATTTGTTACCAAATAAACCATTAAATATAAAACATTTTATAACACTCTAGCAAAAGAAACTTATTGAAATTGAAAAACAGTTCAAATTTAACTAATAAATATAACTGAAAAATATTTTTAAAAATATATATGTTTTTTAACTCATATATATGGAAAACTCAACGACTACTTGGTTTGCTTTACTTAATACATATTTAACATTATGTTATGTTATGACTTGTTTTCAATACTAAGTATTTCCTTAAATATTCAAAAATAGTTTTCATTTCCACTATTTCCACATATTTGTTATACTTTTAAACATTGAAATAATGGATTTTTTAACGCTTTGGCACTATGTGCAACGTATAAATTCCGTAACCAAACAATTTAACCTCGTCTATGTATGGCTATGTAGATTGTGTCCATATATATACATGCTTGCATGTATTAATATTCATGCAACACAATTGTGTTGCCACTAGCCAAATAGAGAAAGGGACCAACAGAAAAAAAATGTGAAAACTTTAAAACATTTGTATGAACCACATTTTATGTGGTTTTTAAAGCTCATATGTTGTTGTTTTTGTATTTTTTTTAGCTGTTGGACTATAAGTTGGTTTATTGGTTGTTGCCACCTTGCTAGCGAAAAATCCAAAAAAAAAAAAAAAAATTCACAAACAAGAAATAATATGGGGAAAAAATCTGTCGACACCAGTCGTACTCAATAGAAAACACAAGCAATTGCTTGTTTGTTTGTATACTTATATATATTTGTACGTATGCCAGTGTTTGCGTAGATCTTTGCGAATATTTATCAATGCACAGTGGGTCAGAATTGAACAATTTTGGACATAAATGTGTAACTTCTAATCGACTAGTTGGATTTATATAAAATTTCATAAAGGCATTGCAAAGGAATGTACACTATTAAGTTTAGAAGGCGGACTCCACATATCCCTCAGGAGCGAAGTTATGGGGGCTCAAAGAAGGGTATCTCTGACATAGAAAATTTTTAAAAGTTTGCCAATTTTTTGTTTCTTATTCGATTTCAGAAAGCGACTAACAGAAAACAATTTTTACATTTTCTTAGAGCTCTTAATAAGGCCTATAAAAACAAACATGCTTACTTGTGCTATTTATCTGTTATAGTTTTCGAGTTATTTACATTTGAAATTTAAAGTACCTAAATTTTGCAAGTTGTTGGTCCAGCTTTTTTCATATTTATGCCAGTATTTCTCACCGATTTCTTTCGTTTCTTTTTCCAACTAACTAAATTATATATTACATAAATCGATGTCTTAACTAAGTCCAAAAAAATTACGATTTTTTTTTTTTTTTTGCCGAAAAAGTGTCTACACTCTTTTTTCTCTTAAAATATAATTTTCTTCAACAACATATAATAATATTAAACTTTCCTGAAATGTATATTCACAAGAATAATTTTAAAATAGGAAACAGTCCCAATAGCTCAAGCGTTCTAAGTACACAATCTCCTAAATTTGACCTAATTTATATGAAAGTTTTGACATTAGTCTATTTGTTCAGCAAGAATCTGCAAACAAAATGCAGTTTTCGAATTTATAATCTGTTCTTAAGAGTTTGCAATTCCTATCTCTGGAGCATTAGAAAATTGTGGACTTTATGAGCGAAAAAGTGAGAAATCAAATTTTTGGGATTTCTTTTTTTTTGTGCGAATTGTGGAATTTATTTTTACAAAGATCTTAAAGCTTTTTACATTTTATCATTTTAAACGATAAAGTCTACAAGCAACGAAAATTTCGTTGAGATATCCTAAATAACAAAAACCAACTTTTTACAAAAATTTTACTTTAATTCCACACGCAGAGAAAAGACATGGTTGCGTCATGGTCAATAATATAATGTTCTCGCTGTTATGTTTTATTGAACGTAATAATGCTGTGTTCATGATAAAGACGTTTCTCTTGATGTTTAATAATTAAATGGTTACCCTCATTCAAAATTTTAATATGGTTGACTACAAATATATTATATTTGGAGAATACTTTTACCTGAAACAAAAATTTATAAACATGCAAACATTTAGTTACTTCTACAAATATTAGGTGTTGCCAATATTTTTATTTATATTTTGTTTCGTACAAGTGTTAAATGTTTTTTTTTAGAAATGTTCTATTTTCCTCAAAGATGGAGTGTTTGTTTTGGACCATTTTTTGGTTTTAAAGATTAAAAATTAAGATTATATATAAGGTACTTCCGAGATTGTTTATTTTTTGGTTTCCCTTAAATCTAATTTAATTGCATTTCAAAAAAAAAAAAATATATACATATATGTATATATATATATATATATATATATATATAAAACTCCGAACTAAGTTATTATTATTAGTTCTAATTAATTTGTATATTATAAAAATATAAATTATCTTTATTATATAATTAATTTAATTAATTAAATTAATTAAATTAATTATCTAATAAAGATTTCTATTCTATTATTTTGTAAAATAATCTCGAATTAATGTGTTTTTTTTTTAACAAATTTAGTACATGAAACATATAATTTTCGTCATATTATAATAAAAAAAAAAGATAACAATATTATAAAATGAAAACATAATATAATTTAAAGAAATTATAATATGAAAAAATGGGATCAAAATATGAATAAAATACAACACATTGTGATAAAATTTGATTATAATAAGATAATGTGGAATCATAATACGATAAAAACACAACTTTATATTATGAAATCAGACGTAGTATGATAAAATGGAATCATAATAATTATTTTAATAATTTTAACTGTAATCATATATTCCAATCATAATATGTTGCTCTTAGATTATAGTCACCATTACCATATTTTCTCCCTGCTTTAAAAATCCTAAAAAGTATGAACTTGATTTTTTTTTTTCATATAAATTAGGTTGCCTATCTGCATAGTTCATTACATACGAACAGATTGAAGTCAATATATTTTACAGAACCGAACTTACGCCACTTTAACATTGGTTGCGGGAACAAATTATTTATTTAGTTATAGCTTTTTCACATCCACAATATTATGATATTTTTGGAAATTTCAGCGTCATATTAAAATTTAAAGTAGCGTAATTTCGGTTCTACATAAGATATTGAGTTCAATCTTTTTGTATATAAAAATGAATTATATCAGCTAGGCCACATAAGTTTTCTAAGAAAAGACAAGTTCACGCTTTTCCCGATTTTTGGAATTAAACTAAAAGTTTTGTAAATAATTGATTTTTGAAGAAACTATAAATGTTTAATCCGTAATAAAATCTTTGCTAGTTAATATATCTCAACAAAAGTTTCGGTGGTTATGGACTTTATCATTTAAATTGATAAAGTGAAAAACCTTTAAGACATTTGTAAAATAAATCCCATAATTCCTACAAAAAACGTGGAAAATCCCACATATTTGATATCTCACTTTTTCGCCCATAAAGTAAACATTTTTCCAATGTTCCAGAAATAGCAATTGTAGACTCTAGAGAAAAAAAAAATTCATTCTGTCAGTGGACTCACGCTTTGGTATTTTAGAACATATAGACTAAATTCAAACTTTCATATAAAATAGGTCAAATTTGGAAGGGTGTGTACGTAGACCGCTTGGGCATTTAGTATTGTTTTCTATTTTCAAATGATCCTTGTAAAGATGACTTTCAGAAAAGTATAAAATTATTATATTTTTTTTTTAAGAAAGTTACATTTTAGAGAAAAAAGAGTGTAGACAATTTTTCGGCAAAAAAAAAAAAAAAAAAGAAAATCGTAGTTTTTACAATTTTCAATTTCAAAATAGTTTTCAGTTTCGGTTAAGATATAGATTTATTCAATAGATAATTTAATTAGTTAGAAAGAAACAAATAAGATCGGTCGGAAATACTGGCACACAAGCTTGAATCAAGAACTTTTAAAATTTTAAATGCATATAATTCGAACTGTAAGAGATAAATAATACAAATAAGCATGTTTTTTATAGATCTTGTTATGGGCTTTAAGAAGACGTAATAAACGTAAAATATTTAAAATCGAATAAAAAACAAAAAATTGGTTAACGTTTAAAAATTTTCTATGCCAGAGATAACCTACTTTGAGCTCCCGTTCCTGAGGGATATATGGGGTTCTTCTTCCAAACTTAAAATTTTACACTCCTCTGTCTAGAATTTTATGTCAATCCAACCAGCCGATTAGGAGTTATAGATTCATTTCCAACAATTTTCGATTCTGCCCCACTGTGCAATGTATGCGTGAAAAGTAATGTCTGCAATACACTTTTGGTGCATACTTTGAGGCTACTTACATTATCACATACATACAACAAGTTGGTCATAAGGGACTTTTGTTACTATTGCAATTTAACAAGACCCCTTACAAATATTATTCAGTTATGAATTTTTTTCATACACCAAACACAGTGAGATGAGGGAACTATAAAAAAATATATATTTGGATTGAAAGAAAAAGTAGATAAAACTACTTAAAATTGTTTTAGCTTTTTTAATTTATCTACACCCTCATTGCCAAACACAATTTAACATTTTTAAATGCCATTTTAATATTACATTTTAATATACGAAAAATATTTGGAAACCCTATGATTCACGACCTTCGCGAAGAAAGTCATCTTGAAGCAATGCGAAAGCTTAAATACAAAGACCCGTGAGGCCGTACTGGTAGGACCACCTATACCAAAGGTGAGCACGAACTACCCTCCCCCTGTCTGATAGTGCCACGTTTTCTCTTTTAGGTTTTCTCTTGCAAGTAATGGACTTCTCGAGGGAACGGGTCCGCTGGATCCTCATATCCACATGTCCAGTGTCTGCAAAATCCACCAGTGTCTATTGCCATATAGGGCGGCTTGGTGATCTGTTTGATCCCAGTGGGGCGACAGTTCTCAAACCATATATTCTGACGGGGGCCTCATAATCACCGTAGAACCTATTCCCATGGTGTCAATCACGGGACGTGGGGAATCGAGATCTACTGTGGTTCAGGTTAGTCTGGTGTGTCTGGTATGTGGGTGGGGTGAATTTTTTGAGCTGGTGGATGAAGTAGTTGGCAAAGACATCCTTTTGCACTCTAACCAAGATGAAGACAACGTTAAAAGTGAAGACAAAGCAGGTTAATCTTCACAGTTCCAAAGCAACCTCGGCTGCGTTGCTCCTCCGAATGGTAGAGAGAGGCGAGGAGTTAGCACTAATCCAAAAACCCTGAATCGTAGCTGAAAAAGTGGGTGGACTACGTGCGGAAACTTACTGGATCAAGTAAGACTCAATCGTGCATAGTAGCAATCAACAAGTCCAGTATGTTCATTCTCTGAGATTTTAGTGATGAAGACAGTGTAGCAGCGGTCTGGGAGACGAGCTTTGGAACCATCTACATTGTCTCCAGTTATATGGTCCATAATAGCTAACCACCCAATAATAAAATTTGCAAACTAACTAAGGTAGCAAATGAAAAAAACATCCCGCTTAATTGGAGCTAACGCCCAAGCTCATCATGTGCTTTGGGGAAGCTCAGATAATAATACAAGTAGTGAGTCTCCATTTGTTTTTATTCTTTTTAGTAGTTTAGTTGTTTTAAAGGAACCGACCTTTGTAGTATCAAATGGAAGTAAATTTTTCGATATAACTCTAGTTAGTACTAGGCACTCTGATATGATTATAGGAGAAAGACAAACTGGACAGAACTACTCAACATTCTATCTCAACTTCTCACAAATCCTCCGATCATACGAGATCAGTGTGATATTGGGTCATCTTCTGAACGGCTGACAAATGCTTTTAACAGAGCAACTTCTACAGCATGCAAACCCAAGGTCTGTAGAGGAAGGAGCAAACCACACTAGTGAAACTCCGAAATATCTGACTCTCGCAAAGAGTATCGCCATTTATTCAATGAGGCTAAAAAACTGGTCAACTTATAAGTCCTTCTTGAAAAAGTTAAAAAAAAAAACAGATTAGAAATTAAAACATAAATTCAAGTCGCTTGCGTAAAATTCTGGCATTTTCTCCTGCTGTCCCAATTTATATGGAAAAAATCTTGCGGCAGCTGAATTACAAGCGGCCAGGTGACCTTAGATCTCTTAAAGTTCTAATAATAGGTGTGCTTCGTATAAAACCATCCAGGATATCATTCATTTTAATGAACTGCTTTTCGGTTAACCTAATAGACAAACAGGTCGCAATGAATTCTATGACTAGGCTCAATATTATAGGTACATGGAATAACAGGAATTGTGGCCACGCAACCATTTTAGGAATCTCAAGTGATATCCCCGACAATATTGTCTATTGTATACCCAAACCTTTTCTGAACGTAATATTTTCAGTGTCAACCTTAATCGACCCGACTCTAATAAGTGGATCGATTGAGGTTTACACAAATGAATCTAAATTTGCTGAAGTGGATCACTCAAATACTCCGTTTAGTCTTATTGCGGATTTGCCAAAACTAGTTTCCTTCTTCGTAATGAACAAACGGATATACTGGTTGCTATCATCTTTTAGATCTAAGATTCCGCAGTATTAATGGAGGATACCTCGGCGAAGATGGACAAACGAATCCACTCGAGAGAGATATGACTCCGTTATTATAAATCGCGTACGAATTTCATTCTTTGAATGTCGAGACATCAGCTACGAACTCTTATAGCCGTTGTTACTAGGCACTGCGCATGATAGGAACTAGGAATCTCTTTTAACGACTATTGCAGAACTTGCTATAATGAGGAAGAGGAGGATACAGTGGAGCATCACTATGCCACTGTCATGCTCTTACGAATATCAGGACTACAAACTTCGATAGTCAGTACATCTATCAATCCAATCTAACTGAGATTGATATCACTCCTTGGTTTGATTCGAATCTTGATACGGACATATGAATCAAATTCATGTGAATCTTCAGGATAATACAACGGGACCAACAGGACCCAAGTGAGCTGTGTCCCTGTACACATAGGCAGCTGCCCATCGAACCTAACCCAACCTATAATGCATAAGTATTAAAAATTGTTTTCAACTTAATCTCAATAATATAAAAATACTTAATTTACAGTACTTTGTAAAGTGTATAAAAAATTCGTTTTAACCCTTCATCAGAACTCTAGCTTGTCTTTCCTTCGTATCTTTTGTAGTCTTATTCTTTCACATTTGACCATATCCTTGCCAACAAGCCTGTTGTATTATCATCTCAGGATATAAACAATAAAAATTGTGTCTCATATTTTGTATTTTTGTACATAATATTCACCAATTTACGAGTGAATGTGGCGAATGTTTAAGGAATAAGAAAAGATAAACAATTGTTTGCAATGTTTTTCACACAGTATTTTTTTTTATTAATCCAGAAAAATCCTTTGCAGTTATTTTGGCTTATATGTGTGTGGTTTTTATTTATTTATGGAGACGTAAGGATTTTGCGAAGTTTTTTTATAGAGATTTTGGAAGATATTTAGGAGTGACATTTAATAGACTTTTTTATGTGTTGTCGCATTAAGAGTTTAATAGTAGAAATCATTCTTTTCGTATTTAACGGTATTGTGAAACGAAATGTATATATCATAAATCTGGATTTGAGAAATTAAAGAAGTATATATTCTTTCAAGACATTTAAATACCTAGCTTAAATACCTGTTCATTTCGGAAAACTAAAAAAATAGTTCTTCATCCTTTACAAGAAACCAAATATGCTTTAAATTGTACTTCCTTATTTTGAGCTTTAGAAGACATTAGTCTGAAATTTCTACATAGAGATATATCAAAAATTTGGCAATTTGTATCCCAAAAAAAAATTTTTTTATATCTCCGATAATTGAAAATTATGTATTTATTTCTGATTAGATCTCAAGTTAAAAAAAGTTTTTGTTTTGATAATGGCCCATATATATATATATCAAAGAATCGGTAATCCTTTCAAGAATGACGGTTATATATGAAAACCGGTACAAAAATGGTAGATGTATCTCGAAAAAGACGATCAATTTGGATTTAGATTCTCTGGAACTTTTACATAAGGTACACGGTTATATATGAAAACCGGTACAAAAATGGTGGATGTATCTCGAAAAAGCCGATCAATTCGGATTTAGATTCTCTGGAACTTTTATATAAGGTACACGCAGAGAAAAACTATAGTTGTAGTGACCATAATATAAAAGCAAACTATTATGATTGGAAAGTATGATCACAGCAAAAATAAAAATGATTATAAGTAATAACCAGTGTTACCTGGAGATGGATAAAAAGAAGCTAAATCGAACTTTAAAAAAGGTCAAAAATTTTAAATGCCAAAAAATAAGACCAGAAAAAAGTTGTTTCTTTTTTTTAATTAAGAAAATTATTTTTTCTCGTTCTCATTAATTTTTGAAATGTTTCTAAAGAAATTTTAATAAATGTATAAATAACATAAAGCAAAATTACTCAATGAAGAATTGCAAAAAAAATTCCCAATTTCATATGAAAAATTACCCAATATTTTGAAGTGATTTTTCGTCATTTTTCAACTATAACTCTATTTTAATTAAGCATTTCCAAATTTTTGGGTGATTTTTTTCTATTAATGAAATCTTTTTTAAATTATTTTAATAAAAAGTTTCTATTGTTGATGAAGTATATTAAAAAGATAATTTTAATTATCGATTTAGTAACTCCGCAAAATTAGTTAAGGCGCTTTTATTTAGAGTATGAAGCGCCGTAGGCGAAATTTTTTATTAAATATAAAAAATCTCCATTCTTTTTTTGTAAATTAATACACAAAAATACATAAATGGATGATTTTGTAAATATAAAATTACACTCAAACATTTCTTACATGAACTGTTTATAGTTTATTAAGAAAGTTTTCTGTTAAGTTAAAAATATATGAAAATCTAATTATTTCATAAAGTTATTTTCATTTAATTTATTTTTTATATAAGTTATTCATAAAACAAAGTTATTCATAAAAAGTAGTTTTAGTTAGAGTTAATATTTTAAGTAATTATTTCTTTTTAAATTTTTAAATATAAATGATAATTTGAGTTAATTTAAATAAAAAAAATTGTAGTATTTTATTCAATCATATATTACATATATATTTCTAAAATGACATGTTTTTATTGTCATTTTTTTCTCAAAAGAAAGAAATAAATAACAACTAAAAGAATTAAATAAAATCATCAACAAATGAAATAAGCAAAATTTGGTAAGTATTTATTGCAAATTGGAAAAAAAATATAATTTAACGTGTTTTACAGTCTCTACTATACAAATTTATACTATCAAAACAATATGTCTTAAATTTTGCTTGAGGTTACATATATATATATATATATATATATATATATATATATATATATATTTTCTATTGCAATAAATAATAAAACAGTAATTTCTAAGGTTTTGTTAGATAACATTTAAGCTTTTTTAAGGCCTTTCTACAAATAAAAAAAAGGCTTAAGAAAAGCTGGAAGCTAAAACGAAAATTTTAAGGCTAGAAGCAAAATAAAGAGGCTAGATTTAGCCTTATGAAGGCTAAACTGGCAACACTGGTGATAATTATTATGGTTCAATTTTTTTATATTGTGTTCGATTTTATGTTTTATTTTTACTTATTACATCAATATCCCATTCTATCAGATTATGATTTGATATTATTATATTATTATTCTATCTTATTATATTATTATGCCACATTGTCATATATTGATTCCACTAATATTATTAAGGCATTCTTCATATTATTCCATTTTATCATATTATTATTCCACGTTATAATATAGTTACCCAATTTTATCATATTATTATTTTGTTTTGTCATATTATTCAATCTTATCAGATATTAAAATAAAATGTATTAATATCTTTTTTATAATTTTTTATTAAAAATAATAGAGAAAAGTGTTTATTAGCAAAAAAAAGAAGAATATTTACATATTATTTCTTAAGTAATTATATTCATTTGTACCACCGTATATGGTTCAAATACAGGATATGTTTTTTACCTAAACGCTTTAATAGTAATTAATCAATATCTTATATTGCTTAAAATATAACCCAACTTTGTCTATTTATATTTATATACATAAACTATTTATAAACTATAAACTACATGAGAATTACAATGAACAAACAAACATTAAAAACAAAATATATTTAAAAAGAAAGAAGTATTAAATTTTTCCAATAAGTATGTGAAAAGGATAAGTATTATATTTATTTGAAACATTTTATTGTCATGGGAATAATAATATTAATATGTTTTAAGAACAAGAAAAAAGATTGCAAATAGCTAATGGTTGTAGAAGTAATAATATTTTTGATATCAATAAAATTTTGTTTCTGGTAGAAATATTTAAAAACATATGATTTTTGCAGTCAACCATATTAAAATTTTTATTGAGTGTAAACATTAAATGACAAAATTTAAACAAAAACATATTTATCATGAACACAGAGTTATTAAAATTCAGGAAAATTAACAATTAGAACATAATAAGTGTTGCAGTGTTAATTTTTTTCTCTGAGTTTAGGGACTTCGTTTTCGCACAGAAAATTGGGAAACTTTTCTACATTTACAAAATTAAAAAAAAAATAAACAAAAAATAATACACTTGGAATATAACATAGCGTAGTTTGTAGGTATGAGTGATTGAATTATTTTTAGAATTTTGGATATACTCCATACAGTTTTAAAAAGGAATACCATACAGTTTTAAAAAGGAATAAACGTGAGAATTTTAATGCTTTTATCTCTTTTTTTTAAACGGTAAATTCCATTTTAGAAATGTACATTAAACGAAAACAATTTTTTAAACTTTGTTTTCGTTTTACTGGAAATTTTCACTTCTCCGACGCGTTTTCAAGAATAGCCATCATTAAAAAAAAACGATTTTTCGTGATTTGCTCTTTTATTTATTTTTTTTTTTTTTATTTATTTTTTTCTTGATTTTTTATTTTATATTTTTGTATTCGAAATAAAAGATTTTACACTTTTTAAAAAGTATATACATATTTTTATCTATGGATAAACAGTTTAATTGATAAAATCGGATTAGAACATATGATTTGCTTCGAAGATGTAAAACTCATTAGAAACGTTACCGGTTTTTATTAATAATATTCTTCATTTAGTCATTGAAATATTCCTTTAAACCAAAATATGATTATTTGTCATATTGAATATAGAGGAGAAAAATTATAAAGTAGAATTTTTATATATCTAAATGGCATTTGTGTTGAAAATTTTGGTCGTTAGTTAAAGTTTATGAGTCCAATAGCCATTTACTACTCTGTAAATGAAACTAAGTGTCTTCCAATATCCAAAAGCGAATCCGCAACATAATGAGTTTTAAAGATCATGATAAACGTCATCTCTTAATTCCACTCAAGTGGATGGAATTAAGCCCGAATTTTTGATATTTAAAACATGTTACTCATTACCATATTGTAACTACTTTTAAATTACATTTCTTTAACAAAATTTGTTAATAAAATCATTTTTTTTTTTTTTAATTTCATCATTTTCTTCTTATAAAAAAAATCTATGTATTGCCTGGCATAACCATATGGTAACGGCCCATTCTGCCCGTACTAAGAGCCGAAACAAAATTTTATGTACTACTTGGTAGATTCATCAATATCTGAAACAAAAAATGTTCCCGGTCAATTTGGGTCAAACTATAGTTTCTGTACACATTATATAAAACTTGGTTTCATTTTGTTGATTATTTTCTTACTTTAATTAAAATTTGTTTCTTAAAATAATTATATTTAACAAATTTTAACTTAAATATTATAAGATTTGTTGAGTTTTTTGAGAAATATAGTCTTTTGGTGGGAATTTCTACTTCTGCAAAAAAAAAAACGAAATTTCAAAAACAGCAATCGGTTTTTTTTCAAAACTACAGCTATTCGAACTATTCGAAAACCGGTTTCTTCAAAAAGTTGAATAATGGATCACCCTAATAAGCATGTATTTACATACAAACACATGTATATAAATTTAGTAGTCATCAGTGTTGTTTTTTTTTTAAGGAAGCAATGCTTGCTATGATACTTTAATTTTTTTGTTTACATTTTTGTAGTTTGGAAAAAACATGTAGATGATATTTTTAAGTACACTGCCTGCCACTTGAATAAGGAATCACATTTTTTTAACTTTAATTAAGGACATCTCCTAAACGAAAGTTCAGAAAAAAATATTTTTTTCCACAACCAAATTTCTAAGTGTTGGCTTTAGTTTCCTGAAGAAATAAAAAATATATATATTTTGTTATATTAAAATTATGCATTTACTTAAAGACATGTATTTCTGTGGTACTTTTTCGTGTGCCACTTGAATAAGGAATTCTTTTAATATTAATCAGGAAGGCTATGATTTGAATTTCTTTCAATATAAACTGCTAGAGAATTTTTAGTTTGATAATTTTTAAACAGTTTTTATTCAAAATGGGACGTGGTAAGGCTCTTAATAACTCTGAAAAAGAAAAAATTCTGATTTTGAAATCTCAGGGTCAGAATCCGGCCTAAATAGCCAAAATCATTAATAGAGGAAAGACAGTTATGAACAATTATTTAAATAACGTGGAAAGATATGGAAAAAATATGAAAGGGCGGAAGAAAATGGCAACAACTCCAAAAGAAAGACGAAAAATTCTTAGAATTGCATCAAATTCTGCCATCTCGGTTTCTAAAATACGTGAAAAATGTGGAGTCAGTGCCAGTCTAAGAACAGTGCACCGCATTTTAAAGTCGTGCCCATCATAGTCCGACGAAAACTGCAAAAAAACACCACTTAATGAAAAACGCAAATCAAAACGTCTACAGTTTGCCAAAAATACAATGACATGGTCCGACAAATTTTTTAAAGTTGCATTTTGCGATGAAAAAAGTTTAATATTGATGGTCCCGATGGGTATAACTATTTACTTCCATGACCTAAATAAGGAGGAATTATTTTTGAGCCGCAGACACAGCCGATAGGGCGGAATAATTGTATGGGGTGCCATTTCGTGGTACCATAGAATTGGTTTTTGTATCCAACAAAATGACTGCAACGATTTACAAAAACAATCTGGAAGAAGCATTTCCAAAATTTAATGATTTCTTTGGACCCATAACTTGGACGTACCAACACGACAACGCTCCGACTCATACCGCCAGAGCAGTAAAACAATGGATTAATCAACAAGGTGTTCAACTTTTGGATTGGCCCTCATATTCACCAGACCTGAATCCAATGGAAAATGTCTGGGGTTGGCTTGCAAAAAAGTTTATGAAGGAGGAAAACAATTTCAGACGATAGAATTTTTAAAGGATACAATAACGGAAGCATGGAGTTCAATTTCGCTAAATTACTTAGAGTCATTATACAAGTCTATGCCAAATCGCATTTTTGAGGTTATTTCTAAAAATAGTGACAGTACTCATTACTAATTGAATGCTAGAAGATAATAACTTTCATTTTTATAACCTAAAATTTAAAAATAAGTTACAGTTTGCTTAGTTTTAAAGAATTCCTTATTCAAGTGACACACGAAAAAGTACCACAGAAATACATGTCTTTAAATAAATGCATAATTTTAGTATAATAAAATATGTATATTTTTTATTTCTTCAGGAAACTAAAGCCAACACTTTGAAATTTGGTTGCGCAAAAAATTATTTTTTTCTGAACTTTAGTTTAGGAGATATACTTAATTAAATTTAAAAAATGTGATTCCTTGTTCAAGTGGCAGGCAGTGTATAGATGTAAAAGTATGAAAGCATAGCATTTAAGGCATAATTTTTATTATATATTGATTAGGTGTTGAGGGCTATAAAAGATTCGGCATAGCCGAATATAACATTCTAACTTTGTTTTACATAAAACTAGTGAACATGATCTCAAAATTATAAATTGTGTAAATTGGAAACTTAAATATAAATTTCTAAGCTGTTTTTTTTTTCAATGATCAGTTGCAATAGTTTTATAAAAATTAAATATATTTTAATCTAATTAAAAAATTTTAAAATTTGAAAACATATAGAAAAAAGATGTTACTGATATGACAAGGTACAGTAAAATCTTTCCATCGAAATAAACTATTGTCCTAAAAAATCAAATTTAAAACCCTTATACTGCTTTATTACTTTATCTCTTTGACTGTCTGTAGTCCTTATATACAAGTATTAATGCTAACACATACATATATAAGTATTTGTGTGGAGGTATATGTATGAGACTTATTTTGAGACTGAGAAAATAAATTTGTTTATAAATAAAACTAAAATACGTTTTTTTTTTCTTTTTAAAATTTTATATGTCTGTATGTTGTAATCTATGTATTTTTTTTTTTTTTTTTTTTTTTTTTTTTTTTTGTTATTTTCCTTATTTCGTTGATACATTTTACACACAGAAAAATTACCATGGATATTAGAGGAATATTGAAGCAATACAAGAGATCCAAAAAGAACATAAAACAAACTAAAATTTAAGATTATTTAATGCTAAACTGTTTTTTGTTATCAACGTTTTCGCAGAAGTTGTTTATTTAGAGATGTGTATAAGTAAATGATGACTTAGGAGTTAAAGTATTTTCCAATTTAAAGATGTCTTACAGATAGATATTTAATTTTAGGAATAATTGATTGAATGTGCTGTATGTTTTCAAAAATTTACATGTACTTTACATGTACATTAATTAGAATGTCCCATTGAAAAAAATGTTGTGGGAATAGCACTCAAACAATGCATATTGATGAGCCGAATACAGTCTTCAGTTCCCTAACAGCGATTGAAAAATCATGGGTCTCATACATTTAGGGTAAAATCAAAGTTTCGATTTTTCATGGAAATGGGTTTCAAAAAATTTGAAACTTTGAGCTTGTTATTGAATGAATATTACCTACTTATAGGTGGACCATTATTTCTAAAAAAAAAAACACAACTTTTCAATACGGAACATAAATATGAAATTTTCATATATTTTGTTATAAAATATATACACATATATACATACATATAAGGTCTGCGCACGATAAAATTAGTTCATATAATTCAGCTTATAAAAATTAAAACAATGGGTCAATCTCTTTGAAATTTTGTTCTATTAAAGACCGTTACATTCTAATTTTAAATTAAAAAAAAACACATTTTTTATTCGTTCTTACCCAGATATTTGATATTTTCTGGAATACCCTAAATAAAATCTTTAATGTGATTTCGATTACTTTTGTTAGGTCCACTTCTTTTTTTACCCTATTTTATTTTTTACCAGCTATAAGTGTTCTTTAAATATATTTATTTATATATTTTTATTTATTTATTTATTTTGATTTATTTATTAATTTATTTATATTCTACAACCTCTACAACTTTCAATACATTTCAGTTCGATCGAACCAGTAGTTTAGATACTGACCCCACTGTGAATGGTTTGAACAATAGAGAAAATGGGAATTAATTCGAAGAAATTTTATTTTAAAAATATATAAATATTTTGTTAATGTAATAATAAAAATACATGCCATTTATTATAAAATACAAACATTAATCTTTGAATTACTCTTCATTACATCCTGTAACAGTCTTATTCATAAATGAACAAATTATTATATGCATGAAACTAGAGACTATACGTAGTAAAACTGCGTTCTCAGTTTTTCTGCAGGATGTCAGTTTTTTTCGGAGATATCAATATTTTTTTTTTTTAAATTTAAATATTTAGATTTTTTTTAAAAAATTAAAAAAATCAAAACGGTCAAAAATTCAATAAAATCGACCCAAATATATCGACTTTATTCACAGAATATTTTTATTGTATGATATATGTTCATTTAATTATGAAATAGACCCAGCTTTATGATAAAGTTTAAAACGCAGAAAATTTTACCTTTTTAGATTTTTTACATTTTTTTAATATTAATTTTTATATTTAGTAAAAAATTTAATTTTTATTCAATAAATTATTTTTAATATTTTAGGTTTAACTTTAATATATACCATTGAATAAGAATTTTTAAATAGTTTCTTAAACCAAATCAAACAATTCTTTATCGAAATATGTTGAAATATGTATATGATGCTATCTAATTTCCTATTCAACCATTTAACTTGAGAAATTCTGTGCTGCAGAAATCATTAAAATTATTCAAATAAAACTAAATTTGTTTGAAAGAGATACTTTTATACTCTACAGAATTTTATTAATTTTTTCTCTGATTTTATATCTTTTTACAAAAAAAAAAAAATTAAATAAGTTATTTCTTTACAAAACTAAAGTAAACATGTATCATTTTTATTTCCCAAAAGAAAGCATTTTTTACTTCAAACTACTTTTAATCACATTTAACTGAATACACAACAAGCTGCAAATAGCTTTTGTTATATATTTTAAATCTTTTATTTTCTTCTTGTTTTTTTTTTAATTTTTAGTAAAGCTCTTTCTTGATCTCCCTTCAAATATATATACATTTATATCTCAATTCATTAAATTCATTCAGGCAGTAATATACGTAGTTATAGTTACTAGAGTATACCTGGAGCGCTTCACTACCCCTAACGTATTGAAATAAAAAAGAGTTTAGTGTAAAAAAATAATAAATTTTGTTATACAATACATTTCAGAAAATACAACCGATTAACTCTTTTCCGTTTTGCGGATTTTTAGATTTTTTTACAGTCCATAGTTTTTTTCGATTCGGCATACTATTTTTAGTATTTTTGTGAGTTTTGGCAATTTTTATCGTTTTGGCTTTTTTTCATTTTGGCATTTTTTTTCTTTTTGATTTTCACCAATTTTTTTCCATTTTGGCGTTTCTTCCTTTTTTATATTGTTTTATTTTTCTATTTTATTATTATTATTTTTTTTAATTTGGGAGAATTATTTTATTGCGTTTTAGCGTTTTTTTTTTCGTTTGTTCAACTTTTCTTATATTCTCTTAATAATTGGCGATTTTTTTATTTGTGGTTTCTTTTGATTTTAGCGATTTATTTGTGTTAACCAATACCACCAATAGCAATCGGAAAATAAATTTTATATTCCTTCCTAAAAATAAAAATCATCATTATTTGCTCATAAAATATGAAAGTGAAAATATAATCTTCAGACTTTTATGATAAAAGTCATAATAGTTACGGTCCCTAATTTTAACCCTTCAATGCGCAATTTCTCATTTTTGAGTGCAACAAATTTTTTTCGATGTGAAATGTATATAAAAATTAGGAAACAATAATGATCTTATTTTTAAAAATTTCTGATTTATATATTTTTTATTTTTTTATTTAATGAGTCATATATGAATCAAAGAGTAAAAAATTTCTTCATAAACTAAACAACAAACTGTCACAAAAATATTGACTTCAATATTTTAGGAACTGTTAATATATTATGCCAGTATTATGCGATTAAAAGATTATAATAAAAAAATGGTTGATTCATGGCGCACTGAAGGGTTAAATTTAGATAATGCATTGAAAATAATTAATTTTACATAAAAATGTGCATTTCCTAAAAATAAAAAGGAACAGCTCAAAAAATACAAATTGCTTTTTGGTTATCGATAATGGTAACCACTTATTAAAGAAGTTTCTTGGTAATGAGGCGTCATTATTATTTGCCTACTCTATATTACGTTAATAAATACTCAACAGTAGTATAGCACCGTAATATTGCAATCACGTGGATCAGTTGGCTAGAGCGCTGTATTAACAAGCAGTTAAGCAGGGGTTGTTGGTTCAACCCCATTTTTATTATGTTAGTTTTTTTTAACAAAATGTCTAAAAAGATATTTTATACTAAAAAAAAGTTTTTGTCACTTAGAAAACTAAGTACGAGATGTTGTACTGAGTAAGACGTCAGTCCTTAAAAATTAATGGTTAATTTGTGTTCGAGTTCAAATCTCACTGACGGCAAATTTTTTTTTGTTTTTTTTTTTTATTTTCATTTAGATACATATTCTGAGTATCCCTAGAGAATAACTACATGAATTTGTGGACAACGAACAAAGTAATTCCAAATATTAAACTCTTTTCTATTATAATTCTCACTTTTCGATTACAAATCCCTCAATTAAAATTGGAAAAAAGAACTCGAATTCACCGTTATTACATCACTGCAACTTGCCCAATTTTTTTTTTTTTTTTTTTTTTTTTTGTTAAAAAATAATATCAATGACCCTGCTTTGAATTGAGAGAATTATCTGAGAGATATAAGAAGTAAAATAGAGAAATGTTCAATAATTTGAGACGCTCTTTTGTTTGAGGCTTATACATATATATGTGAGCTTTTTAAATTTTTAAGTAGCAATTTTTACCGCTTATAAAAACAATAAAATATATATTCTGCATATCTATGAGAAAGTACCTTTCCTATGGTATATTTTTATTAAGATTGGATGTATAGTGTGAACATAAAAGGGTTACAAAAAATAGGTTTGCCTATTAATTATATGGATAGTTATTTTTTTTTTGTCTTACTTTTTCTTTTCTTTCTTTCTTTTTTTTTTTTTTTTTTTTTTTTTTTGTTTATTCTTTTGTCGTCTTCACTTTTTGTATTTGTGTATATGTAATTTATTTATTTTTTTTTATTATCTTTTTAAAACAGCATTTTTGTCAAAGAAATTTATTTTTTTCTTATTTTCTTAGTTCAACATGCTGGTATATCGTTCGTAAGTTTTCTTTCTTTCACTATCACTGGTTTATTTTTGTTCATTCATTCATGCATTCACTAGCTCACTTTTTTCCAACGTTAAATAATGTACATGTGTGCACTTCCTGTCAGTTGCATATCTTGTTCGCTTATTGTTGCACACGCTTGTGTAGCCACAAAGGAATAAATACGTTAAGAAAAATATACACAAACACATAAAAACTTCAGGTGAATTGTTTCATGTCTTTGAAACATTCTCTGCAAAATATACACAAGTCTTCCCTGCTAACATTTTCTATTGAAATTTGAACAAAAGCGGCACCTCATACAGTTAATAACAGTCGAATATGATATAATTTTCTTATCGAAGAACAGTCACCGTTCGGTAAGAAATGTATTGCAGTTCTAATACTTTTTAAAATGATACTATTCATTCTTTGAATACCGAAATACATTTTGAAGTGCAAAAAAGTACATCAACGAAGTATCGAAATACAATCGCTTTTATGTAGTAAGTAAATATGTTTTTAATGCAGTTGGAATATTTCTAGTAAATATTTTTAATTACAATTGGGCTAAATGCTTACCTTATATTTAAACATACTGTAATAACTCACTATAATTTTAAACTAAATTTATAAGTTTTTATTCAACACTATATACAACAATATAGATCACTTTAAAAGTTATACATTTATTTACTTAACGAAATGATGCAGTGCTGGTTCTTTTTCTTTGTTTTGGAATGTAAACAGTCAGCAAAGTCAAGTTTTTTAGATCAAAATTCAATACTAATGTGTTTTGTTATTGTGTGTTTTCTACTTTTGAACATCTAAGAGTGTTAAAAAAGACACTTTTTATAGGATAGATGAAAAAACTATCTTCCAAATGCTGGCAGGTTTGAGTCATACAGACACACTCTCAAGAGGCAACAAATGCAGTTTCTTCTTGCCATTGCAAGCAAAACTACCGACATTTGGAAGACAGCTTTTTCATGCATCCACTAAAAAGTATCTTTTTTGACACTATTGTATGTTCAGAAGAAGAAAATACACAAATTTCCAATAACAAAGCACATTAGTATTGAATTTTGAGTTGGACAACTGTTTACATTCCAGAGCAAAGAAACAGAACAAGCACGGAAAAATTGGAACATCCTCTGCAAAATATACACAAGTTGAGGAAAAATTTCGCTCAGTAAATGTATAACTTTTAAAGTGATGATTATAATGTTGAATAAAACATGAGTTAAAATAAAAAAATTTTAATTTTTAATTCGTGATTTTTCTTTTAAATATTTTATATTTCATTTAAAATTATAGTAAATTATTAATTTAGTTTAAAATTATAGCAAGTTATTACACTGTGTTTATATATAAGGTGAGCATTTAGCCGAATTGTAATTAAAAATATTTACTAGAAATATTCCAATTGCATTAAAAAATCATTTACTTATTATACAAAAGCGATTATATATTTTAATGTTTTATTGATATGCTTTCTTACACTTCTAAATGATAGTATTTGGAAACCCAAAGCATGCTCTAAATAGTGTCATCTAAAAAGTATTAGAACTGCGACACATATCTTCCCGAACGGTGATTCTTCTTTGATAAGAAAATGATATCATATTCGACTGTTATTAACTAAATGAAGTGTCACTTTAGTTCAAATTTCGTTATGAAATGTTAGCAGGGTGTGTATGTATGTATGTATGTATGTATGTATGTGTATGTATGTATGTTTGTATATATGTATGTAGGTTTATCATGTGATGTCATTTGCTCTTCATATTTTTTGTCTATTTCTTTTTCATTATTATTATTGTTATTGTTATATACTATTGTTTGGGACATTCTTGGTTTTCTGTTGTAATTATTTCTATGCTGTAAACTTGAATGTTTATGTTTGTGAATGATAATGCATATGCTTATTTACAATCATGCATATTTCCATTTCTTTATTCGCAAGATTGGAATGAAGTAATTTTTTTATACATTTTTTTTATTCCCCACCATTTTTCTGCTCAATGTTATTCATAGTTTCTTATTTATACAGTTCATCTATACGTATGATTTATACACAGAAAAAAATAAAAAGCGATTTCAATTACAAAATTGCTTATTTAAGTAATTTTTTTTTTTTTGTTTGAGTTTGCTCTAATCATCAAAATGATAATATTAATTAAGTGAACGTAATTGATATTTTATATAAATTTCAATTAGTTTTTAATCAAATTAATAAAATATATGATTGAAATTTTGCTTAACACTAATCAAGATAATAATTATATTAATTCAAATGATAACTGATTCTGCACAATTGCATACAAATAAAATACAATACAATTTTAATAATTTCAAGTAAAACATTTAATGCAAAAATTATGTTTTTAAAAAATGTAGCATATAAAAATATAACATTCGATTTTGGCAGTATTCTTCAACAGATAGAAGTGGTAATTCCTTGGCAATTGTGCAACAAGGGGAGCGGTTAGTATGTGTGGTTTGTTATAGTGTAACCTTTGAAATGTGCACAACAAAAATAACAATAAGATTTTATAATATCACAACATTAATAGATTAAATACATATATATGTATTTATCATATATTCCTATAAAAGTATTCATATAAACACTAAAGCCCTGAGGATTTAATGTTAAATTTCCGTTTCAATGACATTTCTGCAATAGTACTAAAACTCTTAACAATTGTTAGTTTTACAAACATTAAATAGTTTTACTTACTAACAATTTACATAAATTCACATCTTTGTAATCGAAAAATTCCTCATATTCTTCCAAATTTCCAAATTTCCACATATGTATGACATAAATTGTCTATTTAATTAAAAATGTTACATATTTCTTTTGCACGATTTTATTTATTTTCTCAATTTTATAATTTTATTGCGTTTTTAAAAATAATTTTCTTTTTATTTTGAAGATCCGTCAGTTTATATATAATAAAAATTATAACCAATTAAAAAAGTAATTTTATTATATGATTAAATTTTACTACAAAATGATTTAATAGAATAATTAAAAAAAATTCTTGGAATATTTTTTCTGTGTATTTTCTGCTTTAAATTATTAATCATACGCTGTATTTATTCATATGATATATTTAATCACTTTTTCAAAAAACTGTTAAAGATTTTGCGGTTTTATTAAAAACACCAGCACAAATTGTTTGTTTAATTGAAACTCGTTTATATCTAAAGGATATTGGAACCAGCTGTTATTAAATATAAATATTTTTAATATTTACAACCCATGGCATTAAGAAATAATAAAAAAATATGTACAGTGTTTTAAATGCAAACATGAGCAACCCATGGCGCTGCAAGCGAGTGTGTAATTTATTAAATATTATTTACACTTATGGTTAAAAAAAAAAAATAAATAAAAATGTAATTTATATATTTTAATATTAAAATAGTTATTAATCAATTAACTAGGCGCTAGGGCCAAAAGTAATAAAAATGGTTGAACAATAACACAAGGCAACTGATTCTGCGGAACGGGATTTCTCAATCAATTAATATATTCGTGATCATAGAGTCCTAATTTTTTTTAATTGACTCGAAAAAAATCAGAGGTTTCACATCATATTGCAGTATATCCTGGGAAAGTTTTTCATTTAATAAAATTCCAAAAAAAATAGTTTAAATTACTTCCAAGTTCACATAATTTTTTACTCTGTTCCATAGTTTCGAATATTTGTCAAAAATAACTACAATTTTTACAAAATTTAAAAATGCTTATTTTTCAGAAAATCATAAAAAATCGAATGTGACTGAAAAGGCTCTATTTTCTCTTTCTCTTTACACATTTTATGCTGCAAATATAACGAGTCATATTTCATTAAAATTGATGGACAAATATAAATTTTATTCGCACCTGAGTGAAGGTATCTCAATTAGAAACGATAAAAAAGTAATAAAATACCTACAATTACTCACCTACACAACGATTTTAATGAAATATAGATCATTTTGTTCGTATTAACAATGTATTCAGCTTAAAGATAAAGGAAAAAAAATAGCTGTTCTGGAAATTTTAAATTTTTTACGATCAGAAAAAATAAATAATAATACAAATTTTAATTATTTTGAATTTTGAGTGATTCCAACAGATAGCAATCGAATTTTACAATTTCGATTTCAATGAAATTTACTAAAGACATTGGTTATTGGAAGAATTTCCTAAATCGTAAATTTTTGAACCCACGGCCTTTTACGTTCCAAAAATATGACGTATTAAAAAACAAACAACACAAAAGTTAAAAACGTCATATAAATATATTTGTTTAATTGTTAATAACTTCTAAAATATATGCGTTTTAGTATCATATTAAAGATAAAGCTATAACCTTTATAACGATATGTATAAAGTTTATTTCATCTAAAGTTCAAAGGTCAAATTTAAAAATATATAAATCAAATCATTACATCTCAAAAAATGGCTAATAACTTTTGAACCATACATAATAAAGCCCAAAAGAAGAATCAGCTTTCAGTTTTTTTCTATCTTGTATCGGTTTTTTTTATTATTACTATTTTTTTTTTGACATGACTAACATGACCCCCTAGTAAAGCGTGATAAATTTCGAGGTTCCCTACTTTAAAAAAAAACACAGAAAATTCGAATTTAATATGAAATGTTTATTATCATTTGAAAGAACATTCTATGGCATTTGTTTTTTGAAGATTATGTCTATCAAATGTTGGCCGTTGCTACGTCGCAGATGGTCCATCCGTTGAATCCAATTTTTGATGACTCGTTCGAGCATTTCGACTGGTAACTGGCGAATGACACGCGTTATATTTTCCTCCAAGGCCTGAATCGAAGCGGGTTTGTCCGCATAAACTTTAGACTTTACATATCTCCACAGGAAAAAGTCTAACGGTGTGATATCACACGATCTTGGTGGCCAATCGACCGGGCCAAAACGTGAAATTATGTGCTCACCGAAGTTTTCTCTCAATAAATCCATTGACTGATGCGATGTGTGGGAAGTGGCGTCGTCTTGCTGAAACCAAATGTCGCCGAAATTACGAGCTTCAATTTCAGGCATCAAATAGTCGGTTATTATGGCACGATAACGGTCGCCATTGACGGTTACGTTCGCATCGGCATCATTTTTAAAGAAATATGGACCGATGATTCCACCGGCCCACAAACCACACCAAACCGTTGTTTTTTCTGGATGAAGTGGCAGTTCTTGAATCTCTTCAGGTTGCTCTTCGTCCCAAATGTGGCAATTTTGTTTGTTTACATACCCATTGGGCCTCATCGCTGAATAAAATTTGCCTCGAAAACGTCGGATCTTCTTGGAACTTTTAAAGAGCTATAGAGCGAAGCAATGTCCCTTGGGAAGGTCGAGCGGCTTCAGTTGTTGTATTTTGTACGCTTTCAATTTAAGATCTCGACGTAAAATGCGCCAAGTCGTTCCATACGTCAGTCCGAGTTGCTGCGAACGGCGCCGAATCGACTCTCCACGATCTTCGTGTACACTATCAGCTACGGCCGCTATATTTTCTTCAAAACGTGCTGGACGTGGTCCATTTGGTCGAATATTATCCAGTAATGAATGCTGGGTCTCAAAATGGGTGATGGTGTTGCGAATAGTACGCTCAGTAGGCCGATTATGTTGACCATAAAATGAGCAAAGTGCTCAAACACATTCCTCACAGAACGTGAATTTTCGTAATAAAATTGAACGATTTGTAAACGTTGTTCAAGCGTAGGTCTTTCCATTATGAAATGCCAAACAATACTAAACAAAAATAACATGACAACATGACACGACTCACATGTGATCTGTCAAAAAAGGCTATTGAAAAAAGTATCTCTACTTGAATCACCCTTTATAACTCGAGAGACAAGGACTACGCACGAAAAAATAAGTGCATATAATTCAGCTTATGCAAATAAAACCAATGGTTTAATCTTTTTGAAACAGTTATATTCTAGTTTTAAATTTAAAAGAATAATTAATCTTTCATTCGTTTTTATTACAATATTTAACATTTTCTGGAATACCCTAATTATAAGCTTTATTTCCTATTTTTTTCTTTTTTTGTTGGAACGAGTGCACTTCTTTTTAAAATCTATTTTATTTTTTACTCAACTTTAACTGTTCTTTAAATATTTTTTTACTATAACCCAATATATTTCAAATGGACTGAGTTTTGAACAGTTTAGTGGATTGGTCTCACTTTGTATATAACATCACCATTTGTTTGATAATACTCAGCTGCTTTTTGTTGTAATGATTAGACCAGAAAAATGACTAAATCTTTTCCGAAGAAACTCATTTGCATACATTTCTCTGTTTATAGTGCCATTTGTTACGAATAAAGTCCTCTTTTCCCTGTACGTACAAATGGCTTGTCAGACCTAAAATTTGTTTGACTACTTTGTTTTTCGTTACACGATATTTATCTGCTCTATTTCCCAACCCATTCGTGATACGGAATTTCTGATCAGGATGTTGCAAAAAGTTTTACAGTACGTACTTTATATTGCTCCTTAGACGCATTCATATTTTTGAAAAAAATTTATCTCAAATAATTTTAGTTCTCTTCTTTGCCTTCACATTTTTTTCTAGATTTCCTATTAGCAACTTTTTTTTTTAATTTGTAGGTCTTCAGGCTAAATTTTTGAAATTTTTTTAATAAAAGATAGTCAACAATTTAAGAATTAATTTACATTTCATCTAGAGATATAGAGATTTTACTTTAAAATACGCATTATTTTGTCTGTGAGTCTACAGTCTGTAAATCAACTTTTTCTTCGGTTATCAGCTGTGTTGCCAGGAGATGGGAAAAAGAGGCTAAATTGAATTTTAAAAAGGCCAAAAATGCTAAATGCTCCAAAAACTATGGCCAGAAAAAAAGTTTTTCTTTTTTCTGTTGAAATTTATATTTTCTCACCCTCACTAATTTTTCAAAATTTTCTAAAGAAATTGTAACAAATTTATAAATAACACATTGAAAAATTACTCAATGAAAAAACGCCAAAAAAATTCCCATAAAAATTAGGGTTATATTTCATATGAAAAATTACCCATTCTTTTTTTAAATTATTTTCTTAAATAGTTTCTACTTTTGAAGAAGTATATTAAAAATAATTTTAATGATCGATTTAGTAACTCCACAAAATTAGTTAAGGTACTTTTATTTGGAGAATGAAGTGCCGCAGGTAAAATTTTTTATTAAATATAAATAATTTCGTTTGTTATAAATAATTTCGTTATAAATAAACACAAAAATGCTTAAATGGATGATTCCGTAAAAATGAAATTACTAATAGTACATAAGAAATTATTTTCTTCGTTGTTGAAATAGTACCATTTTAAAAATCAAAAAATGCTAAAAAAAGCTAGGAGCTAAAATACAAATTTTTAGGATAGTAACAAAAAAGGCTAAACTGGCAACACTGGTTATTAGGATTCTTTTTAGTGATCATGGACTCTTTGCATTTTTTATGACTTAAAAAACTATATCTCCCAACTCACTTGCAACCCTAGAAATTGTTTTATATGTTCGACAAATATTTTGGTTATAAATTTGAATCATGCGTTTCCATGAATTTTGTTTAATTTTCATTTCAATAAAAGCTAATTACGCTATTTCAACAAAATTTGGCACACGTTTACTGAGATTTATAACAAGTGTAAGAAGTTAGCGGTACTATTTTTTTAAGTATTTTAAAAGTTATGAGCCTTAAAGCGCGCACGGATATTTTCGTGCGCAGTCCTTAAATAAAACTCCAATAGATGCCAATTAAAACTATCTTCAAGTTATCTTAACATTATTTTAAGAGTTATTCGGAAATTACTGGAAAGAGAAATTGGAAAATTAGAAAAATTTTCCTCCTTAACTCTGAAAATATTAAGTGGGTAAAATAATAATGTAAAGATATTTTAAAAATAATTTTAATCTGCTTCTATTTGAGTTCTCGAGTTATACTAAAGGGACCACCTTATAAGGTGGATATAGTAGTCATTAAAAAAATCTATACATGATAGAAAAAAATTAAAGCAGATTCTTATTTAGCACGTCAAATTATATCTAGTTTATATATTTTTGTTTAAAGAAAGAAAAAAGCAAACTTTTTTTTTTGCCTATCAGTGTAATATGTGTGTCTACTCTTAAATGGGAATAAAATGAAGATTTGTGCATCAATTTTGATGAGAAGTGTTTTTTTTTTATCGTAGCATTACTGACTTTATAAAAAAAGTATAAAAATTTGAAAATTTTTGCCGTTTTCATTTCTTAAAAGAATTTTTAGGAAAAAAATTCTCAAATCTTGCATGAAAAAAAAAAACCCACGCTAAATTCCGAATAACTGCAAAAATATTGAGCAAATGAAAAACTATTGTAAAGACGACATGAAGGCAATTTTATTTCGCATATTTTGGTTCTTGAATTACCTAAATTATATTGAAATATAGTCGTGAAATTGCCTTATTAAGGGGATATTAAACAAAAGATTCGTGTTCAGCACATCAAATTTCATGTGGTCCACCTTTTTTGTTTAAAGTAAGACAAAAAAAATGTTTTTTGCGGACCATTGTAATTTATATTTATCATCAAAAATATTTTTTTTTTTTTTTTTTGTTTTAAAAAATTTTTATAAGGACATCTGTGCTAACAAAGCAAAATGTCGATATTTTTCAAAACATGCATTTTATAAAGAAAAAAAGGCTCTAGAGTAGCAAGGACAATAACATGCTGCACAAAAGATCACTATTGAAAACTAGGGGCAAAAAAAATATATTTAAAATATTTAAAGATCATTTCTTAAGTTTTCGAATCCACTGATTGCGGCTGTTATATATTAAATATTAATTTAAGTGATACAATTACTTATACATGTATCTATATTATTAAAATATGTAAAACAAGAATGAATTTTTAACAATTCGAATGTTTGCGAAATGAAAACGGAAAAGTTCGTATTCGTAAACCATACGAACGGACAGAAATTGCTAAATCGACATAGAAACTGACAATATGTCATGTTATCTATCATGAGGTGGCGATTTCAAATTCTGTTCTGATTATTGTAAATATCACACATTGAACCCAAGTGAGCAGACTTTTTTATCTGCAGGTGCCCACTGAACCTAACCTAAATATTAGCATAAATTTGAAGATATAACCCATAGTTATGGAGGTATAGGATAAAATTTAAGGTTATTTTATAAAAATGCCATAATATTAAATATATATATATATATATATATATATATATATATATATATATAATATATATATATATATATATATATATATATATATATATATTGGCTAATGAACGCTTTTCTATTTTTATATTTTTAATAAGAATTTTATAAAAATAATAATAATTTTTATTAGTATGAGATGGAATAATAATATGACAAAATGAAGATAAAATTGGATAACTATATGATAAAATGAGGTAATAATATAATAAAATGGAATAATGATATGACAATGTGGTATAATAATAAAAAAAAGAAAAACTATAATCATAACTTGAAAAAACAAACCATAAAATCGGATACTATATGACAAAGTGGAATCATAATAATTATTATATTCATTTCTATTTTTCGCTGTGATGATATGTTCCAATCATAATATGCTGCTCTTAGATTACGGTCACTACAACTATATTTTTTCTCTGCGTGTACCGATAAATTTAGTCACACGAGGCAATTTCCTAAGATACCCATATTTTCAATAAAAAAAATGTTGACCTTAAAAAATATATAGTAAAATCATATATATTTTACTGATCCTTATATTTATAAATTCTCTAATAACTACTTTATAACATGTGCATTTTGAAAATATTAAGGCTCAAATTTATGTAATACATGTCCATGTGAACATAATTTGCTTCTCTTTTTTTTTCTTTATATTTTAAGAAAAGTCTTCTATAAATTTTTAAAATAGTTTAAAAAATATTTAAACATAGTCTTAAACAAGATAAAATTTCCTTTAACATATATATAACATGACTATTATGCATTGGTAACGTTTCTAATAAATTAATTTCAAACAAGTAAAAGCAGAAAAATTGTCAAGTCTTGTGCAAGATTTTTCTATTTCTTAAAAAAATTTAAAAGAAAAAATCAACAAAATAATAACAGAATTAGAGATCATTTTATACTCCACCCTAGCCACAAACAGCTTTTTTAAATATAACTCAATAATTATATGCTATGCCTTTCTCGAATGATTTTTCATTGTAGCAGAGTGTAATCAGTGATTACTTATATTTTTCCTCGAGAATTGATATTTGTATGAAAAGACGACTTTTACTTTTTTTTTAATACAAAAACCTTTTAAAAAAACTATATAAAATTTTGGATCTAAAGATTCATATTTATACAAGATTTTATTTTAATTCAAGTAGCTTCGCCACTTAATATCCTTTTTTATTATTTTAAAACTAAAAACAACAATAAAATTTCAAGCATATTTTTATTATTTTACCATTGCCACTTGAGGTTGCACCACACTGCTTTCATATTTTAAAAGCTACAAATAGCAAAAATACGCCAATATTTTATATAAAAAAAAACACGAATCAAAAAAAAAAAGAAGAACTAAAAAAGTCCTTACCAAAAACTAAAAAAAAAAACGAAACAAAAGAAACCACTTTATTAAACACAATTTTTATTTACTCTTGAGCTGTATGAATTGTAAAAAAAACACTAAGATGCAATATGTTACATTATCAAAAAAAAAAAAAAAAATGAAAAACTATACAAAAATTGAAAGCTTAACAAATATGTATGTATATGTACATATACTTCACTTTACAAGTATATGTATTTCAGAAAAAAAAATGTGGAATAAAATTGTTATAAAAACACAATAAAGCAAACAAAAAAAATGTAAAAAATATTGACAAGACAACCAATACTTGTGCCATATGTAAGAGTCATAAGTACGAGTAGACTTCATAAAAGAAAATGAGGACAAAAAATATTGTCAGCTTTGGTAATATTTTTGAAGAAGAAATGGAAAACTATTAAAAAAAACAGGACGAAATATTTCAATAATAAAGCATCTTAATAATAATTTATAGTTAATAATGATGTCAGAATTTGGGATTATAAAAGTTGTGGAATTTAAAAAGAAAAAAAAAACTGTAACTCTACTTATTATGGATAAAGTTAATACAACTGAGAATGGGTGCATGTATACGTATATTAAATGAAATTTTGTACAGCATATTGAAAGTATCTGTATATCGTTCATTTCATGAAAGAACGCCCAAAAATTTTCCTTAGGTCTTCGGATTTGTTATATTTTTTCTTTATCTTGCCAAGCACTTTCCAGAAATATAAAAATCTTTAAAATCGGACTTCATTTGTACAAGTTACGATTTTTTTTAACTTTTACATACTCGAGGTAGTCAACTTTGACACCCTGTAGCTTATCTCGTGTTATCACAGGGTGACTACAAGATGATTTTTCTGAAAGCTTAGGTCCTCCTCTACAACTCTTCCATACATTTCAATTTGATCCGACCAATAGTTTAGGAGATTCAGATTTATTACCAAAAAATTTGCGTTTGACCCCACTGTGAGTTGTTTCATTTTGTATTTAAATTCAATAAATATATTCAAGTAAATATAAAATAAAAATAAAATTAAGTAAAATTTTATTTCTCACCTAAATTTTTAATTTATTCGATCATCTACTTGATTGATTTAATAAATTTATTAATTGGAAAATATTTTTTTTCTGTTTTTTCATTTTTTACAGTTTTTAGTAATTGATATAGTAATTTTGGTGAGAGGTGCAAATTTAAAAAAGTTTTTGTGATCGAATGATTGGTGCCTTTTTTCTGTGTTATATAACTAGATTTTATAATAATATACTCATTTATAATAATATAATCATGTATGTAAAATATGTATAATATACATTGAATGTATGTAATGTCGCTGTAATAATTAATTTACCTTCATTTCTGCGGAACGTTCCAATAAAGATTTTCATATAATCCAATAAAGATTTTCATATAATCCTGATGATATAACAATAAAAACATTAAAGAATATGACAGATGTCTGAACAAATCATCAAAAACATTCAATATGTAGTGACCTTTTATATATCAGAATGGATATTGAAATTGAATGTAACCATTGGTACCAATGAAGCCAACATCTACAAAAATATTGAAACGTTTAATAATCTTATGAAACATTTAAAATTTTTACGTACAAAACGATTCTTCTTAAACACGATTCCGAATGCTGAGAAATGATGTATATATTTCGTATTACTGTTAATTTTTTTTTATTTTTTAATAGGTATCATATTAAATATTTATATATTTTTTATTGCCAATTTTTTTTTATCTATCGATTTTTGTAAAAAAATTGTTAACCAATTAGAAAGTTAATTATATTAATTAACAATATTATTAAATTTCGATATTAAGTTAACTAATAATTTTATTAAAGAAATTATTTGAATTTATTTTTGAGCTTATTTTAATTAATTAACTAATTAATTTTAATAATAGTAATTCATAATTTGTATTTGTGGTATAATACATTGTTGTCCCCGAATAATTGCTAAATGTGCATATAACATATAATATTTCTTCAGATTTTTCACTCACTCATTTTCAAACCAATATAAGTGAGTGATGAATTAAACAACTGTCTTCAGCAAAAATGTAAACTGAAATGTTGCCTTTGTCTGACTAAATCGAATTAGTCTTACCCGATATATGGGCATCAAAAACATTTAGTGACAAAAACCCCGGATATTTGTTATGTGACCCAATATTTCTATTAAATCTACACAGAAACAATTTTGTACGCAAATAAATATTTCGTTTCATTAATTTTAGTTCATAATATTTAAAACTAATTTCCGAACTATTAGAAATGTTTTCATATTTATTTCAAATGAAATATAAGTAAAAACACAACAAAAAGTTACCAATCACCAAAATAATTCTATATATTAAAAATTGTTTAAATCTGCACCTCTCACCAAAATGATTATATCAATTAATAATAACTGTAAAAAATTAAAAACAGAAAAATGTTTCCAATTAAAAAATTTGTTAAATCAATAAAGTAGATGATTGCATGAATTAAAAATTTAATTGAATATTTTTTATTTTATTTTTACTTAAATATATTAATTAAATTTTGATGCAAATTTAAACAAAAAAATATATGGTAATAATTTTTTTCTGTGAAATTTTCTTAGAAAAAATTTAGATACATATTAAATAATTTCAACCAAACATTGGATTCAGAACAATGATTTTTCAGCTATTTTATGAAAATGAGGTATATGCTGCCCAATGGTTCCAAAATTCCGTACAATTTCGAACATTCTTTTGTACAGATTTTTTCCTTGAAAATTAACATTTAAATAAATTTCTCTTTAATATTTGTGTATATAACTATTTTTCTGCAATTAATTCCAATACAAATGAACTAAATTTTTCTAAAAATTCCTAAAATTATCGTTGTGTACATTTTGTAATAATTATGAAAATAATTTTATTTTGTATGAAAAAAGAATAAATTTGTTTGTTTAATTTTCATAATTCATTGTGACTGTAGTTCGCAGACATAGTAGCTGGTATAGCCGAGTACAAGAACCCCTGAATTTTTCTTATAACCAAAGTTCGTAGCTATTACATCGTATTTAGCCGAATATAAGAACCGCTAAATTTTCCTTATATTCGTGTAACCATATTTTGTAGCTAGTACATCGTATTTTAGCCGAGTACAAGAACATCCGAATATTTCTTGCACTCGTTGTAATTATAGTTCGTAGCTATTTCATAGTACTTAGTGTAGCCAAGTACGGGAACACCCGAATTTTTCTTGTACTCGTACTTTAAATACAAGAACCTTCGGATTTTTCTTGTGTTTGCCGTAGCTCCAGTTCGTAGCTGGAATTTTTGCCAGCAGAGTACAACTATTTATTCATTTTGTCTTTTCTTTCCTATCAATATCGCCCTCAGCTTACACTTGTTATTTTTTTATTTTATTTTATTAGTGAGTAGTGCCGTGTCATCTGCCTGCAGTATTTTGAGACTTCGCATAAAGATTAAATATAATCTTTATTTAATTCAAGTTAGGTTAAGTTTCTTTCAATAAAACTGTGTTTCTTAACATCATATCAATGAACATTTTTGTATTTTATTTCAAAGGAAGCAGACCTTTGGTAAGACATTGGATAGGTAAGGTGTTAACTATAACACTACACGTGTCGGAAGCAGGTATCGGTAGGGTTCGGGTTATAGTTTAAGGTGTTTTAACTCTGGTGTATTTCAAATATCAGCTAAACTGCAGTTTTTCCGAATAGCAAGACTAATTGCATCCAGAAATTTTTCTCTTGGACATTATGACACTTTTAGGCAAAATGAAACTTTTTTGTATATCATAATGTCCATGGATATTATGATATTGGACATTATGACATGCACTCCTATATGTCATAAATTTTTCTATAAAAGTAAAAACATCGATGCAATCATTTTTACATATTTTTATAATAAATACAACGAGATTTATATGTTCAAATTGTACAAAAACTGTAGAACATATTAAATTTTATATCTAATAAAAATGTTCATATATTTTTCATGCCTTAAAACTAAAAAAAAAAAAAAATATATATATATATTAAATATATATATATATATATATATATATATATATATATATTTATATATGCTCTAAAATATAATTTGTTCTAACTACATTTTAAATTATCTACTATTCATGCTAAAAATAACTTAAGTCTTTTTAGCAATTGCTGAAAAATATTTTCCTTTTGCACTTAAAAACACTGAAAACTAATACATTTTATCTGATAAGATAAAAATTATTAGGGAATCGGATTTAAAAAACATATGTGACAGCTAAAAAAAAAACTTCGCTTCACAAAAAAGTTTTTTGATATAACTTACCAATAAAATTGTTAACTATATTTTCGTACAAATTTAATTAAATTAGTAAATAATATAACTAATATTATTTTAGGTTTTTTTTTAACAAAATTGAAAACTAAAAAAAATATTGAAACAAAAACTCATTTTGAAGAAAATATTTATATGCCGCAATAAAATTCAATTTTATGTGAAATTACCAAAATAGCAGATATAAAACATAGTTTGGAAGATATCTATTTCATGTGTTGAAAATTATGCTAAAATTCTGCTTTCAATAAGTCAATTATGCAAGAAAGTATTTAATAGAATTTTTCAAAATAAATATGCAATTTGTCAAATCATTCTGCTAAATATAGTAGAAAAAATACCTAAATGGCAAAACTGCATAACTCTTATTATTTATTATTGATTCCATGATCTTTTAATTTTTTTTAATCACTTATTTTTATCCAGGACATAAGAAAAACGAGGCTAAATTGAACTTTAAAAAGGTCAAAAAAGGCTAGATGCACCAAAGAATAACCCCAGAAAAAGTTAAAATTAAAAAATATTTAGAAACTTATTTTTCTTCGTTCTCATTAATTTTTGATACCTTTCTAAAGGAATTGTAATAAATTTATAAATAACACCCAGTAAATAATTTAATAAAAAATTGCAAAAAAAGTTCGATACAAATTTGGGTTATATTTCATATGAAAAATTACGTAATGGTTTTTCGTCATCTTTGAAATATAATTCCTTTTTAATTAAGGATTTCAAAATTTTTAAATGATTTTTCGCATTAATAAAATTTTCTACAATTATATTCATAAATATTTTCTATTGTGGATGAAATATATTAAAAAATAATTATAATAACCGTGTGAATAAATACCTAAAATTGCATAAATGGATGATTCTGTGAAAATAAAGTTAGTAATAACAAATAAGATAATGTTTTCTTTTTTGTTGAAATAATAATATGTTAGCCTATTTAAGGCTGTCTTGGGAGTCAAAAAAGGTTAGAAAAAAGCTAGAAGCTAAAAGGAAAATTTTGAGGCTAAAAGCAAAATAAAAAGCTAGAATTAACCTTAAAAAGTCTAAACTGGCAACACTGTTTATAGGTATTTTCTTTCATTTTTTGGATTATTTTTTCTTTACATACAACTAGGCTTGTCATTCGAACAGAAATTATTCGATTAGTCGAGGAACAAATTTTTTTTTTTTATTCTTTTCGAACGAACAAAGTTTTTAAATTTAGATTAAAAAAATATTCGATTAAGTTTTTAATGATTAATAGAATCAAAACGAGTTTTTGTTAAATTATTATGCCCTTTTGAAATTATAAGTGTAAAAAGTTTTGTTTATTTGGAAAACCCTATTGATAATGATTGAAAGTTTTGTTACGATATATAAATACGTAAACCATGTTTAAATAGGGTTCGGATTAAAGTCTTTCACGGACAATAAAGTCTTAGTATTATTTGGAAAACAAAGCTTTTCTAAAGATTTAATCAAAGTTAATTAAAGTTACAACAAAGGGGAGACGTATAAGTTGTTATTAAATTCTGGAAATTTTCCAGTGCATATTAATCTTTTAAAATATTTAACAAAAAGTGAAACAAAAAATTATTCTAATTTTAATAACCGAAGAATCTTAAATGTATAACGATGGTTTGTTAACTGAACTTAATAAATCAATAAACAATATTAAAAATTCAAAAATAGATTTCAGCAATATTGATTTTGATATTGATATTGTCAAAAAAGTACTAGATTTGATTTTAAAGCCATGTATTGTCACCACCAAGAGTAAGTAAAAGGATTTTTCCACACATCTGTTTTTATAAATAAAAAAAAGCAATAATCGTTTTAAAGCCAAAATATTTAATTATGTTCTTTATGAATGATAATTTTAAAAGAAAGTTAATTTCAATATATAAATTGTATCAATTTTTGGATATTTTTTTGTTCTGTGTTAAAGAATTATTATTTTTAGATTTGTTTTATGTTAATACAACCAAAAAATTGGTTAAAAAATTATAGTTTTTGCACTTTTAATTAATTATTCGAACAATATATACTTTATTCATTCTATTAATCGAAGAAAATTTTATTTGATCATACGAATAATTAAAAAAATTATAAAATTTTACTTAATAAACTTCAATGTAGAATAATTATTAAATCTAGTACATATATAATTATATTTAATTTATCAACAAATATGTATCATTTGAATTTTTGAAAATATAATGCAACTTCAGTTTTTCATTGAATGCCAATATAAATAAATAAATAAATAAAAATAAATAAAATAAATTAAAATTAAATAAATAAAATAAATAAGTAAAATATATAAGTAAGTAAATAAATTAATAAAAAATAAAATAAATAAAACATAAATAAATTAAATAAATTAAATAAATTAAATAAAATAAAATAATATAAAATAAATAAAATAAAAATTAAATAAATAAATAAGAATATATATGATAATAAATAAATAAAATAAATAAATAGATAAATCAAATAAATAAAATAAAAAAAAATAAAAAATAACTAAATAAATAAATTAAATAAATAAAAATATATTAACTTAAATATTATAAATAAATAAAATAAATGAAAAATAAATAAATAAATAAATAAATGAATAAATAAATAAAATAAAAAATAAATAAATAAAATAAATAAAAAATAAATAAAAAGAAATATATAAATAAGTAAATAAATAAATAAAAAATAAATAAAATAAATAAATGAATAAATAAATAAAATAAAAAATAAATAAATAAAATAAATAAAAAGAAATATCTAAATAAGTAAATAAATAAATAAAAAATAAATAAAATAAATAATAAATAAATAAAATATAAATAAATAAATAAAAAATAAATAAATAAAATAAAGAAAACGTAAATAAATAAAATAAACTAAAATAAAATAAATAAAAATAAATAAATAAATATAATAAAAAAAAATAAATAAAATAAATAAATAAAAATATATAAGATAATAAATAAATAAAATAAAATAAAATAAAATAAAATAAAATAAATAAATAGATAAATAAAATAAATAAAATAAAAAATAAATAAAATAAAAAATAACTAAATAAATAAATTAAATAAATAAAAATATATAAGTTAATAAATAAATAAAATAAATGAAAAATAAATAAATAAATAAATAAATGAATAAATAAATAAAATAAAAAATAAATAAATAAAATAAATAAAAAATAAATAAAAAGAAATATATAAATAAATAAATAAAAAATAAATAAAATAAATAATAAATAAATAAAATATAAATAAATAAATAAATAAATAAAAAATAAATAAATAAAATAAAGAAAACGTAAATAAATAAAATAAAATAAAATAAATAAAAATAAATAAATAAATAAAATAAAAAAAATAAATAAATAAAATAAATATATAAAAATATATAAGATAATAAATAAATAAAATAAAATAAAATAAATAAATAGATAAATAAAATAAATAAAATAAAAAATAAATAAAATAAAAAATAACTAAATAAATAAATAAAAATATATAAGTTAATAAATAAATAACATAAATGAAAAATAAATAAATAAATAAATAAAATAAAAAATAAATAAATAAAATTAACAAATAAATAAAAAATAAATAAATAAAAATATATAAATAAGTAAATAAATAAAATAAAATAAATAAATAAATAAAAAATAAATAAATAAAATAAATGAAACATTAATAAATAAAAATAAATAAATAAAAAATAATTAAATAAATAAATAAAAAATAAATAAAAAACAGAAATTATAAAAAGTGAATAAATAAATAAATATATCAATATTAAGGGCAAAAAGAAAATTAAGGGTATACGTTTTCTGTAATGGTGTCTAACAATAGATAACCTAGAAGGGAGGGTAAATTGTGCCCTAATTGTCGAATCGTCTTGTCATAGCTTTACTTTATAAAACTTAATTATTTTGCATGCTTTTCAAATATACTCTTTAGTATCAGTAAGGGCTAAGAGTATATTATGTGCTACGTGTTCTTTTACTGGGTTAAGAGTAGGGTTCCCGAACGGGAAACTCCAGTATTTCCCGCCAAAATACTCTCGGGAATTCCCGGGAAGTTTTTCTAATTTTCCCGGGAAAAGGGAAATTTAAATATTCCCATACTTTTTAAAATTCTATTGCAAACATTTTGCTATTTTTAACACTTTATATCAATGAAAGATTGATGTTACTACAAACATGGTACTTGCAAGAGTATAACGTATATAACACAACTAGAACTTTATCTGAAATGATGATAATGTTGCATGAATTAAGTTTTTGACTATTAAATTAGGTTTTTTCCTATCAGATAGCTATGTATTTGTTTATCAATGATTTAACGAATTTACTTACAAGCTGTTTCACATGAAATTTTAAATCAACTTTATTTTTTTCATGTTTAAATTTTAGATACTTTAGTTTTATTATAGATTCGTTGAAATAAATATTAAATAAGTTGAACTTTGAAAATACTCACTATTATAAGAAAAATACTTGGTTGGGAGATTTTCCATTCTAACACAGCATTTTTTTTTTTTTTAACAGCACCTCTTATCCAAGCAAAGGATATGTAAATGTTAGATATAAATGTTACAACTTCAAAATACTTATAAAAAAAACTCTTGTATTTGAACATATTTGAGATTATTTTCATCAGATTTCTGAATACTATGATTGATTTGAAAAACATTATTCCGAGCCAATTTTTATATTTTCCAGATTGGTGTTTAATTTAGTAAAAATTAGTAAAAGAAAAAAATAATGTAAATTAGAGAAATAAAGTGGAAATAAACGTCAAACTATTTATAACAAAATGTATCTAATAGAGTACTGTATATTTTTAAAAAAGTTTTAGCCTAACATAGAAATCTGAGAAATAGTTTTTAATATAAATTATGAAAAATACTACCTTTATTTTGTATAAAAAATTTAAAATTTTTTTAATCTTAGAAATGGAGTCATACTTTCATATTATTTCATTTTTAGTTAATTAAGTATGATTATATTATGTACTATTTCTTTTTTTTTAAATTCTGACCCTCTAAGTGATGTTTATGTAAAACAATTTCAACTCACTGACTTGTCACTTAATGTTGTCTTTGTATTAAAATCAGATAGAGTACAGAAGAATTCAGTTTACAACTGTGCTCTTGAACTAATTTATTTGAGTAATAATTTCTATTTTCATTTTACTTTATATGTATTATATTAATTTTTTTTTTCATACTGTTTGCTATATATTTTCTTCTCCTTTATCAGCTCTCATATAAACAATTTAAGCCTTTCTAAAACATATGCTACCCATATTGTCACATCTGCCTTGCCCATATAAATAATTTCCCTCATCGTAATATTTTATATATTTGTTTTCCAATATTTTTTAGTATTACAATTAATCAAAAAATCCCAACAAACTTTTAATCAAAAGGAAACCTAAAATACTCGTACAAAGAAATACAAACGAATTTACAATAAATATCAGGCTTCCTTTGTCTATTCTCCCATTACTCGTATAAGTAATATTGTCACATCCTGATGTTAAGATATGGAAAATAAACAAAAGACACCTTATTTTGTTTAAATGTTGTTGACACTATTAAACATCTATCAGTATTAAAAACTAGCACGTACTTGTACTCATCAGCATCATCATCATCATCATCATCATCATCATCATCATAATCACAATCATCAGTATCATCATTTGTATCGACATCATTTCTAATCGACATTAACATAAGGACACAAAGGAAGGAAGAGTAGATGAAGGGTAAAGGTATGTATTTCAACATTAGTACTTGTACTTGTTTTGAATTGTTGAAAATCCGTATCATATTATAACAATGCCATCTTAAAGATTTTCTCTATGTAAGTATGTTTGTATATATGTATGTATGTATATGATATTGATGACAGGATACTACTTGTATAACGTATGAGTATTGTATTGTGTTAAATGTATTGTTTTCTATTTAGAGAAGAAAATAATACAACAGTTTCTAACCATATATGTATGTTTGTTAGTGTGTACATTTGTATGCCACAGATCTGTATATCACATCATTTTCATTAAATATTTAAACAAAGGAACCCAAACTAAAGCAAACAATTGACGAAGCCTGCTTTTATTATTATTATTAAACTATTTGTAACAAAGGACATCATACAGTATCATGATAAAATGGTAACATCAAACATTTTTCTATATATATTTTTCAAACTATTGACTTTTAGATATACACAGATGGATCATACAAAGATTTCAGGTTTTCACTAGATTTTCCATAAACAAATAAATCTTGAGTATGATTGAAGAGATTTTCTTTTAAACATAAGAATTCTTAAGATTTCTTTTTAATGGTTTATTGTTGTGGAACATTGCAAATATTTATTAAAAAGTAATTTCTCTGCTTAAATCTATACTTTGAATACTGTACAGTTGTTTATTGTTAGTTTAGGCACATTGAGAAAGAGCAAAAAAAGATGGCTTCCCCAAAAATTCGGTATTCGAGCTACCAGTGGAGAATGAACGGAGATTTTTTTACTCTAGGTTGCTGCAAATATTCCTTCCATGGTACAATGAGACAGAATCAAAAATTTTTGGAAATAGATTCGTAATCGGCTGGTTGAATTTACATAAAAGTTTACATAGGCGTGGTCGAAATACCCATTATAGCGGCACACAGTATCCCATTTATGGAACGAAATGGAAATAAATCTGCAAATTGGGAACGACTGGTACGATTTTAATGAAATTTTACACAGTATTAGTAGAAGTGCAGTGAAGCTTAAGTTTTGAACTTGGGCTATATAGACATAAAGGGGGCGGGTCGACAGGGTCCCAAATTTGGACATTTTGGGAATGACAAATATTTAAAACGATTCTGATTCGTTTAAAATTCAAAAGAAATTTGAAGGACTTTTTATATAAGTGTATTTTGCTGGTCGAGATCTACTAAAAATATTCTCGTATGTATAAGATATTTATTTCAGTTTACGATATATTCGGCTTCAAAGATTAAAATTTTTACTTTTGGACGAACCTTGGTGAAGTTTTTTCCCTATAGAGAGATCAAATTTTCGAAGTTTTTTCAGCAAACATTTTTAAATGAAATTCTACACCCGAGTAGATTTATTGATGCTTAGTTTTAGATCTAGCAATTACCAAAAAAAAACTTTCCGAATTTGCCAAAAATGTTTTTTTTTTTTTTTTTTTTGCTATATCTTCCCAACCGATAATGGGGAGCAAAATTTTCTATTACCAAGAAACTAAAAACATATTAGATGATACAAAAAAAACATTAAACTATTTTGATTCCAGCTTTGAGATTTGAGAAATTAAAGCGAAAATTAGAAATTTATGAAACAATAAATCTAGTTCGGAAGATCTTAGTCCTCGCAGGAATCAATCTTTAAGTAAAAAAATGGACAAAATATACTTTTTTCAAAATCAAAATTCAAATGCATATAACTTTTGATTCCGTAAAAGTTTTTTCAAAATTCCTCCTTTACACAATTTTGATATTCTCTATTAATAAAATTAAAACTATTTCAAAAAAAATCGGATGAAATTTGGACCAGCTATAGCGAAAAAACTTCACCAAGGTACGTCAGAAAGTAAAAATTGTGATATTTGAAGACCAATATCTCCTAAACCAAAAGTGATAAACTATACACAAGACATTGCTTTTTGTAGATCTCAACTAGCAGAATCCACTCATATAATTTTTTTTCAAATGCTTTAAGCTATAACGAATCAGGATCGTTTTAAATATTTGTCATATCCGAATCTTCTTGGACCGAAGTGTAAAAATTATAAAATTGATTTGGTGAATACCTTATTCATATTTTTACTTTAGCTCGTAGAAGTGCCTCGGCCGAACGTATTTTTTCTAAATTATCACTAATGAAAAATAAGTTGTCCAACATACTTAAGGTCAACACTTGTGAATCTACATGCCTTCAGGTCAAAATTTGTTGTACGGAGATTTGTAAGATTGTAGGTCGAGTGAAGAGCTCGTACAAAAGTACAGAAAATTAATTAATAAAAAGAGAATTTTTATGAATGAATCCTTATTCTTGAAATAATATTAAATAATTTTAAATAAATATAATTTAAATTAATAAATTTTATTTATTTAAAATAATTTAAATAAATTACATTAAAAAAATAAAGTTTAATTTAGTAGTTTTTCTTAAAAAACAATATTTTTGTTTGTATTTAATAAACAAATTTTGAGGAATTTTTTAGAGTTGTCCCCTTTTTGGATACGTTTTACAAATTCCCAACGGTAACGCTGTATGCACCGATCCTCAGTTGGTACTACGATTTCTGCTTATATAAAACTTGTGTCAAATATTATCTTGATACTTTCTTTAATGTGGTATTTATGCGAGTTAAAGTAATTTTCGGATTTTATGTGGGAGCTATGCTTACTTATGGTACAAAGAAATTCGGCATTTTAATTCACTCTTATATAAAAATTTTTCCATCAAATTTTATTTAAATAGTGACATAATTCAGGCATTTGTGAGTATTAAAACCCTATTCCGTGGGAAAATGTTTATGGGGGCTTGGTGAAATAATGGATCGATCATAATTTCAATAGATCCCTTCGTTATACCAAAATCGTTAAATGAATTTAGGAAATGATTCTGAGTGGATTAGTATACTTTAACGTGGATATTGCAATACACATAAAAATCTGAGTTTTCTACAAATAAGATTTTCATCAACAATTTTCATTAAAAACCGATTTAGAAAAAGCAAAAAAATAAAATAATAAAAATGTTTATATTTTTTAAACAACTAAGAAAGATATAATCGGTCAAGCCCGACCATATGATACTCCACCCCGTTATGTATGTCTATCAAAATTCGTGGTGAGTTTTTATATTAGACACGTGGACAATTGTGGACCGATACTTTTACTAAGTGTAAAATAAAATATAGAAATACAGAATATTACGTTAATACTAACATTTATATGAATTTATGCACTTTAGGGTGATTCATGGAAATGGGCTTATATGGAAGCTATGGTAAATTATGGAGCGATCCTCATAAAATTTGTTACTGTGATTTCTACTTATATAAAAAATATAAACTTGATACTAATACGTGTATGTGATTTATGTATGTTAAAGTGATTTTCGGAAGAGGGTTTTATACGAGATCTATGGTCAGTTATGGACCGATCTTCATGAAATTTAGCACAAAAATTGAAAATTATACAAAACTTAATTACAGCGAATTTCATTAAGATATTGCTATATTTAAGGCATTTATGATCGTTAAACCTCTATTTCGGGAGGACATTTGTATAGGGGCTAGGTTAAATAATGGACCGATCACAACCAATTTCAATAGGCTTCTTTCTTATGTCATAAAAGTCCGACGATGTCCGTCCGTCCGTCTGGCTAGACGGCTGGCTGGCTGTCCATATAAACCTACAGGTACAGGTCGCAATTTTAAAAATATTTCAATGAAATTTGGCACGTGGGACTTTTATAATATAAGGACGAAGTCTATTGAAATTGGTTATGAGCGGTCCATTATTTATCCTATCCCCTATACAAATGCCCCCCTAGAAAGTTTAAAGTTTAAACCAACAAAAATGCCTTAAAATAATGATATTTTAATTCGATGTAAAGAAGTTATGAACAAGTATCAATCTTTTTAACAAATTTAATGAAGATCGGTCCACAACCATAGCTCCCATATAAACCCCTCTTCCGAAAATCACTTTAGCGTGCATAAATCCCACATGAATATTAGTATCAAGTTAATATTCGACACAGATAAGTTTTATGTACGTAGAAACAGCCTTGCCAATTTTATGAGAATCGGTCCTTAATTTACCATAACTGCCATATAAAACCATTTCCATGAATCGCACTAAAATACATAAAATCATCTAGATGTTAGTATCAACGCATTATTCTGTATTTGCATATTTTATTTTACATTTAGTAAAATTGGACACGTCAAAACGGACAGAAAATAGGCATTTTCGGATTTGACATCTTCGATTTTAATGAAATTCAGTACAGACATTGGCTATCAGAAGTATTGCTTAAATCATAACCTTTTCAACTCAAGGACCTTACCGGCTGGGTTGTCAGATGTTTTTGAATCTCTGCCGCCAAATTACTAATCAGAAATCGCCTAAAATCGTCTAATTTTAATTTTATTTGGTCTTTTAAAGAGGCAATAAGAAAGGAAAGAAAAAAGTTTTAGTGTCGTATAATTTTTAGTGATTCAAATTTCGTATAATTTACGTATGTAAATTCAGTTTCAACAAAGACAAAGATAATTGCATTAGCTAATAGAAATTGTATAATTGTATAGAAAATTAAATTATAATTTAAAATATATATCACATATATATATCACATGAATGCATACATACATACATATATATATCTCATTTTTAGAGTAACAACTTTAAAAATTTATTGACATTTATTAACAGAAATGAAAAATAATTCTAACATTGTATAACAACATTTGTTCTGTTATATTGTATTTCCACTGAGTTGAAAGCAATCACTTGTGAACAAAATTAGAAATAAACTTGACCTTCCTGTCACTTCCAAACATGTTGCACACATTTTGCGAACAGATGATAATACAAAATAGAAGAAACCAAAATATAAGCAAATGTTAAAACAGCATCATAAGGAAAATCGTTTAAAATTTGCGCGCAAATACAGATGAGTAAAATAGACAGATGAGTGAAATAAAGTAATCTTTTCTGATAAAAAGAAATTCAATTTGGACGGTCTCGATTCATATTCTTGCTATTGGCATGATTTGAGGTCGAACGAAATTCGTATGTTAAAACGCAATTTAAATGGAGGCAATGTTATGGTTTGAGCAGAATTTTCTGCTGCAGGAAAATCAAAGGTATATTTTGTTCCAACTAAAATGAACAGTGCAATTTATAATGAACTGTTGGAAGATAATCTTTTTATATTCATGAATGAAAAAATTGATAAAGATTGCATATTCCAATAACAAACCGTGTCTCAAACCAATCTAAATCATGGTTTAATGAATATTGGACTGGCCGGTTTGCAGGCCGGATTCAAATCCAATGGATAATCTGTGGGAGCCCGTAAAGCTTATGCAAGAAATGCACAGAATGAAACCATAATAACAATAAAATAATAAAAATTAAGCAAGCCTGGGAAGAAATTGTCATTGATTTTCTTCAAAAATTAGTCGAATCAAAGCCAGACCTAATTTTTAAAGCTGTACAAAGCAAAGGTTCATCAACACATTATTAATAATGCTAGATTGATTCATTACTTTAAGTACGTATATAAAAAAGAATGTCATAAAATATGTCATTTTTGTTAAGTTAATTAAAAAAATTTATATGCATTTATAGGAATATGCACCAGTATAGATATACATGCACCAGTATAGATATAACTTTTTTTAGACCTCTAAATAACATAGCACTGTCTTATAGCCAATAATTTCCCGATAATAAAAATCTAAGTTTTTAATCAATTTGTACAAAAAACTTCACGCACCGAATACGATTTCTAAAATGAATTAGTATATATTTTTAATATTTTTATTTAAAAAGTTTTTCTATAAAGCTCTAAATATTTAAATGGTAAAACTTATCTATTAAGTTTGGATCAAAGTCATATTATTTTATATTTAGCTTTCACCTAAATATATAAATTATTGTGATATGGTCAAGTATTCAGATGAAAATTAATCAGGACTTATCGGTTATCGAATAAAATATAAAAATCTCACCAGAAATAACACACCAGTAGGGAATGATTTTGAATTTAAATTTGCATCATAAAATATTAAGAAATTTAACAATTCAAGAAAAGCATATATTATTTTCTCTTGCATGTTGCAAAATTAAAAAAAAAAAATAAATAAATAAAAGCGAAAAATCACTCAGAATATCAAAAATGTGTTATCAAAAACGAATTGTAGCCCAAAAATGACAAAAAATCACCGCAAAATTTTGGCTTATATGATACAAGTGTGTATGAGAATTTTTGGGAGATTTTTCTATAACTTCTTTGGGCGATTTTGCTTTGGGTCATTTTGCTAGTAGCCATTAATTCGCACAAAAAATCATTCTCCAAATTAAATATAACTTAACTCATTTTATGAAGTTACTTGATCAATTATTATAATTATTCTTTTAATAACCTTCTTTAACCATAGAAATTTTTTATAAATATGATTAAAAATAATCTAATAAAAGCGAAAAATCATCCAAAGATTTAATCAAAAATGATTTATGATTCAAAAATGAAAAAAAAAATCAATTGAAAATATTAGATAATTTTTCAAATGAAATATGAAAATTTCCAATGAATTTTTCATTGGATCATTTTGTTCACAGCCGTTCTATGCTTTATTTATAAATTTATTGCAATATCTTTAAAAAAAAATATCAAAAAAAAATTAAATAGAAAATATATTAGCTTTTTTCTGTCTTTTTTGAGACATTTAGCCTTTTCTGACCTTTTTTTTAAAGTCCAACTTAGCCTCTTTATTTCTCAACTCCTGGCAACACTGGTAATAACCCTAATATGTATACAATTAATTTATAAACATTTTGAAATAGAAAACCAAATAATTTTGAGCAAATAGGAATTGTTCTTATTTTATTTTTTGCATTTGAAAGTACCGTTTTAAATAACAAAGAGAATTAATTTTTTCAGTTGGGACTACCAATTCCTTTTTTTATTACATTTGCATGAATGAATCATATATTTGGTTGCAATTATAGTGCTTTTTAGATATCGATATACCTAACCAGTGTTCCCAGGAGAAGAGAAAAAAGCTAAATTGAGCTTTAAAAAAAGTCAAAAAAGGCTAAATGCACTAAAATATAAGGCGAGAAAAAAGTTTAGATTTGAAAAAAATAGAAACTTATTTTTCTTGTTCTTACTAGCTTTTAACATATTTCTAAAAAAATGTAATAAATTTATAAATAACACCCAGTAAAATGACTCAATAAAAAATCGCCCAAAAATTTCCCATACAAATTTTAGTTATATTTCATATGAAAAATTACTCAATGGTTTTTCGTCATTTTTGAACTATAATTTTTTTTTTTTTGTTAAGCATTTTCAAATTTTTGAGTACGATTTTTTTTAATTGTTTTCATAAATATTTTCTATTGTTGATGAAATATATTAAAAAATAATTATAATAATCGATTAGTAACTCCACAAAAATTGGAAAATGAAGCTCTACAAAAAAATATATTAATGGATGATTCTGTAAAAATAACATTATTAATAACAAATAAGAAATTATTTTCTTCTTTGTCGAAATCATAACATCTTAGCATTGTTAGGGCTTTCTTGAGAGTCAAAAAGTGCTAGAAAAAAATCTAGAAGCTAAAAGAAAAATTTTTACGCTAATAGCAAAATAAAAAAGCAAGATTTAGCCTTAAAGAAGCTAAACTGGCAACACTGCACCCAACTAACTGCCACAACTATTTGGTTACTAAAAGTCCATTAGTGTGCTCAAATATATGGTGATAAGAAACGAAGTTTTAATTAGCCATGAATGAATTGTAAGATAGTAGGTGTAACCGAACAAGTTCGATAAGCAAAAAAATTCGGTTGCCACAATGAATCTGTTTTCTCTGTGTAGGCAATATTTTTGTTTTATGACCTTTTAAACTTTTCTTTTTTTACATCAAAGTAAAGTCTCAGATAAACCGAAAAAATAATTTAAATATAGTTTGAAGCTCAATTACTTTTGCATATATAGTTAGAGCATTTAACAGGGAATATTTTATTAGAACTTTCAATTTATCTATTTCTTATTATAAGGGGTCATTTCTAGTCCATTTTTAAGAAAAGACATAAAATTCGTTTAAAATTTGGTTTTAGTTTGTATAAGAAGCTTTAGTCAACTTTCATGTTATTTCTTAAAAACGGACTAAAAGTAATCCCTTATAAGGAGAAAATGAATTGAAAGTTCTAATATAATATTCTCCTTTAAAAGCTCTAAATATTTATAAGATAATAATAGAGCTCCGAACTATATTTATATTATTTTCTTTTTTTCAACTTATCTTTCGACTTGGTCTTAAAAAAAAAGAAAAATTCTTTGGAGGATTTATTACACTCATAAAATACTATCAACTGCATTTGGAATGATTCCATCCCACAAAGTACTGCTGCATAGTGTAATTTGCTATAAGGTTTTATATTATATTAATTCCATTATGTGTTGTTTATGAAATAAAGGTAAAGTGATCTCGAAAGGGCCAATAAATTCCCTTTTTTTAAGAAACTGGTTTTGGTGTCTATGATATTTTGCTTATAATCACGAATTTTATTTAAATTATTTTATTCCTGTCTTTAAATTTAAGGTTGATGGGTATACGCGGGTGTTGTCTATAAACTTCCAAAATAGGTTAAAAATTTAAATTTGATAGCTTTTTTCTTCGAACTGTGTTAATATAACATAATTTTGAACAGACATTTTAAGATTCCAATTCGAAATGCCTAAATAAAGTTTAACCTCAGAGAGAGTTCTCATTATTTGCCAATATTTAATTTTACACTACTTTAAAAATAAAAAAAAAACTTATAGATAGCTTATTTTTTCTTAAAAATATATATATTGTCTGAAGATATACCAGAAGCAAAAAGGAAAAAACATAGTGTTAGAATTAACTTTTGGCTTTAAAATTAATGCCATAGATAAAAAAACGGAAAACTAAAGAGTTTGATGCGAAAAGAAAATATTTTAGAAATCTGCAGATATCCCTTTTTGAATATAAGCCCTCCATATATTTTTCCACAAGACTAAATCTTAATTTACACGTACATTTTAATGAGCATTTGTCTGTTCGATTCAACTTATAAAAAATTGACCAAATGACTGACTAAGCGATTTTCGTAAATACTTCATTTGTCTACCAATTTATTTATTTATTTTTATTTATTTATTCCTCACAGTTGGTTACACATTTTTGCCGACATTTTCACATTTTCTTGTAACCACTTATTTGCAAAATATGTGTTGGCAATTTATCTTTAATTAATGTGCTCATACGCTTGTTTGTTGTACTCGTAAAAATGTTGTTGCAATAATTATGGAGAAAATGTTAAAGGAAAAATCCTGAAATTCATGCAATTAAAATGAGAAAAACAAAAAAAAAGAAAAAAAAAAAGAAACCATATACATATAACCATGAAAATATTTTCCTACCCAGTGGTAAATAGAAGGGATAAAGAGTCCTTCTAGGAGGCCTTTTTTTACAGCCAGAAGAGCTTCTTCCTGCATTCCATGTCCATGTATTTTTTACACTCGATGTCATTGAGAGCAAAGCGTTACACATTCTCGATCCGATGCGGTCTTTTTAAAAGACCTTTTGAATAAAAACTGCCAGCAGACCTTCTGAAGAAAGCTATCAGCGAGCCTTCTACACTATTTAATAAAATATTTTTCTATTTATATAAAATAACAATTTTTTATTTTAAATTATTGTAAAAAATTTAAAAATTAAAAAAACAATCAGTTTTAAAAAACATATCTGAACTTTTGACAAAACATCTTAAGTCTAGATGAGACAAATTATCCAAAAATTTGTATTTTCATAGAAATTGTTGTTTCTTTTTTTTAATTGTTTTACTCTCCTGAAAAAATTTAAGTTTTTTATTTCGTCTATTCTATCATTAAAGAATAACTTTTTGAAATGTAAACAAAAGAATAACATAAATGATACATTGGCGTTTTACTGATCGGGAGATGGATTATATCCATCTAGATTTGGGGGCGAATTACATTCGCCTATGTAACTCTTTTAATTTTAGGTGTTCCGGAGGTTGATGGGGTAAATAATGGAACAAAGTGTTCAGCAGGTCGATGGGGTACACAGGAGGCAAAGCATTCAGGACAGGGGAGGTAGAGGGTTTGACCTTAAATGGCCATGCTAGCCATTTAAGAGTTAATTATGAGAAAACGCAACAGTCAGAAGTAGCAGTATAAAGCAGCAGGGAGAAAAGCCGAGCGAAGACGTCAATGCCTACGTCGTCACAGCTTAGCAGGCAAGTAGCAGAACTGACGAATCACGGAGGTAGAAGCGAGAACACAACAGTAGAGAGGAAAAGCAGCAGGGAGAAATACACAAGAGTGTAAGATAGCAGCTAGCAGAGAAGCAAAGGAAAGATTTAAATACAGCAAGCAAGAAGGAGGCAAAATAAACAAACAAGAAGCCATATACACAAACACTCACACACAGATCAATGAAACTGTTACAGCAGCAAACATAACGGAGACAAAAGAAAAGAAGGTTGTATGCAACAACCACTATCGGTTCGAACAAAGTACAGGAAAACTGCAATAATATTAGTTTTAAGAAACGTATATAAACCAGCAGAAAGTTAAAATGTCTCTTTTTCTCTTGGGTGCTGGACAGTGAACAAGGCAGACGTGGTGAGTTAATAAAAAAAATAAAAGAACTAACAGAGCAGTGTTAGGGAAAAAAAATAAATAAAGTTGGTTGAATTGATTACATCAATTCAACGTAGGGTATACTGATTTACAATCAGTAAGATTAAAAGCTTCAACAAAATTTACAATCTGGTTGAAGTGGTAGGAGATAAGCACTGCTCAGGGATAAGTGATAGAATATTTTCTTGGAAGGTTTTACTCGGAAAATATAGGGACTAAAGAAAATCTTGGAGATTAAAGATTCAACAGGAGGTGTAGAACCGGCAAGGCAACACGTAGGCTTCATGAAACTGCACTGTCTTAACATAAAAGAAGTTTGTGGGAAAGATAAGATATAAAGAATCAAACGTAAATAAATTAAAACAAAAGTGTTCTTATTTTATGTAAGAATCTTGGACAAGACTGTGTTTACCCCAGCTGCAAACCCGGGTAACCGGTGGTTCCTCACACGTCAAAAGTACATAGACATAATATAAACATCTTAGTTTTTAATAAAATATCTATAAAAAAAACTATAAATAAAAAATAAATTTAATTTAGAAGAACGCAGCCTACTCAAACGAAGCATTAAACAAAAATAAATGAATTCCTATTATTTTTTGTAATTTCTGCTTTAAATTTTGGTATTGTTTTTGTAATGGTTTCTGGTTGGTTTTTTTTTTTTTTTTTTCTTTCTTAAAGCAAAAAAATATTGTAATATTTGTTCCCTTCCAAGAGAAGGGAAATAAGACGATGTATTTCTTATACATAGAATTGTTGTTGCTTAAAACGAAATATATTAAAACACTCCTTCTAAAAGAAGGAAAGTCGAAAGTGGTATCGGATATTTTAAAATGCAAGGGTAAGGCATTCTTGAAGGCCTTACTATATAAGGCTGCTTCGCATGAGCAACTGCATCTTTCTAGAAGGCCTGCATGATGGAGGCCTTGACATTTTTACCACTGGGTATTGACAGATTCAAACACACATACATACACTCATACTTAAATAATTCTGACCATATTGAGAAACTGAAAAGGATGAAAAAAAAAGAAAAATTTAAACGAACATGAACATTTTTCTTTAACCAGCTGTTGGACTGTGGTTGTTACTCGTATTGGTTACGAGCAGCACGAATATTGCAAATATTACCACATTAAGAATATAATGCACTCAATCATTATGCTCATTGACACCATATGAATCCTTGGAGATGTATGAAAAAAAGCAACACAAAAAGAAATATAACGAAGATGGAACAAAATTACTCACACATGAAAAAAAAGCTAATGCTGTTCCCAGATGTTTTTCGAGTCTTATGCCCAAATAGCAATATTTCATCCCAATAAATCTTCCCAAAAATCCCCACTAAAATAATACCTTTATTTTAAGGATTAATATAAACTATATTACTTTTTATTTGTACTTCAATCCATTTGAGTAAGTAAATTTTCCTAAATAGTCAATATCGAAGAAAGAAAAGAAAATTTCATATAGGTTTTCAAAAAAATATTTTTGTACCAATAAACTTTTTAGCTAAATTTTTACGTCATTTCTATAGTTAACACATTTCATTTCTAAAGTTAATACAAATAAAAAAATTTCAGTCTTATTTAAACATAACTTAACATAGTTTCATTAACCGTTTTTATGCAAAATTCTTTAAAGTTGTTTTCAAAAACGATGTTTAACTTAATATACCTTTGGTAAACCATTGCCAACTTTATATATTTTAAAGTACGTTTAAGCCTACTTTAAAGCAACATTAATTATTTATGTTTCATTTTTCAAGAAAAGAAAAAAATAAATTTTTTTATTCATTCGTAAATTTTTGATAGAAGCGTCACATGTTTGAATGTCCGAATGTTAAAATTCGTACCGAAATGTGCCTATATAGTAACTTAAAAACGTATTAAATTAATACTGGGAGAGGATAGTATTTTCCACAAATACGTTCAATTTAAGTAATTTTGCATTAAATTCATAAACAGAAACAGGAAAAAGTATATTCTAGGTGCTTTTGGATTAAAATAAAAACATTCCGGTTTCCCGCATGTCTAACCAAATGTTCACCACAATCACATATGTTCGACGTTTGCTCTTTCGTTTACTCTTTCGACTTAAATCCAAATAATATATTAATATGCACAAGACATAAAAATTAGGCATTTAAATAGAAAAAATTATTAAAATAGTTAAATTTTAACAAAATCTCAACAAAAATAATGTAAACAAAACAAAATGTGAAATAGTGATGTTGATTATATTACAGAATATTCGTTATTCGGATATTTTTAATTGCAATCAACAAAAATTAAATAAAAGAGTTTCATTTATACATAATTTTCAAAATAAAAAACCTATTTGTCCTCAAAAAAGTACTAGAGTACCAAAAATAATAATGGAATAAAACTGCTAACAAATAATTTTTTCTAACTGTTGACAACACTGACAATATAAATGAGAGCGAAACTGAGAAGGGTAACCTACATTAACGAAAACAAAAAAAATAAGAAAAAAACAGTTTGTTAGTTAATGTAAACTGTAAACAATTTTTTAAATACAATTTTCTTTATAAAGACTTTAAAGGCTAAATTGTATATTAGCTAGTTTGAGCTTTAAATATAAGTTATTATTATTTTTTTTTTTTTTAATACGGCTATAAGTTTCTATTTTTTAAAGGTATGAAAGTGGCTTTAATTATTTGATACCCTTTACTTAATATTTAAACGACCAATTATAATACATAATTTTTGAAGGCTCGTAAATTCTTGACTATTACTGTAGTAACAAAAATAGAGTATCAATTGCTCAAACATTACCCTCTCAGCCAGTCCGTACAATAATCATCTGGTTGCAGAAGAGAATGGAATTAATTTTTTAACTTTATGGTATCATATTTAGTATAACAGTTAAAAGTTGGAACGAAAATTTATAAAAATAAAATATAAATCACCAAAAAATTTCCAAAAGTCCCTAAATTTTTCATCCCCAAAAGAAATCCCTAATATGGGGTTAATCCGCCTAATCTGACAACACTGACTGCAGATATTAGGTTTTGTTTCATACAAAGATTTGTAATATATTACTTGGCTTATGTTGTAAAATATTTTTTGCTATTTTATTTTTTATTTATTTTTCTTTTTTATTTCTTCTATTTCTTCTTTTTTATACTCGTATGTAATGGCATATCAAACCAATAGAGAGTTGTTGATGGTGGGAAAATAAAATACTGGGGCTTTAGGAAAAAGAAAAACATGTTTAGAGGAATGGAATTTTAAGCTTTAAGAACGCATCAAATAAAGCACGTAATATATAAAATTAATGAGAAATAACTATAATAAGTAGTAGGCTTGAATTAAGTATGCCCTATAAAAGAAAAAAAAAACAACATAATAGAGACATGGCGATTAATACATCGTGAGCTAAAATGTTTTAAAAATTAATTTTCATTCTCATGAAATTAAGATTTTAGTAAAATTTTCTATGAATTTTTAAATGCTATTTTCTAAAGTTTGAATATTTCAGACATTTTCCATCATAATTTATATTTTAGAAAGAATAAAAGTGATATTTTGTGATCATCGATCCATAACAGGTTAAGTTAATTTTTATGGCAAATAAACGGTTAGTTTATCCTACGATACATACCCAAAAAAATTTACGTTAGTTAATGTGTTTTTCGTTGATTTTGATCACAAAATTATAACTTTATGTTAATTATTTATTAAAGTTATTTAGTTGGTTATCAAGTTTAAGGCAAACCTTTAAATACACTTAGAAACAGCTTGTTTGCATGTCCGTCCGCCTATATTATATTATTTAATGAAGCTACAAGTCGCAATTTTTAAGATAATTGGATGAAATTTGGCTTTTATAATGCGGGAACGAACTCTGTTAAAGTTAGTTGATAATGGTTACTTATTAAGGCCTATTCACCATAGAAATTTTCTCCTAGAATAGAATTTCGAGACTCATAAATTTTTCGAATATTACATAAGTCAGTACTTAAAAAAGTTTTATAGATATTAGAACCCTATTTGTTTTTATTGAATAATTTTTATAAAAGTAAAAGAGTATAAAATTTGTATGAGATTCGCTCCTCAAGAATCCACAACTACCATATAATTCCCACTTCCGGAAATCGTTATACAGTGCATAAATTAGTATTGGTAGACACTATGATTTTTGTACATGTAAGATTCCAAAAATTGTGAATTGTAATTTTGAACTTTACAACAAGACTTGATCCATAATTAGGCATAGGTTCTATGTAAAAAACTCTCCTAAAATTGTTCAGGCCCGACTGTAAAATTCTTACTATGCTCACAATCACAATTGAGCACAGGTTCAATATAATATCCTCTCCGAAAATCAGTTAAGTCACTCCCTCAAATTACAGTAACTTTCTTGCAATTCTAAAGAATATTGACAGTGTTGGCACAGCTCCCTCTGAAGTTTGGAACTACAATATCGAAAGTTTAGGTGACATGGCACAAATAATGGAAATAATATTAACAAATTGAGCCTTTGCATAAAACTTAGGGTAGAAATGTTTTTATACTTTTCACATGATATACAAAACAACTAAAAATAATTCACAAAAACTACAGCCAATATTGAACGATGTAAAACTGGCTAAAATATGTGTCATCATTATTGTAATGATAAAGACTGGCGCAAAATAGTAATTATGAGAAATATTTGTGGGTTGTCATATAATATCATTTATTCCTGTTTCTGGAGCTCCTCAATAAGCTAGAAAGTTCAAAATTATATTTTCTAATCTTCTTGGAGCCAGATTTTATAAAATGACACTTTTGCCTGACCTGGACACACGTATTCCATAACCCAAACGTCTGAGACCTCTCATTCTGGTGGATAATATTCGAGGCGTAATATAGCATTAGAAATAAAATGTATTATTCTTATTGCTATCCGGGGTAGCTTAAAAAGCATCATGTTACTGATTTTGTCAATACCAGGTGCTTTTTTGAAGTTTAAATCAACAGATCGACAAGGCTGATCTCTCGAATCTCAAAACAAAGGGGTTCAACTGCTCTAAAAAGGGTTACAATAGGTGGCAACTCCATTATGTCATCTGATAAATTTAGGGAAAACACGTTCTGACTAACAAACAGATTCCCCGTTTCGCTATCATTTCTTGCCCAGCTTTCATTTGTATTACGTAGAGTAGGTCTACCTCTGTAACTGGTATTTTCAACTTTTTCGTAATAGTGAGTAATTCGAATATGGCGTAGTATTTAGGTTCTCCAAATATTTATTCAGTGATTAATTTTTTTTTTTTTTTTTTGATACTCTAGTAGCTTATTAAGGCGCTTTTGGCATTCTCTTAGTTTCGATCTGAGTTGAGGGGATCTGTGAAGTTGCCACTCTCACAAAACCACAACAAATGTAAGAAAAAGAGTTTCCAAAGGATCGACTCCATCTGAATATAAAGTGTATTTTGTAAAAAAAAATAACATCTTATTTAATATGATCACTAATATTTAAGAAGTTTCCTGAATTATGAGAAAAACTAATGAATCCGCTAAAATTGTGTAATTTATTGCTGTATTTTTCAATTGTCTCAAAAAAAGAATAATAAATTTTCTTCAAAAGTCATAAAATTTGCTAAATAAAAACATGAAATTGCAGTTTGTATGATTATTGAAAATTATCGTTTGTTTTTTTTTTTTCAAAATAATAAAATATTCCAAGTGCTAATGTGAATAATTTTTGGAGAGAATTTCTCCTATAAAAATCTGTGCTCTCTACTGAAAGTGCTAGTCCATTTTGGTCTTTTAATCAAGTAAAATTAAGTGAATAAAAAGTTATAAAAAGTATTAAAATTGTACAACATATTATAGAATCAATGGGTCATTTAAAGTTACAGGAAAATAAAATCCGAAAGGATATTCTAGGTATAATAAAAGAATAACCTGCGAAGGGAAATGAAAGCAAACTAATTTTTTTCTCTGACTGAGTAATGTTCCAATTTTGAAATCATGATCTAATTGGAAAACATTAGATTATACATCACTGCATTTGGTGTTTTACCAGTATTTACAATTTTACTATATTAGGAATGAAAATTCATCTTACTCAGCCAAGAACAACAGAATCGATTTAAGTAACATTTATGTTTGAAGCAAAACGTGGTGGTTGAATAATTTCCTTAATAGATAGATAGAGTGAAAAATAAATAGTTCATGAGCCAGCTAGAAATCAAAAGTAAATTGTGTATAGAAAAACTTGATATCGAATTAGAGCGTCTCTACGAAGGACCAAAAATGCATTCCTGACCATCATATCTAAATGCCAATCGAGATGATACACAAACAGAAAATCAAATATTATGCACATTAACATTTCAAATGCTTCAATGTGTAACATATTTTAGAAAGAATAATTATATTTATATACATTATAAGAAGATTTTTAGTCTTATACCGCCAAACTATTTAAAACTTTTATATCATTATTTAATTGCTCTAAATTTCAATTCGATTAGTCCACCTCCATCTTTTCTATTCCACACTAGATATATTTAATATATAAATTATAAAATAATCATAAAACTTAATTTATATGACAGATAAAATTCGTTTGCCCAAAAGTTCTTTAAAACATCTGTTTCTTATTTGAGCGCAACTTTCTTCCTTTTTCATTTTCAAATCCGGTTTTCAGATGTAAGCGATCATACAAAATTACAATTTTGAATAACAATATGCATTTCTACAAAACTTTTAGATTTAATTTTTTTTTTTTTTTATATAAATTCAAAAATTAATCAGTTGTCTATTTTTTGCAGCATTTAGTAGATTTAGTTCATCACGATATTTTGTCCCTTCTTGAATATTTTTCAACCAGAAAAGTTCTCTTCTGCGTCATGCACATCTTCCTTCAATTATGGCTCTGAGAATTTTTTCAGAAATTTATATTTTTCGTTCCTCATTATATGTCCTAAATATGAGATTTTCTTATTCTTGACAGTATTAATGAGTTTTCGGACCTGGTACAGTTTTCTTAATATTTCGTTATTTGAAACGCGGTCAGTCCATGGTATATTTAATATACGTCTATATATCCACATTTCGAAAGCTTCTAGTCTTTTCTCATCTGTTGCTTTAATTGTCCTTAACTCTACTGCATATAATAACACGCACCACACGTATCATATTATAAACATTGACCTTGTTGCCAGACTAATATCATGGCCGGTCAATACCTTGCTGTATCGAAAAAAATGCATATATTCACTATATATATATATATATATATATATATACATTTGTAATATTGATTCTAAGACCATATGATTCACTTACAGAGGTAAGTTTGTCTATCAGCTTCTGTAGGCCAGTTATAGTGCTTATCAATAACGTGGTATCGTCAGCATATCGTATGTTATTTTTTATAGTCAATAAAGCAAAGGAGGATATCTTTCAGGACATCGCGATAGTTTTGAATAAGTACCTGAATACCGAGTAGCGCTTCTCGAGTACTCATTCTCTCCTTGAAGTCAAATTATAATTCTCCCATAGCGTACTCGCAACACTCGATATTTCGTAAACTAAAATAACTAGCACAAATCTTTCTATTTTATGATCACAGTTACTCAAATAGATCCCGTACAACAGAATCCAAATTCTATTTATTTATCTTAACGGGACCGGGTAGTGGTCGGAAATGGGTTAAAAGGTTAATTATCATCATCCTACAATTGTATCAGAATAGGCCTTAATAATGGTACTTTAAGACTAAATATATGTTGAAAATGTCCGAGGCGATTAAGGAATCACACGCTTCGTTAGGTATTGGTGTATTCCTAATCGATTGGATCACCCTGATGCTAAGCAGCAGGGTTATCAATTCGAGCATGGAGACACTTGCCTAGAGAAGCTTGTGACAAGGGGCACACCGCAAGGGGGGGGGTTCTTTCTCCATTATTGTGGCTTTTGGCAATGAACATCATATTGAAACAGTTCGAAGCCATGGGAAGGAAGATCGTAGCCTACGCTGACGATCTAGTATTGTTGGTTTCGGGTAAATTTCTACCCACGATCAGCGAGATCATGCAATCTGGGCTGCGAGAAATTTCCCAATGGGCAAATAGTAATGGATTAGGAGTCAACCCTGAAAAGACTGAATTAGTTCTGTTCACCAGGAGATATAAGGTTGAGACATTTAGTCTACCAGTTCTGAATGGGATGGAACTCAGTTTATCACTGGAGGCCAAATACATGGGCGTTTACTTGGACAGCAAATTGTCTTGGAGGAGAAATACTCAGGAAAGGGACAGGAAGTGGCTTAATGCCTACTACGTATGCAAGCACTCTATAGAGAACAAGTCGGGTCTGAAACCGGTAATTGTATATTGGATATACACAGCGGTTGTGAGACCTATCCTCACTTATGGATGTTCGGTATGGTGGGAGGCGTTGAGGAAAGTGACGTATAGGAACCTTTTTTATAAAGTTCAGAGATGTGCTTCAATTGGCATTACGGGTGCCGCGAGAAGTACACCTCAGGTAGCACTGGACATCATTCTACACCTTCTTCCAATTGAGGAATTCGTGAGAGGTATGGCTGTGCGGGTCTTATTTGAACTGAAGAAATTGGAATTAATAGGGAGCTTCACAATGGGGTATGCTAGCATACTTAATGAAGTCAAGTTGAATGGTCAAATATTATCCTCAGCCGCCCAAACGGATTATGTAGGTACTATAATTGACTTCGAGGCTACTCGCGTTATTGAAATCCCTAGGAGGGACCTCTGGATTGGTCACAGGGGCGTGTGTTTACTTCAATGGGAACAGATATCAAACGATCTTTTAGATTATCTGATAGTTGCAGCGTTTTCCAGGCAGAAATTATAGGCATTTACAAGGCCCTAGGATTACTGGAAGAGAATGTTGAGAGGGACATTAAGGTAACTATCTATATGGATAGTCAGGCAGCACTGATGGCAATGACAAGTTACTGTGACAGGTCCAGGTCAGTGATGGAGTGTAGGTAGGAATTTAGAAGGCTAATGAATGCCTACAGAATAAGACTTTGTTTTGGTTCCTGGTCACTGCGATATTCTCGGCAATGAAATAGCCGATGAACTAGCTCGTAAGGGCTCGGAGGTCTTTTGTGGAGGTATCGATTAGGATTCCGATTGGGTCATATTTCATGGCCATAAGGAAATGGACTATAGGTAGAAAGAAGGTTCCTATACGTCACTTTCCTCAACGCCTCCCACCATACCGAACGTCCATAAGTGAGGATAGGTCTCACAACCGATGTGTATATCCAATGTACAATTACCGGTTTCAGACCCCAGTTGTCCCCTATAGAGTGCTTGCATGCGTAGTAGGCATTAAGCCCCTTCCTGGCGCTTGGGCGGGTAGATCGAACTGCAGGGTATCTAGTGCGTTATGGCCTAGTCTCAAACCAGCAGATTCAAAGTATCTTCTGGGCATGAGTCGTGTAAATCTAAGGATAATTGTTGGCATGATTACTGGTCACCTTCCTATAGGGAATATGACCAGTAAGTGGGAGCCATATTATTCACGTACTAGAAGAAGTTACAGGTAAAGAACTTGGCAACCTTATAGGGTTCGTAATGGGAATAAAGTGGCTTAGAGGTAGTCAGGGTTGATTTGATGGATCTTAGGTTCCACACCTTTCTTATTTTTCTTATATTAAACTATCTTTCTTTTCAATCTTTTCAATCTTTTGCTATATTCTACTAGGATTTTTCTCTTTCTTCATTTATCAGCTTTCTCTATTATCTGTAAAGCGATCACAATGAACCGAATGGTCTCTGGGTGGAGGCGTGAAGACGCCGACCTTTTTAACCTAACCTATGTCCGAAATATATAAAATTACAGGTTTAAATAAAGAAAATATATAAAAAAGAGATGTTGATAAAATATTAATTATCCGCAAGTTAAATGATTATTTTAATGGATATTCCAAGTGTTAGCATTTTCCTATAATATTTTGACGTTCACTTTCTTACAGCGAATATATTGATAATGCTATTGTAAGAAATCCGTATTTTTAGAGATATTTCAAAATGTTCCATCTCTAGGAAATGAAAACATTCAGATGTAATATTTTATTAATCATTTTAATATGTTAATAATCTTAATTTTTAGAAGAGTATATTTGAAACTATTTTTCCTAAGACACTTTATTTTACAATGGTACTTAGCAGCGTTACCGTTAAGAATTTTTAAAAATTGTTCAAAAAAGAATATTCTAAAAAATAAAGTCGCTAAAAATGGGTATTTTTTTCAAAAAAGGCCTTCAATAGCCAAAAAAAAACTCCTCAAATTTTGTTTATTGATAAGAACAAAAACAATATTTTTTGTATTTTAAGAAAAATTACTAAATTCAATTTTATTAATAATAAAATAATTATTTACAACAATTTTTATTATTGCAAAAATAAAGTTTTATCCATAAAAATAGTTAACATAAAATTCACTTTTTATTAATTAAACTACTCCGTACTTTTGTATGAGGTCTTCACTCGGACTGTAGTCTTACAAATCCTCGCCTAACAAATTTAGGACCGAAAGCATGGATTCGCAAGTCTATTGGGCAATTTACTTTTCATTAGTGATAATTTAGAAAAAAGACGTTCTGCCGAAGCATTGCTATGAACCAAAGTATAAAAATAAATTAGGATGTAATTATTCATTAAATGTATTTTTTAATTTTTCCAATCTGGCCCAAATGATTCGTCATTTTATATTTTAAATAGTTTTTCATAAACTGTATCATCAATTTTAGCTTTAACAATTTCAGTTCATTTATAAATTCAATCTCAAAGTAATTAATTTATTTGTTGGAATTAATATATAATGGGTCGAAATATTTCAAAAAACTTAATTCCTCATAATTTAGCACATAATATTATGAAATTGCCATTTAGTTCCATTTTAAAAAAGGAGCCAAAAAAGTGGCCATTTGGTGGAAAAAGGGGGAATTGGCGACTAAAGTCGCCAAATGGTACTGCTGGTAGTTAGACGATGTATATTAGATGCAATACTGTATTAGTCATTCAGAGCACAGTGTCACATTTATTCAAATTATAACGACAAAAATACAAAAATAAAAGCTTATTAATTGAAGCAATTTTTTTTTTTCGTATTTTCTAGTGAACACATCATATATTATGGAAAAAATACTTAGAATATTGAAAGGTATCTATAGTGTGAACTATGGATTTTCAAAGTTGCTGCTTTTAAAAATATTTTAATTTTATTTAAATTTTTTGTGAAGAAGTATGCTAACTTTAACTGCATATATCTCAGTAAATACTGATATTATTTTTTGGTATGCAATAATAAATGTATCCAAATTATTTTATTATATTTTTTAGGTTAAAAAATCAACATTGAAACGATTTTTTTAGAAAAATTCTAATATTAAAAAATATTTATTTTTGGAAATTTTATTTTTAATGGACTAGAACTAAAAAGTTCCAACCATTTCCGATCTAAAAATACTATTGATATATAAAAGAACGTCTATAAAATTATATTTAAAAATATTGGTTGCGACTTATTGAGATCTTTTAAAATATTATAAAATAATATATATTATAAAATAATAATAATCATTTCATAATTTTAAGGTACTAGATAAAAATTTTTTATGCAAATATTATAATAAGATTAGTGTAATTAGGTTCTTTCATACCTACTGTCATAGTATTTTTTATTGGTAAAATTTTGGATTATTTTTTAATGAAATTTATAAGAATTTGTTCGCAAAACATAAATTTTTTTTCAGTATTGGAAAGTTAGTGATTCTAACTGCCCATTTTTAGTAGGAATGTTTACGGTCGTGTGTACTAACGGAATAAAAAATTTAAGTCCAATATCTCCAAAACTGGATTTTTGTCGTTCTAAAACTGTCAAATGTGGCACTGTGCAGAGGCTCTGAATTAGAGATATGCGATTAATCTATTAATCGAGTATTTTGAATAATCAAATTTCAGACTAATCAATTATACGATTAATTCAACAATTTTATTAATTATATTTATGATTTATTCTAATTTCAATTATTCAAAATTCTGACTAATCAATTAATCATAATTTTGAATAATTAAAATCATAAAATATTAAATAGTTTTAAATTTATTTGACTTTCTTTTTTATTTTTGAATTTTCTTTATATTTAAAATAATCTCAAAAATTATATGACGGTCCATCGTTGGAAAATGTAAAATGTTTGTCCTTAAAATACAAGGAGCACAAATTTTACACCATAATGTTTTTAGCTTTTTCATTTAATTGTAAAACGAATTTTAGAACCTTGAGTAAATTTATTCAAAATTGATGAAACAAAATTTTAAATAACTAATTAATCATAATTTTGATTAATTAGAATTGTTGATTAATCGATTAACTGATTAATTAAAATTTTTAATAATCGACTAATAGCCTATTCCTACTCTGAAAATGCAGCCATAAAAAGACCTTAAGTTTATTGCATTTGTTCTTAAACCAACATGGGCAGCATAGAACTATTGTTAACTATACAAATAGTTTGGAGTACAGTAAATTCCTAGCAATACGAAGACGTTTCCCTTCCTCATGTGAGAAAATCTAACCCTGAATGAAATCACACAAAAATTCTTGAAGAAAATCGAATTACGATCCAAATACTAGATTAAGGATCTAGTATTTATCTTCCTATTATCCCGTTTCGATAGTTTCCAGTCTCCGGTGGTTCAAAGACAAATACGGGCCCAAAATGTTTTCTATTAATTTGTAATATGAATTTTAAATTGCTAATTTTTTGATTGGATTTTTGAACATCATCTTACTGGACCACAATCAAATGCTACATGTTATTTGGCGGAAATTCGATACTATATGAAAAGCAATTTAATGTAGGGCACACTCTACAGAATTATAAACTCAATTAGTTCTTAAATTATTAGTTCTTAATGGTTACTTATAAAATTCCACTTAACTTAAGAAAGTACAGCTTTTTCATTCATCATGCAACCCAGATAGTAGAAAATTGCCTTAAAGGTATTAATGTTCTAGTTTTATAAATGATGAACTTTTCCCTATTATACTACACTTTATTTTCTATTTTTTTTTATTATTATTTTTCTTCATTTTCCAGTGATTTTTTTTTTTTCTATACACAGTTGCTTAACAAAATACACACATTTCAACAGATGAGACACAAGTCATATTTAACACATGACATTTGAAGGATAAACTTCAATGTATGCGTGTGTATTTATATTTAAGCAAAGATAAATTAAAATACATATAAGTTTGTATATGTGTGTGTATATGTGAGTGTGTTTATAAGCATTAAGATTAAAAATTATTTTATTTTTATTTATTTATTTATTATTTTTTTTTTTTCACTTGAATGGAAATTTTATATAAAAATACTCTGTATAAACTCGTTTACTTATTTTTTCAGTATGAAAAACAAAAAAAAAAGGAAAAAATACAATTTATCTGCTGCAGTTTTTCATTATATTCACAATAGTGTTGACAAGAACGTTGCTGTTGCTACCGATGATGTTTTTATACTTATTTGTTCAATTTTTTAACTTTTTTGCATATTTTATTTTTATTTTTTTTTTTAATATAATTCATATTTAACAAATTATTTTATTTTACATTATATCAATTTTAAATAAATAAGAAAATCATTTATATACCAATTTTAATGGAAAAAATTTTCAATTCCTTAGAATTAAGTTTAATTCTCTCAAAATTATTGAAATATAAATTATAATTTTTGTGTTAATATTAAAAATTGAAAAAAATAGCACAAGTTTCCTCTTTTGCAATTTTTAATAGCGGCTTTAATTTTGAATGATAACAGCAATTCATATAACAATTCCTATTAAATACGTAAAGGGCCGATAGTAAAAGAAAATTACAAAAAAAGTAATATATATATATATATATAAATATATTTCCTAAACTGTTGGTCCTATAGAAAAATAATGTATAGAAAACAAGCTTTCAGACAAATAAGTCAACCTTTTAATACGGAATACGTTAAAAAAAAACATTTACGTGTTCCTACCTATTGCAAATAGGGGTCGATAGCGATGGGTTTTAATTTTTGTTTTTTTTATTATATTAATTCATCTAGTAGTGATGAATAGTCAAAGTCAAAACTTTATAATGAATATAAAAAATTGTAATTTTCAACAAAAAGTAAAACTTGTTTCATTTTACTTTAATCTTTAAGTTGTATTAGTAAAATCATATGTACTTTTACACATTTTAAAAGGTAAGACATTAGATTTATTAAGAAATTTCGAATTGATTAATTGACTCTACACTCGAAAATTTCGAATAAGTTTGAATTAAAAAAAAACAAAAAAAAACGAAGAAAACTGGTTACATATAACTGCTAGAGAACCATATTATCCTAGTTGTCTTCTAGACAATATCGGTGACGCATACAAAGCCCATAGTAAATTCTTGACGACAGCCGATGAATTCTTCAAACAAATGTCCACTAAATTGTTCACAAAGTTGTAAATGACAATATCATGCAAATTGTCGTTGACGATTATGCGGATGCCGCGATCATATAAAATAGGATAAATTGAACTTTAAAAAAAGTCAAAAAAGGCTAAATACCCTGAAAATTAAAGCAAGAAAAAATAGCAATATTTTAATATGTCAAGTGTTTTACTCTCAAATTAAATAGCGAGTGCTGAATTTTATTAACAGCAAACATTTTTTGCGAGAAGAATTTATGTTTAATATTTATTTAAAATTGATGGTCTACAAAATTATGAAAATTTCACGAAACTTCCAAAAGTTCACCAAAAATTCGAAATTACCCCAAAAAAAAAAACGAAATTTTACTAAAAATTGTATATTTTACAAGCAATTCGAAATTTCACCAAGAATTTGAGTTTAGAGCAAAATTTCAAAATTTACTCAATTTCTCCAACTTCTTTTGAAATAACACAATTACCGAGTTGGTCATATATTTTTTCATAATCATAAAAGGGTACCATTTTAACCCTTATAACATTAACTTTTTTTTAGTATTTTTCTTGGATTGATGAAACAGTGAAAACAGAAAAAATTACTGTGAAAGGACTATAGCTATATAAAAAAGAATCCGAAGATGACAAATTATTTATTAAAGTTATCGATAAATAATCTCAAGTTGTCAAGAAAAAAATGTAAAATTTTAACTTAAAATTGACATTTGAAACAATTTAAATAAAATCTTTAGTTGTCAGCAGTGTTGCCGGAGATGGGCAAAAAAGAGGCCAAATTGAACTTTAAAAAGGCCAAAAAAGCTAATTTTTGGTTTAAAAAATAAAGCCAGAAAAAAGCTCAAATTTTTTTAGCTTCAAGACTTATTTTTCACGTTCTTATTAGCTTAAGATATTTTTTAAAGGTATTGTAATAAATTTATAAATAAAACATGAAACGGCCGCCAACAAAATGTCCCAATGAAAAATCGTTCAAAAATTCATATACAAATTTGAGTTATGTTTCATAAGAAAAACTACTCAATGTTTTGAAGTAATTTGTCATCATTTTGGAACTGTAATTCCTTTTTGCTTAAACATTTCCAAATTTTTAGCTGATTTTTCATTTTTATAAGATTGTTTTCTTTTAATTATATTCATAAATAATTCCACGGTTAAAAAATAATTATAATAATCGATTTAGTAAATCCATAAAATTAATTATTATTGATTTGGAGAAAATTTTTGTAAAAATAACACTGTAATAGCAAATAAAGTATTTTCTGTGTTGTTGAAATACTAACATTTAAGCCTTTTTAAGGTAATTTTAAGAATAAAAAAAAAGAGTAGAAAAAAAGCTAAAAGCCAAAACGAAAAGCAAAACAAAAAGGCTAGATTTAGCTTTAAAAAGGCTAGATATAGCCTTTAAAAAGGCTAGATATAGCCTTTAAAGGGCTAAACACTGGCTCCTAGTCGCGAGAAAATATACATTTTCTTAATATTTACGCTAATTATATGGAAGTTTGTGATAATGCTATGCAATGCCTGCTTTTCTCACACCAACACTGTATATCTCGAAATATAGAAAATGACTTCGTCTTTTAAATGTTGTTCTCTAAATTTAATTTCTATCAAAAAAACTGTGTAATTTGAAAAATTTTAAATTTTTTATCACAGCATAATTTTTCGCCAAATAGCAATATGGTAACTAGTTCTCCAGAATATCAATTTCCTAAGTCTTGTCTCCAAAATGGTTAATCTTTACATTTTTAGATTGGTTTGAGTCTAAAAATGCAAAACTAAAATGAATCAAAAAATACTCGTAAATTTCAATCCATTTTTTTTTTTTATTTATTTTTAGGTAAATGAATATTTTATTAAATTTCAATTCTAACAAGTAAAACAAGAATTTTTAACCTCTTTCCACTTTTAATATTTCTTAAATTCAACTCACAAAATAGCAAGTAAAACAAAAAACAACTGAAATGTCTATTAAAGAAAAAAAATAATAATAAAATAAAAATCAATTTTAAAACATAAAATCTCATCATTCTCATTATCTCGCCTCATTGCTGTTGCATCATTTATAGTAAAAGCATTTTGAATGATGTTTTTGCAGTTGTTGTTGTCGTGATTTTTCAAAACCCACATTAGAACCACCGCCTCCACTTGTCCTACAGCTCGTTGGCTGTTGTCTAAACGAAAGATTCTTTTTTTTATATATATTTTCTTCTTTTTTTATGACCGGAATACAAGAAGCGTATGTTAGTCTGTGTGTAGGATTTTATTTATTATTTTTTAAGATTTGCAACAGTTTTTTTAGATATTCTTTTATAGCATATACATACAGATACAGACACACTGTCTAATATGCCTCTTTTTGTTCTTTTATCATCATTTCCAGTCATGTTTTTGTAGCGATTTTTATTATTTGTTGTTCTTGGCTTTATACTCGTATTTTATTTTTCTTTATAGCTTTTTAACCCGAAGCTGTTGTATTCATCTCTCATACTTGTACAATCCAACATACAAGAACGAGTGTTATAGCAACAACAACAACAACAACAGAAACAGTAGCACAAGACAAGTTTTTATTAATTTCATGATATTGTTGGTTTTTGTTGTATTTTATGCAAGTTTCTGACAAAATACACAAAAATACATACATATACGATTTTAGCTTTTCCTGCAGTTCTGCTTTATACAACTCCACTCTTTAAAGGGCTACCTCTTATATTTTCTCGTACTTTTGAAACATATACATACGAGGGCGGAAAAATAAGTACGTGACTTTTCGAACTTCCATCGTAGTTATATGAAATGCAATACTATTCCCATCAGGTACCCCCTGTAAGTCGACTACTGTCAAATTTTGAGCAGTTTCGTCATTTACTTTGCGTAAAAAATAGGATTTTTCGAGGTCCTCAAAATAGGCATTTGTTTGGTCAATAATTTCATCGTTGGAGCTGAATCTCTTTCCACTGAGCCATTTTTTTTAGGTTTGGAAATAGTAAGTAGTCACTGTGAGCTAAATCCGGTGAATATGGCGGATGAGGTACCAATTCGTAGCCCAATTCATAGAGTTTTGCCATTGAGACTGCACACGTGTGCACCCGTGCATTATCTTGATGAAAAAGAACTTTTTTCTTGGCCATATGGGGTAGTTTTCTTTTTAAATCCTCATTAAATCGGTCTAATAACATGGCATAATATTCGCCATTTATTGTTTTTCCCTTTTGAAGGTAATCGATGTAGATAATCCCGCGTGCATACCAAAAAACTGTTGCCATCACCTTATTGACCGACAAACTTACCTTAGCCTTGTTTAGACTGCTGCTTGGTCTCCGGTGTAGAGTAATGGATCCATGTTTCATCAACAGTTGCAAAACGCGCAAAAACTCATTCGGATTGCGGTTAAACAACTTCAAACAATCCTTTGAAATTGTCACAGGTTTACGTTTATGGTCAATTGAGAGCAAGAGCGGCATCCATCTTGCAGACAACTTTCTTAAACCCAGCTGATCATTTCAAATCAAAACCACGCTGCCATATGAAATGCCTATGGCATCAACAATCTCACGCACTTTTACTCTTCGGTCGGCCAACATCATATCGTGGACTTTTTTCGACATTTTCGGGTGTACTGACCTCAATTGGCCGTCCAAAACGTTCAGCGTCATTTGTACTTGTGCAAAAACAACGAAAGTCAGTAAACCACTTTGTTACCATTGAAATCGATGGTGCAGAGTCCCCATAGTATATAACGAGCTTTTCCTTGGTTCGATTTCGCAAAAAATAATGGTTAATGAGCAGAAAAATACACGAGGATGTATGTTTTGAACAGCTGTTAAACTCAAAATAAATGACGACAGTAGTCGTCAAATTGAGAGTAGTCTATTAACATATATATATATATATATATATATATATATATATTCTGGAATATTTTTCCTTCGCTTAAGTTTTTCCTAAGTATGAAAATTTTCTAACGTCTTCGAAAATATTATTTTAAAAAAATAAATAAAAATATGAAATATAAGATTTTTTTTAATTTTTAAAAATCTTTCAAAAACGATTTAAGTGAATCTTTTCTATGTGGTTTTGTATTTTGCACCAACACCTTTTGCTTCTACATTTTCTTTACATTTTTTTTTTTTTTTTAATTATTTCAAATTAGGGTGGCATCGAAAAATGATTTTAATGATTTCTGGCAAATAGTCTAAATCAAAAAGTTAAAAAGTTAACATAATTATGAGAAAACATTTTACCAAAAATAAAATATGACTACGTAAGTAAAATAAATAGAAGTCATTTTTATAGAAATACTTTTTCATTACTTCTAAAGTTTCATTAAGTGTACGGTTTCTTGTATTTAAGAAGATGTTATTAAAAAGGGATTCAGATAAATTTTTCTGATATAATAACTGTTTTAATTAAATGAAAAATATTGTTATGCATATTTTTTTAAATAAAAAATATTTGGTTCATATAAAAATAAAAAGTAATTTCTTTGATTTGATAAAAAGTTACATAGAGAAATCAGTTTTACATGACATCGATAGCATAACTTCCTACTCAGTGAATAGGTAACAAAAAGTCAAACAACTTCCAATGACAAGCCTGCGTTAAATTCATTGGAAATGATACGAATTTGCACTATTTTTGAATCATAAGTTCAGGATCTTATTGACTTCTTTGGATATTTTTTTTTTTTTTTTTTTTGGATATGAAAAGTTGAACCACCCTAATGTAAATAAATAAAAGCTTATTTTCTTGACAACTTAAGTTTTAAAAAATATTACTTACTTGTGAGATTTTATTTAAATATTTCTCAATTAAATTTTCACTTAAGTTTATACTAAGGGTTCAGTGTAAAACAGGGCTTTAAACCCTTAAAGTCGACCATTATTTTCAATTTCTTACTATAAAACATTTTCCAAACTAAATTTTAAAATTTCATTTTAAATTAAAAAAAAACAAATAGTTTCTTCTTTTTTATTGTTTTAAAAGCTTATGAATATTTTGTTTTTTGAAATTTCGTTTTATAATTTCTATTAATTGAAAAATATTTTTCAGTTTTTATATATATGAATTTTAAAAAGCTTTCAGAACAGTTTTTTGAATCATGATACTATAAACAACAAGGTACAATTATTAGAGAGAACGGACAGTGTGATATTCAAAACATGAAATGAAAATAATTACGGAATTTCAGAACGGCTGTACCGATATTAACGAAATTTTACACAGTGATAGTAGAGATATAGGCGATTTTAAGTTTTGAGTTTGGACCATATAGACCCACATGGGGCGGGTGCACAGGGTCCCAAATTTAGACACCTCAGGTATAAAATTTTTTAAAAAGGATCCTAACTATTTATATATGAACCGATACAAGGATATCTTATCTCTTTTGGTTTAAGAGAAACTAGGCTTCAAAAATTAAAATTTTTACTTTCTAGCCTGCTTTGTTGAAGTTTTTTCGCTACGGTGGTTCCAAATTTCAACCGATTTTTTTGCTTTATTTTATTATATATCTTTAGTTCTTTAATAGCAAATAGCAAAGGTGTGTAAAGAAAGAATTTTGAACAACTATTTATGGTCTAAAGTTATAAGCATTTAAATTTGAATTTTGAAAAAAAAAGTTTTCCCCGTTTTTTTTTTTTTTTTTTTTTTTTTTTGTGCCAAAAAAGTTGTCACATTCTTTTTCTGTTATATAAAATTGTTCTTAAGTAATATTCCTAGTTTTCTGGAATATAACTAAATGTAAAATATTCTAAATGAAAAAATTTTAAATATTGATTTTTGCGAGAACCAAGGTTTTCCAAAATTAACCTATTTTCCAATAAATTTCGAATTTTTGACCAAATTTATCAAATCGCAAAGTTGTAATCAAAAAAAGTTATACTTTTTATACAGTCTAATGTGTTTTTAATTTTTTTGTAATGGAAATTTTTGTTTCTCGATATCGGTGGAAAAGATATAGTAAAAAATTAGAAAATCCCACTTTTGTAAATTTTTTAATTATTTCATTTTTCCGAACTGCGAGATTTCTGTTGATAAATCTAAAAATGTGAATAACTCTTGAAAGGAAGTATCAAAAAGTCTATTCAGACGTAAAATTTTATTCAAAAATATCCATTAACAAAAACTTTAGTACATAATTAAACATGAATAATATGCAGAAAATACAAACTCGTTATCTTTTCCGCAACTTTTCGCGAAAAGGCTTCAGCGAATTTTCTTATTATAAATATTATTATACATTTTTGTATATAAGAGACTATTACCTATACAATGAGGTATAATATGCCTACCTTAATATATCTACCACTTATCAAAATCAGCCATCAATATCAATACAAATTGTGGAAAAAATCACTCATATGGTTAGCTTCTTAACAATTAGTAGGTAACGTAATGTCTTTGGTAAAGTTATTCGCCAATTAATCATTAATGTTAGACATGAGACTATATTTTTAGTACAGGTATATGACAGTTAAATATTCAGCTACTTTTAGGAGAGGTAAAGCTTTGAATATATGAACGTGGTCTATCTAATGTAGACTAGATCTCAGTTATTAATAGACAATCGTGCAAATCTCTCAATAGTGGAAATTCAACTTTGTGTTCAATTTTATTTAAAAACTCATCACCTTCTTTTCAAGAAAAGGTGAATCTTATAACGCAATACATAGAAACTTATCACAAAAATAAGCTGGAAAAAGAGGAATCATCGAAGATTGAAAGCTATGTTAAGTTATTCGATGTAAGATGAAAGTCGGTAAGACGGTCTACTAAGAAGTTGGCAACAAAGTATTTTGACTGGTTGGATGAAAACATAGAACTTGTACTTTGTACATCAGATGTTGGTGCATATTGCAAGCAATATGAAGATTTGTGCGCTCCAAGAAACAGCGATTGTCCGCAACGCTTTATACAATGTCTACTGAAGAAGTTTTCCTTGGAAAATCTGCCAAAAGAAAATGTTTAAAAATTAAACCAAAAAATTAAATAAAAAGGATATCAAATTAAAATTATAAAGAATCGTAATAAAACTATATACTTTTGTGGGTCTTCTTAGAAATAATTACTTTTATTTTATAGTAAAAACTCTTTTTTTAAATGTGTAAAATATACACTCAGTTCTAATGAAGTGGTGAAAATTTTAAATAATAAGGCGTAAGTACTTCCCCTTCCTTTACTGGGTGGTATATAAAATTGATTCGAATTGGAGGTTTAAAATCAAAAATGGTACTACATTTTTATTTTTGGTGCGAAATACCGCGCCATTCTAATTGTCTAATACTTTACAAAATATTTGAGAAAACAACAAGATATAAAAAAAATAAACTATCTCTCAGGAGCAAATAAAAAATATATACAATAATTACAACAAAATAATTAAAAGTAGTAACTATAAAAATTATCAGGCCAACCACAAAAGAAATTTAAAATTTAATTTTTGTTAAAATCATTTTTATTTTAAAATAGGAATTTTGTTTTTCCTTACCTTAAAAAATGTTTAAAACATGATACAACCAAACCAGGTAGAATTATTAGGAAGAGTTGCCATAATTGAAACATTGAAAACAGAATATAAAAAAAACAAATAGAAAAATATAAAAATATTTAATTTATATTTCTAATATGGAATAAATATTTCTTGAAAGACAGCATATCGTTTACGCAATATTTTGTTTTTATCAATATACAACTTATTAAATACATTACTTTTCTTTTTAACAAAAAAAATTCCGTTTTATTAATTTTTTGTACAATTCTTTATAATTTTAATTTGATATTCCTTTTTTTAATTTTTTTGTTTTAATTTTTAAACATTTTCTTTTAGCAGATTTTCCAAGGAAAATAAATTCCTTTTTAAACATAACTTTAAATGAGTTGGAAACTTCTTCAGTATACATTGTAAAAAGCGTTGCAGACAATCGCTGTTTCTTGGAGCGCACAATTCTCCTTATTGCTTACAATATGTACCAACATCTGATGTACAAAGTACAAGTTCTATGTTTTCATACCGTTAAGTTAAAATTTACATTTATTTAAAAGCTAATATCAACAAAACTAGAGAAGAGTAGAGAAGAACTACAAAACTAGTGAATTGGAATTAAAAAATAACATTCTTTTAATGACAATCATTTGTTAACTCTTTTTCAGCACTTTTTTGAAGCTTTTATTGAATACTTATAGCACCTATTGGAAAAATATTTCTTTCAAATTTTTGGTTCAAAATATAATATATGATCTTACAGTTTCTAAGATTTTCCGTTGACTGATCTATTTTAACAAAATATACATTATTCTCAAAAATTTATAGAATCAGCTCCTTTAAATCTAAAATGAAATACCAAACTTAAAAATACATACCTATATATTTGAATAAATTCACTAAATACAAGAAATATTTTATTTTTGAATTGTAATTTAAAAAAAAATAAATAAATAAAATTTGTTATAAAAATTTTCGACATCAGAAAAATTATTTTTCTTCAGGGCCATAGACCTCTGCCCCCTAGAAAAATTGTTTAGCTACGCCCATGATCCCAAGAGAACTGTAGCGGCTTTCCAATTGTTCCTAAGTAATTTAAAGTTTAGTTAATTTTATGTTCGGGACTGGCTATTAGTTTGACTAACTATTTATCACTTTTCTGTTAGTTGTATGACAAAACATTATTAACACAAAATGTATTCAACTGCTGCCATCCGAACTGCCGGGTTCTCTTCGTATTTAATACTATAGTGAAATAAGAAAGTGACCTTGTAAGCCCGGCTGATTTACAATTTTTTCATGTACATACATCGCAAAGCTGTCAAATTGTTTTTGTATTCTGATGGAAAATTTTTTCACGTTTTTTTAAATCTTCTACTCCTTCATTTACTTACTTTCTGGTCATAGTATTTTGACATTATATGCAGTGATTTTACACTAACAAAATACAAACAATTGTTGTTTTTGTAGTTATGTAGCCACTTTACAATTACATTATGATTTAATTCCTTCCTTCTTTACTTTCCTTTCTTTTGTATTTGTTTATTTGTTTTTTTTTTATGTATTTGTCTGTATTTCAATACTTCAGAGAAATAAAATTATTAAGGCAAATCATAAAAATGTCAACATTATGAAATTGTATATCGTCACCTAAAATGCAAAAGACCGTAACCACTCATAAATCCAAAGTTGCTTTTTTATTGGATTATGATGTGCTGATCTAAAATACATCTACACAAAAAATTGCATAATAAAGTGTGATTACGGCCTTTTACATTTCAGATAACGATATGTATGTTTGTAACTATATTTTTATGTTTATTTCCTTTTGTATGTAAATTAACAAAAATGTCATATTTCAGCTTTTCTCTTCTTTTAACCAATAATTTAAACCAAAAGAGAACAGAAAAGCTACAGTATTTTATGACACTTATAGTTTTATAATTCTTTAATAAATGACTCCTTAAAGGACGAAAATTACTTATGTATTTGCTTATGAAATGAAGAATAATGCATTTAATCTAATGGGGAAATTTAAAATGTGTAAATTGTGTTGTAATTTGGAATTATTATTGTCTCTTGTGAATGAATTAGACAAATTATATAAATTATTTACTGGTAGAAGATTTGCTTATGATTTTATTTCATATCTACTTAATAATAGGAGTATATTGTGATATTGTTCATCTGCAAAGTTTTAAAAAGCCAGATGTCTCAGTAGTTCTGATAAATTTTGCCGAACAAATGATTCTAAAGAACACTCTGTGTTGGATAACAAACAGTCTACATAAGAAACAGTCAAGTAGCAGGAACATTTTCATCAGCAGAAACGTAAAATTAACCCAAGTTTATAAAGTCATATTTCAATAAATATCAGGGTGTCCATAAAATTAAATATGCCCGAGTTTTTAATATCCTATTAATTCTTCCGAGGCTCAAGAATATTATATAAATTGTAACACCTACTGTGCGTATGATTAATTTTATTAAATACATTTTATATAGCTCATACGTATTGTGTTCATATTTGATAGACTAAAGTCCAAATTTGCAGCATTTTCCCGCATTTTTTGATAGTCTAAAAGTTAAAAATATTAGATACTAAATATAATCATCAATAGTTAATTACACAAGTCAACAAAATGGTGGAAAAGAAAATTTGCAAATTTTTATGTCCCGCTTTACCGTTGATATCAGCTGAGATTTTTAAAAGTACTTTAATGGAAGAAAACTGCGTAAATGTTAACAAAATATTTTAATATTTTAGTACTTTCTTTAAAAAAAAAAAAACTAAGCTTAAAGACCAGCTGAGCGCTATATCTTAACGACAATTTCCTAAGTGTTTATGTACAATACCTTACATTGATTTAAATGGGATGACTTTATGGCATGAATTCGATTAAACATCATAATAAAATGTCAGCACTAAAAACCAGCAAATGAAAAAATACAAATTACTGAAAAAATATTGTAGACATTTTAAATATATACGTGACACAGTGATTACAAATCGCTTTCTTGGAAATAATTCTGTCAAATTTCTTAAAAAGAAGACTTGAAAACTTTAAATTTTAATTATATTTAAAATTTATTTTTATTTAATAATGTTAATATTTGGAAATAAATAAAATTTAAACGAGTAGAGATATTGAACCCCACCTGGATAACAATCTTGACGAGATGTGGCGGCTTAAATGTAGGCTGTGGTCTCTTTCTTGAAGTCTCAGTTGTCCTCTTGGAGGATACTGAGAAATAAAGGTATAGACTCTAAAGGCCTTCATGACCAAAGGTTATCCATCCCCTATCCCCTTTCCCCAACTACCCTCTTTTCTCCCCTCTTATTCCATATCCTTTTTCCCCCACTTGTAAGGTTAAGGTGGTTGGTAGCAGTGCCGAGAACCTGGGTGGCTAGTCAGTGGTTAAAGAAGACTAGTCGCTAACAGCTCCCCTCTGGCGCCAGGACACGGGCCAGTTGTAAATTTTTGTCTAGTCCATGTACGCCGTCCCTGCATGGATGGTCCATCCCCTTACGTGCCTACTCGTGGGAATCAAATGGAGAACAAAATAATTAAAAACAAAAAAAACAACAACAACAAAAACGAGGAGATGGGTATCTCCTCGGAAGACGACCTTTTGGCCTCTAGTCAAGAGACCTTGGTCGAACAACCTGGCAGCAGGGGAGAAAGACATAGCACCCCGCTGTCACAAAACACTATGGCTCCACGACAGGATGTCAAGTCTGACGACCAGTCGAAGGAGAAACGGAAGAAAAAGAAGAGCCAGAAAGAGATTCTGAGACAACGATAAGTCAAAGCTCTCTTTATACTGGAGAAAATTGCCAAGAATAAGGCAAATGGCACTCCTCATGAGCGCGATAAGGAAGATCGTGTCAGATACCAATCGGTGGTTGATGAGTATCTTAAGTTTAAGGACTCTCAACCATCCACATCCCAAGCAGTGCAGGAAAGAGCGAAGCGAAACCGCTCCCAAGCTGAGGGTAGCAATTCGCCCAAGAGGAGAAAGGTCCAAAGTAAATCGACCGCTCCGGCTCCTTCCACAATAACGTCAGCAAGAAGGCCGTTTAACGAGGTGGTTAAAGATCACTTGCTGATGGCGTTGGCTAACGAAAAAAGCGGCAACCTAATTCCTGTAGTAACAGAATGGGGTGCTATAGAGTCTAAATTGGCTGAACTCGTGATGGAACACGTACTCACCAACAAAGACTCTACAGTTCCTCGTTTTGACTCTGGTGAGATACACCGGGGCTACAGGATAATCAAATGCTTGGACGTGTTCTCTAAGGAATTCCTCAGCAAATGTATCGTAAAGATTAGCGATGCATGGGAAGGCTTAAGCCTTAAGCTTATCCCAGCGGGGGAAATCCCTATGAGACCACGGGCAAAGGTTTGGTTACCGAAGATGAGCTGCGATAACCAGAAAATACTGGAGTGTCTGAAGCTGCAGAACCCCAGTATCCCCATGAGTGACTGGACAGTCATCCGTTCAGAAGATCATGGGGACAATAACAAGTGCATTATCTTCGCCATCTCAGAGGATAGCGCAATTGAGCTAGAGAAGGCGGGGCTAAAATTGTACTTTGGGGTTAGGGACGCCAAGGTTAAGGTGTTCCGTCCCACAGGTCCAGTTGCTGGCGAAGCAGATGAGTTGGAAGTAGCCAACAATCTGCTGACAGGCATGCAGCTAAGTGAACCTGCAAAAAACCCTACAACCGACGATGAAAATCGTGCAAATTAATCTGCAGCATTCAAAATGTGCTACAGACAATTTGAGGCTTCTTTTAGCGGAAAAGGACCTCGACATCGCTATAGTCCAGGAACCCTGGGTTTCCAACTCCCAAGTCAAAGGGTTCCCGACTACGACATATAAGGTACTATACGTAAAAGATAAAGGTAAGCCAAGATCTTGTCTTATTGCTAGAAAACACATAAATATATTTCTTTGCCTACAGTATAGCTCAGCAGACCTGACAGTCGCAAGGGTCGAGTTAATGCGAAACAGAAGTTTCCTGATCGCCTCCAGCTATATGGCACACGACAAGCCAGCCCCGCCAGACGAAGTGAGGGCGTTTCTGGCCTCTATAAAGGCTCAAGAGGACATTATCCTTGGCTGTGATGCTAACTCAAGGCATACAATATGGGGCAGCACGGAAATCAACGACAGAGGTGAGTGTCTATTTGATTTCATTAATACGAACAATTTGACCATATGCAACTCTGGCAACGACCCCACCTTCGTTTTTCCGAGCTCGGTGAACTATAATGGATGGGAAGAGGTGCTAGACATTACACTCATGAGGGACGGATCCAATTTATCAGTTGATAGGTGGAGAGTATCCAAAGAGAAATCCTTTTCGGATCATTGCTGGATACTTTTCGACATTGGGCTCGTCTGCAAAGAAACAGCGTCAACTTTCAGAAACCCAAGACGAACGAACTGGACTAAGTTCAATGGGATTCTCATGCACAGACTGAGAAAAATACCTCCAGTCGAAGCAACGACTGAGGGTCTTGATCAAATTGAGGATACATTAGGCAGGGAAATTGTTAAGGCTTTTAATATATCATGTCCAATGACGAAGGCTAGAAAGAGCTTCCCTCCCTGGTGGAATAGGGAACTCTCGAAGCTACGCAAGGAGGCACGCAATGCTTTCAATATTGGCTACAGGACAAAATCGTGGCAGTTATACCACGATAAGCGTAGGGAATATAAGAAAGCAATAAAGATCGCAAAAAGAGACTCATGGAAAGGCTTCTGCGAATCTATTGACAACACCAAGGAATCTGCTAGACTCAGTAGGGTTTTGGCAAATGGTCATAATAATCCATCCTATATTAAAAGGATGGATGGATCATGGTCAGAATCGTCGGCGGAATCTTTGGACATTTTACTTAACACTCATTTTCCTGGCTGCACTGATATTACGGACCAGGAGATGGGGCATATTAAATCCTCGCAAGGAATCGAGGTTGACATATTATCCGTTGAGAAAATTTCATGGGCGATTGATAGCTTCTCTCCATACAAATCTGCAGGGCCTGATGGTATTATACCAAAGATGCTGCAAAGTGCAAAGGTATACATCATACCCTGGCTACATAGGATCTTTAAACTCTGCCTAACCCTCAACTATGTTCCCAGGAACTGGAGGAGAGTAAAGGTAGTGTTCATTCCAAAAATCGGAAAGAGAAGCCATGAGAATGCAAAGGACTTCCGTCCGATTAGTCTCTCATCTTTTCAGCTGAAAACTCTGGAGAGACTCATTGATTTACATATAAGGCAGCGTCTAGAGGGTACAACTCGACTCTCAGGAGGTCAACATGCCTACATTAAGGGTCGCTCCACGGAGACGGCTCTTCATGAGGTCGTAGGGGTCATCGAGCGATCCATTGAATTTAGACAATACGCTATGGCTACCTTTCTGGATATAGAAGGCGCCTTTAACAATGTCACGACTTTGGCGATACAGAGAGCTCTGTACGAACTAGGAGTTGATGATTATATCACCAACTGGCTGGTGTCAATGCTAGAGACAAGAATCGTCATTGCGAATTTAGGTAACAGTGTTAAGACCAAACGAGTTATGCGTGGAACTCCACAAGGGGGCGTGATTTCTCCGCTGTTGTGGCTTATTGTCATTAATATCATCCTGTGTAAATTGGAAGACAAGGGAGTGAAAGTCGTGGCTTACGCGGACGATGTGGTGATACTAGTATCAGGACTGTTTCTGAACGTGATAAGTGATATCATGTCAACTGCTCTGGCTACACTCAGGGACTGGGCCAAAGAATGTGGACTAGGAGTGAATCCGGGCAAAACAGAGCTGGTACTTTTCACCACAAAGACCAAGATTCCGAGCTTCAGACTACCACGGTTAGGAAACTGTGAACTCACCTTGTCGGACAATGCAAAATACTTGGGCATTATTTTGGACTCTAAGCTTTCATGGAAACTGAACATTCGACATAGGATTAGTAAGGCTACGGTAGCATACTACACCTGTAGAAAGATGTTCAGTGTGAAATGGGGCCTGAGTCCAAAATTGACAAAATGGCTATACACTGCTATAGTACGGCCCATTCTTGTATATGGATCTCTTGTATGGTAGACCGCTACTAGTAAGAGGTATGTGGTGGATCAGCTTTACAGGATACAAAGATCCGCTTCCATTGGCATTGCAGGTGCATTACGTACTAGTCCATCAGAGGCTCTGAACACTATATTGCATCTAACACCTATAGACCTATACATAATGGAATCATCAGTTAATAGTGCGATAAGGTTATCTGCAACGAAAAGCTGGAGATCAAGAACGTATGGGCACGCGAGAATGTTAAATTTATTACCCCCGCAATACAATAAAGTTACCGACTATATGATTCCCCACTTGGACTTCGGAAGTACTATTAAAGTCCTATTCCCCACCAGGAGTGAATGGAGAAGGGGCAATCTTCTTGAACAATTTAGAACTAGGATATACACTGACGGCTCAAAGATGAACTGCGGTGTCGGCTCTGGTGTCTTCTCTGAGGATCTTGGAATTAGACACTCATGTAGACTCCCTGACGAGGCAAGCGTATTCCAGGCGGAGATACTAGCGGTCAGGGAAGCGTGTAAACTAATTTGCGATAGGAATATTCAAGGGAATATTGGTTTATTTGTCGACAGTCAAGCGGCAATACTATCGCTTAAATCACCGAAAACTACCTCTATTCTAGTCAGACAGTGTAAAGAGGAACTGCTTGGACTAAGTCGACTGTATGACATTACTATAATCTGGGTACCTGCGCATAGGGACTACTATGGTAATGAACAGGCAGACGAATTAGCCCGGGCAGGCTCTGCTATGAATGCCTCCTTAGCGGTTTCTGTCGCAATCCCGTTAGGAGCAGTCAAAAGCAGAATCCGAAAACACTTTCTAGAAAAGGCGGAAAATAGATGGCGAAATCTGGACAAATGTAGAGTCGCGAAAGAAACGTGGCCTACCTACAACGAGAAACGCTCATTGCAACTCATTGGCTACAAACGCAAGGACATCTCGAGACTAATAGCAGTGTTTACAGGTCACTGGACGATCGGTAAACATGCAAGTAGACTTGGTCTCCCTTACAATGAATATTGTCGTAGTTGTGGCAACAGCGAGAAGGAGGAGACGGTTTTCCATCTTCTATGTGAATGCCCAGTCTTGAATGCAAACAGACTGTTACGCGCTGTATATGCTGAACGAACAATAAAAATTGTTATACAGAAATATAGGCAAAGTAATTACGTTTTTTTAATAGAATACTTAGTTAAGGGGTAATTAAGATATGGACTAGCTCAGAATTAGGTATTAAAACTCTTAACCAGGAATTCGAAGCGCATAACATATAATATACTCTCTACCCTTAAATACCTTAGAGTATATTAAATAAAAAAAAAAGAAAACCAGCAAAAAAAAAAAAAAAAAAAAAGATGTCTAGCAAATTCTATAAGGAGGCAAGATGGAGTGCCAATTGGGGTACATTGTTCACACCCTACTGACTAAGTCCTGTCAGAATACTTCACAGATTAGTACCCTATTTTCTAAATGACATGTGTATTCTACATACTTACATATATTTTTGTCATGTCTGTCCTTCCCTTATTAAAAGATTTAGAATTTCATTGTTTTATAGAATTACAAAGTTACGAAAAAAAATTTATTGATAAAAAAAAAGAGAGTGATAAATATAAAGAAAATATCATTTTAAACACAGAATATGCATGATCTGTACTCAGTGAGCGGGAAGAGCATACCAAATTGCTAATAGATTTATTTACAATTTATATTATGTATTTTCATTTCATAAACGTAAAAATATAAAGAGGACTACATTGAATCGGACTGACTTATTAATAAGAGATAAATAAAAGAAAAAAAATTAAAATCATCACTTACAAAAATGTATGTACAAAGCAATTGATGAATCCACGACGATTGATTTGTTGGGCCCAGCAGTCAATGCGTGTTGTTGCTGTTGTAATCTCTTGATTTTTTTATGTTTGATGAGATGATCTGCTCTTTTTGTAAATGAAGATTATGAATGAAATGGAAAAAACTAAATTTAGATTATAATAATGATAACAAAAGGGGGAAAAAAATAATGTAAGATATTAATACTAGATGGTTTTACACCAAAAGTAAAATGTTAGTAATAGATATTAATAACTACATAAATAATATAATTTTAGGTTAAATCCATTATATGGCAATTTAAATTTTAGATTAAATAGGTAGATATTTAAATTAAATTTTTAACATTTTATAAAATAATTTTAAAGTAATTCTTTTAGATCTGAATAGTAATAATATTATGTTACTTTAATTTAATTTATTAATTAATTTAGGAATTCATTAATTTATAAGCAATTTCAGAATATTCTTTTTCTGCTAATTTATAATATTTATCTACTGATAAATATATTTTTAATAGGATAATAGTATAATTTTATATAAATGTAAAGTATTAAGTTAGGTAAATTAATTTATACTTTTGTAATATAATTTATGTTATTATTTTATAATCGGCATTTTCGATACTTTTTTTTTAATTTTGAAATTCAAGTTACAAGAAAAGTTGGATATAAATTGTAATGATTACTTTAGTTAATGATTAATAAAAAAAATAATAACATGCAATTTAAAATTTAGATTAGGTTAAATAGTATTGTTACACAGGATTTTTATTTATGCATCCAGGTCATAACGGCAGATTAAAACGTGATTTCATAAAAAGCTTTCAAGTTAATATTTGTTTGGTTATGTTTTAGTATTAACAATTTCAAATGTATTACGTAACTTAGGGCAAATTAGATATGCATCATGCAATGTGATGGCCACGTGCATCTATCGAACCTTGTCCACGAGCAGTTCAAAATTTGAGACTTTATTGGCGTTATGAACACCAACAAATTTACAGCCGGAATGTGTTTTACACAAATTTATTCTTTCGAATACCTCTGGTTAGGTGGGAAAATCCCCACGTGGATAACAAAACCTTAGGGTAACAATAGGTTAAATAAAAATCACAAATCTAAGATAAATCTTTTCTCACCTTAAGAGTTTCGCTAATTTTAAAATATTTAATATTTGTTGAGATTCTTATAAGAATTTAGTTGAAATCTTGTTAATTTTTTCTAAATTTTCCAAAATAATTGAGTTTAATTAATATAACCACTAGATGATTTAACTTATAAATGACTATTGCAACACACTTTTTGTTTAAATATTTTCTTTTGTTAATAATGCTACTACTTTACGCTACTAAGCACAATATATAAATGATTAGAGATGTTAATGATTGGGATTAAGAAGTGTTGTGATAACAGAACATATAATTACGCAGTAAAATTAATAAATTGTTCTAGAAGAATTATGTATGTGATAATAAAAATATCAATTTATCATCTAGTGCAAAAAAAGGACAACTGATATAATCATAATGATTTTTGAGTTTTTAACTCTTTGAATAATTTACATTTAATATATATGCATATGTATGTAATATTACTTGTGTTTCTCTCATTACTAATGTTGACTATTTTCTAGCATGCTAGATAAAAGGGGAAAGATACCAAAAGTGGGTATCTCATCTAAAGGTGAACAATGAAGTTATTAAATTCTAAGTTTACAATTAAATAATTGAAAACAATGTAATTAATTATAAAAATTTATTTACAAATTGTAGCATTTAAATTAAGATAGTGGAATAATTTGTTTCTATAGATTTTATCCAAATATGTAAATATTATAACCAGTGTATTAATTAGTTTTGTGCAAAAATCGCAACAAAACTGCATCGATCCGATAATTTTTTAAATTAAGGACGAACAGGAAAAAGATTTTTATTGCACAAATTTGTGTGATGAAAGATATATATATATATATATATATATATATATATATATATTTTTTTTTTTTTTTTTGCAAAGTGTGGCACGACCCACGAAAAGCCGGGCAAGTTTTTAAGACTTTAGGTCAGAGGAATGATATTTACCTACATATTTTCCCTTCATATCTTCAATTCCGTACAAATTATTGCCAATTTTTTTTTCTTACCTTACACTTTATAAACTTTGGCATAAACTTTCGGTTTGTTCGTTTAGACATGTTACTAAGAATGTGGTTTTTCCTATAGACTATTTGGCCTACCTGAAAATCTATTGGTTTACTTCTTAAATTATAAGTTTTAGTTGCTTTTTCGTGAGCAATTTTCAAATTGTTTCTTATCTTTTCCCTAATTTTTGTTAATTTATCTACATTATTAAGAACAACACAATCTTCTCCGGACATACATTTAAGCTTTTCTAGTATCTTGTAAGTTGACCCATGTAAAACCATATTTTGACCGAATGTCGCGAAGTATGGCGAGCATTTTATTGAGGAATGGTAATCGCTTCTTAGAATGGTCAAAATTTGTGAAATATATTTATCCCAATCACTATGTTCTTTGTTGTCTCTTAGGAAGCATCTAATTTTTGTTACGATTTCGCGATTGGCACGCTCCGATGCATTTGAGTGAGGCGCATAAAACCCAGTTGTTATATGGTTAATTTCATAAAGTTTAAAGAAGTCAGTCATTTCTTTCGAAATGAATTGTTTGCCGTTATCGCTGTGAATACATCTTGGAACACCGAACATGGGGAATATTTCGGTTTGAAGATACAAAATGACATTTGCAGACGTAGCTGTTTTAAGCGGTTTAAGAAATAAAAATTTAGTCATGTGATCCAAACAAATGAAAACCATTGAATTTTTGGCTTTAGTCATGGGATAAGGACCAAGGAAGTCACAATAGAGTCTTTCAAATGGCCTGTCTGTTAAAATTTGATGCCCCATTAGAGGTCTTGAAATTATATTTGTTGACTTAATACTCTTGCATATATCGCAGCTGTTAATATATGACTTTACGTCAGCTACCATAGTTGGCCAAAAATATTTCTGACGAATTCTAGAAAGGGTTTTCTGAAAACCTCCATGACATGAAGTATTTGAGTCATGAGCTATTTTAATAACAAATTGAGATAGAGATCTTGGGATCCAAAGGCGCCATAAATTAATTTGATCCTCTTCACCACTTTGCCTAAATTTTATACGTTTGAAAACAAGATTATCAGAAATCTGAAGGTCTGGTAATAAATCTTGTTTCTCTTTAATAGTATTTCGGAGCTCTGCATACTCTTGTTCATTAAATTCTGGTGATAATAAATCAATTTCATACGCCATATCTGCCATCACTACTTCGTCTATATCTAGCCTAGAAAGACAGTCTGGGACTACATTCAAATTTCCTTTTCTGTGTTCGATAACAAAATCGTACCTTTGCAATTGAAGGCTCCAACGCGCTAGCCGTCCGCTTAAATCTTTTTGTGACATAAGCCACTTAAGCGAGGAGTGATCCGTTATAATGCGGAATGGAAGACCTTCAATGTATGGTCGGAACTTTTTAACACACACTATAGCTGCCAGACATTCCAATTCTGTAACAGTATAGTTACTTTGTGACTTATTAAGTTTTTGGGAAACGTAAGAAATGGGATGCTCCTTGCCCTCATTATCGCGTTGAAATAAAACGCCTCCTACTCCAAATTTGGATGCATCGCACTGTATGAAAAACTCTTTTTGAAAATTAGGCTGAGCCAAAACCGGAGCTGATGATAGAGCCAATTTAAGTTTATCAAAAGAGGATTTTGCAATTTCAGTCAAATGAAAAGGTTTTTGTGATTTGCGTAAGCAGTCCGTAAGAGGTCCAGCAAGATCAGAAAAATTATTTATAAATGACCGGTACCAATTGGTCATACCAACAAATCTACGAACCTGCTTTGCAGTCTTTGGTAATGGAAATTCAGCTATTGATCGGACCTTTTCTGGATCTACCTTGAGACAGCCATTGCCAACTATGTAACCTAAATATCTAATTTCTTTTTGGCAAAATTTACTTTTGCCTATGTTTATAGTTAGTTTTGCTGTCTTTAAACAAGAGGCGACTTGAGACAAAAGATTCATATGGGTCTGAAAATCTGGACTACATACAAGTAAGTCGTCCAGATATATAAACACATTTTCCCTCAGACGAGACGGGATAACCTTATCCATGAGGCGGCTCATGGTCTGTGGTCCGTTACATAGGCCGAAAGGCATAAATTTATAGTGGTATAGAGGTTTCCCTGGAATTGCAAATGCGGTTTTCTCTTTTGACGATTCTGAAAGTCTTATCTGGAGAAATGCATCTTTTAAATCTATACCGCTTATAAAAAACGTGTCCTTTAGCCTGCTCAACAACCCGTTTATATGTGGCAAGGGGTAAGAATCCTTTTTTGTAACTGAATTCAGTTTCCTGCAATCGATGCATAATCTTACCTTGCCAGGTTTTCTTACTAAAACGGCTGGTGAGCACCATGGAGAATTGGATTCTTCGATGACTCCCATATTCAATAGCCTAGCAATTTCCCTATAGGCTTCTTCTTGCCTTGGCGGTGACAAAGGGTAATGCCTACTTTTAATTGGGACCGCATCACCAGTGTCAATGTGGTGTTCTAAAAGGTCCGTACACCCTAAGCCAAGTTTTTCGTAAGAAGGAAATTCCTGAATTGTCTTCTCAAATTCCAATTTTTCTTCTGAAGAAAGATCATGAAAATTGTTATTTTCATTTTGATCGTAAGACAATTCAGATATGTAAGAAGCGGGGATTATTTCCGGGGCCAAAGCAAATTCGCGCCAGAAATTTATTCCGAAATATGCCTCCCGGCATAAAGATGGGACTAAGTAAAAATCTATGTTTTTAGTAACCCCTTTAAAAAATATGGGCAAAGTGCAAAAACCTATAACTTCCTGTTTAGAATTGCTAGCTGTTTTAACTGAAGATTTTATAGTTTTAAATGGTATATTAAGTTTTTCTAAAAACTTCAAGCACCATTTCCCTAGAACAGAAACGTTTGCCCCTGAATCTAACAAACCAATTAAAGGCTCATCAAATACTTTCACCTTAACAAAGGGTCTATCATCTGAACCGTGGATAATAGTAGATTCTAAAATTTTCCTGAAATGTTTTCGTTTCTTATACCTGGCTCTACATTTCATGATTCGAAGGACGGGTTTTTTGAATAATGGAAAATTTTCATTATATCTAGGTAAATATAAATCTGTCTGTGTAAAAATTGAGTTATATGTTTGTAGTTTGTAATTAGATTGAGAATTAGAAGAATTGTTGGATATCTCTGAGTTTAATTTGAACTCGGGGATTTGTGGGATGGACGAATGTCCCCGGTAGCCAGTTCGCCCATTTTTTTGTTTCCCTGACTGTGATTATTTGGACATTTCGGTGTCAAAACGCCCTTATTCCCACATTTGAAACAAAATGGTTTTTTAATCTCTTCAGCACAATAAATATAGGAATGCCCACACGATAAACAGTTCCAACATTGAATATTAGAGTAGTCGTATTTTTGTTTTCTTTGATTAAACGAAATTGCTTCTATTTGAGGATCAGAGGGATCTGATTCTTCTTCTTCATTCAATGAAGATTCTATTTCACTGACGTTTCGTGGCAATCCCGTAGGATTTTGAAATTTTGTGTCACGAATGACTTTCTCAGCTTTTCGTGCTGTATCTCGAAATTGGTTTATATCTCCAGTATCGTCACTAAATAATAAAAAGCGTAAATTTGGGTTCAAATTTTTCTTAATAATATCTATTAATGTCACATCTGGTAACGGACTTTGAAGTCTAATGTTCATGGAAACGATTGTGGAATGAAAATCGTCATATGACTCTTTAAATTGTTGTTTTCTAAGAGACATTTTCAACAATATGTCATGATCAGATTCGAGATGACCAAACTCTTTTGTAAGAGCGTTACGCAATAAAGAATATGTGACGTTTTTGTTTTGTTTTGTGAAAAGCCAGTACCAGGTTTCCGCTTTTCCCTCTAAAAGGACGTGAAAGTTGGAAAGTAAATTTTCGTCAGAGCATTTTGACCTAGAGCAGAGTGTTTCTACCTTAAAGAGAAAATCAGAAACAGATCCTAAACCGTCATATGAGATTTTCCACTTCTCTAATTTTACGTTATTATCTACGTTCGAATCATTATGGTTGTTCGACGATCTGTTGATGTTTGAACTTGGTGTATTAGAATTTGTATAACTATGCAAAAATTCTTGTGGTCTAGAACCATTTGATTGGTTCGCAGAACCTATTTGAGAGATACTATCTCTTATGGAACTAAGTTCCCTTCTGAACTCTTCCCGTGTGTTCCTCATTGATTGCTCCATGAAAGCTATTAAGGAATCTAAAGGTGTATTGGTATTAGGATTCATATTATTGTGTTGAGGATTATTTTGGGCTATAGGTGGTTCACTTGTTAATTGGTTTGGTCCAGAGACCGAAATTCGTCCACTTATTGGAACAAAAGGCTGAGCATTTGAAGAAAGCTCTTGATTTTCCATGCTTTGAATATCTGGGAAAAGTAAGGACGTACTGGAGCTTCTTGCTTCCTCGGCAAGCCTAGGAGCTGATGTGTTGGCTGTTGATAAATTTAAACTATTTGAACTTTCAGTTCTCACAATAGGTTTAGGCACTGATGTTCTTGGTGCGGGAGAATGCACAACTTTTGGCCCTGACTTTGGAACTTGATCTTGTAAGTCTATTGAAATATTATTACGAGAAGAGGAGGAGCTTCTAACACTTCGTCCTCGAACACCAGAATTATTTGCGCTACCACGTGAAGAATTCCTAATATTCATAACGATCAAGTTAGAAAACAAAAAAAAAGTAAACGTTTTCAATAAAAAAGAATATTTGATAGGGAATTTTTCTTAGAAATATATCTAACTACTATATATCTAAATACTATATATATATATAAAATTATGGAAAAAAAAGGAAAAACTTTTTTTCTTTTTAACCTAATTATTATTTCACCGTAGAATGTGAAAAATAAAAAAAATCTAAATTGTTTATTTTAAGAGGAACTATAAATTCCTAGAAACAAAATTAATAATAAATTGGCACAATATATAAACAAATTAAATATTCAGATATATATTCAAATTTAAATGTTTGTGTGACAAAAATTTCATGAAATAAAGGGGAAGGACATTCATGACAAAAATAGAAGCGTTTAGTTACAAAATAAACATGTCAAAATCAAAATCAAAAAAAAATATGCTACGTATTATTATATAAAATACGAGTCTATTTTTCAAGATTCATTACAGTTTTGTGATGTAAACTGCTAATATGCTGCTTCATTTACCTAATCAAAAAAAAAAAAGTATTAATGAGGACTATATTAACATTTACAACAATATTTTTACTTGTATAATTTAAATGCTACAAGCCTAAACTTAAAATTCAGTGCTTGGTCTACTTAAAATAAGCAAAACTATTCATTTTATCAGTTTAGATTTTTAAAATACATAATCTCTAAATGTTGCGAATAGATTCAAAGATTTTTCCAACCAATAAAAAAAATCTATGACTAACAAAAGAAATTACGTATTATGAATGTCAAATTGTAATTACTGGACTTTAACAATATTTTAACTAACATGAATTTCATAGAAAACTTTATTTCTTATATTTGCATTTTGCAATCTTTTTGTTTAATTTCGTAAATTAGCTGTTTAAATTTAGGTAGCTTTACCTAAGAAATCACGCTTACTAGCTACCTGTATTCAAAGATATTAAAACAAAATACTCATAGAGCTGTACCCTACAAACAGCCTTTCCGTTGGGCGCCATATATGTTACGCGCTGTATATGCTGAACGAACAATAAAAATTGTTATACAGAAATATAGGCAAAGTAATTACGTTTTTTTAATAGAATACTTAGTTAAGGGGTAATTAAGATATGGACTAGCTCAGAATTAGGTATTAAAACTCTTAACCAGGAATTCGAAGCGCATAACATATAATATACTCTCTACCCTTAAATACCTTAGAGTATATTAAATAAAAAAAAAAAGAAAACCAGCAAAAAAAAAAAAAAAAAAAAAGATGTCTAGCAAATTCTATAAGGAGGCAAGATGGAGTGCCAATTGGGGTACATTGTTCACACCCTACTGACTAAGTCCTGTCAGAATACTTCACAGATTAGTACCCTATTTTCTAAAATCTGTCCCTCTAAATGACATGTGTATTCTACATACTTACATATATTTTTGTCATGTCTGTCCTTCCCTTATTAAAAGATTTAGAATTTCATTGTTTTATAGAATTACAAAGTTACGAAAAAAAATTTATTGATAAAAAAAAAGAGAGTGATAAATATAAAGAAAATATCATTTTAAACACAGAATATGCATGATCTGTACTCAGTGAGCGGGAAGAGCATACCAAATTGCTAATAGATTTATTTACAATTTATATTATGTATTTTCATTTCATAAACGTAAAAATATAAAGAGGACTACATTGAATCGGACTGACTTATTAATAAGAGATAAATAAAAGAAAAAAAATTAAAATCATCACTTACAAAAATGTATGTACAAAGCAATTGATGAATCCACGACGATTGATTTGTTGGGCCCAGCAGTCAATGCGTGTTGTTGCTGTTGTAATCTCTTGATTTTTTTATGTTTGATGAGATGATCTGCTCTTTTTGTAAATGAAGATTATGAATGAAATGGAAAAAACTAAATTTAGATTATAATAATGATAACAAAAGGGGGAAAAAAATAATGTAAGATATTAATACTAGATGGTTTTACACCAAAAGTAAAATGTTAGTAATAGATATTAATAACTACATAAATAATATAATTTTAGGTTAAATCCATTATATGGCAATTTAAATTTTAGATTAAATAGGTAGATATTTAAATTAAATTTTTAACATTTTATAAAATAATTTTAAAGTAATTCTTTTAGATCTGAATAGTAATAATATTATGTTACTTTAATTTAATTTATTAATTAATTTAGGAATTCATTAATTTATAAGCAATTTCAGAATATTCTTTTTCTGCTAATTTATAATATTTATCTACTGATAAATATATTTTTAATAGGATAATAGTATAATTTTATATAAATGTAAAGTATTAAGTTAGGTAAATTAATTTATACTTTTGTAATATAATTTATGTTATTATTTCATAATCGGCATTTTCGATACTTTTTTTTTAATTTTGAAATTCAAGTTACAAGAAAAGTTGGATATAAATTGTAATGATTACTTTAGTTAATGATTAATAAAAAAAATAATAACATGCAATTTAAAATTTAGATTAGGTTAAATAGTATTGTTACACAGGATTTTTATTTATGCATCCAGGTCATAACGGCAGATTAAAACGTGATTTCATAAAAAGCTTTCAAGTTAATATTTGTTTGGTTATGTTTTAGTATTAACAATTTCAAATGTATTACGTAACTTAGGGCAAATTAGATATGCAATGTGATGGCCACGTGCATCTATCGAACCTTGTCCACGAGCAGTTCAAAATTTGAGACTTTATTGGCGTTATGAACACCAACAAATTTACAGCCGGAATGTGTTTTACACAAATTTATTCTTTCGAATACCTCTGGTTAGGTGGGAAAATCCCCACGTGGATAACAAAACCTTAGGGTAACAATAGGTTAAATAAAAATCACAAATCTAAGATAAATCTTTTCTCACCTTAAGAGTTTCGCTAATTTTAAAATATTTAATATTTGTTGAGATTCTTATAAGAATTTAGTTGAAATCTTGTTAATTTTTTCTAAATTTTCCAAAATAATTGAGTTTAATTAATATAACCACTAGATGATTTAACTTATAAATGACTATTGCAACACACTTTTTGTTTAAATATTTTCTTTTGTTAATAATGCTACTACTTTACGCTACTAAGCACAATATGTAAATGATTAGAGATGTTAATGATTGGGATTAAGAAGTGTTGTGATAACAGAACATATAATTACGCAGTAAAATTAATAAATTGTTCTAGAAGAATTATGTATGTGATAATAAAAATATCAATTTATCATCTAGTGCAAAAAAAGGACAACTGATATAATCATAATGATTTTTGAGTTTTTAACTCTTTGAATAATTTACATTTAATATATATGCATATGTATGTAATATTACTTGTGTTTCTCTCATTACTAATGTTGACTATTTTCTAGCATGCTAGATAAAAGGGGAAAGATACCAAAAGTGGGTATCTCATCTAAAGGTGAACAATGAAGTTATTAAATTCTAAGTTTACAATTAAATAATTGAAAACAATGTAATTAATTATAAAAATTTATTTACAAATTGTAGTATTTAAATTAAGATAGTGGAATAATTTGTTTCTATAGATTTTATCCAAATATGTAAATATTATAACCAGTGTATTAATTAGTTTTGTGCAAAAATCACAACAAGACATAAATTTCTGGGAGGGCACCAATTAGACAACCTCTCTGAGATATCGGACACTAGACTCAGTGACATCATTAAATATCTCAATGCTACAGGCTGGATCTAATTAATTTATGTTCTCATTGTTTCTTCCCTACATTTCTATCTCATTACAGACTCAATACAACTAATTCACCTGGCGAGTAGTGTGGTTCCATCAAAACGGATTCTAACGAGTCTAATTGATTGCCCGTAGATTACGGGCTACCACGGAAACCAACCAACCAACCAGAGATATTGAAATGAAATTTTCACACAATATAGATAGACTTATTCTAAAATCAGAAAATTAAAAACACACACTGTTTTGTATCAAAATCAAAAATCTCAACCCAGAGAAAACGTGTTTAAAAAATTTATTTTTTTCATTCAAGTAGTCATACTGTTCTTATACGAGGGCGGATCAATAAGTCCGTGGATTTTCGCACTTCCCTCGTAGTTATATGAAATGCAATATTATTCCCCTCAAGTACCACTTGTTAATAGACTACTGTCAAATTTTGAGCAAGTGTCTTCATTTACTTTGCGTAAAAAATATGATTTTTCGAGGTACTTAAAATAGGCATTTGGAAATAGGAAGTAGTCACTAGCGGCTAAATCCGGAGAATATGGCGGATGAGGTACCATTTCTTACTCAATTCATAGAGTTTTGCCATTGGGACTGCACACGTGTGCACCTGTGCATTGTCTTAATGAAAAAGAACTTTTTTCTTGGCTTTTTTCTTTCTTTTTTCGAAAAGTTACGAACTTATTGATCCGCACTTGTAAGAGTCAGCCATCAGAAATTACTTTTTGCTTGTTTACCCAACATATGGAGGTATGTAATCAACATAATTTTTGTTTGTGGAAAATTGACAAAGTTTGAATAGGACTTGTTGGGATACCGTTGCCCCAAGCGCCTTCGGGCTTACTTTACACGCATCTGCATTGCGATTCCCTTTAAAAATATTAAAAACGTTTAATATGTCAGAACAAAAATTAAATTTTATAAATAAAAAATACTACCACGTTTTGTGCAAAAAAAAAAACCCAAAAACTAGGAAAGTTTTTTAAACTTCAGCTTAATATAACTTTATATCTAATCTATATATTATTAGAATTTTGTAGGAAATCCGATGAATATTAAAAAAAAGAAATAAAATCGTGGCTGATATTGAGCCCGCTAAGTTAAAAAAAAAACTTAAAAAAACGAGACCAAAAATGTAGCATATAGTCTTGATAATCTTGGTATTGAAACTCAGCGAAATCCCTTTAGGAATGGCGAAGTTATAAATAATTTTCTAGAACAGCCTTAACATTTTTCCAATTTTCTTTGCCGAAATTTAATTATGTTTTCTCTTTCATATGCAATAATATATAAATGTTTCTCTATTGGAAAGTTATGATATTGAGTAGTCTAGAGGAAGTGTTCTAGCCTACAAATCGTTAAGTCTGAGTTCGTATTCCCGGGATACATTATTTGTTTTTCTTAAAAAAATACAAATTTTCATTACAAATATTAAAGAATTTATAGGCAAATTTTGATGTTGTTGTTTTTTTTTATAAAAAAAGTATTATTTAGATTTGAGTTACGTTTTAAGCTTTTCATATAAGCAATAAAGACAGTAAATTTCAGCATATCAATTGTATACCGCTTGGGCTTGTGACTGAAAGACTTTAGGTACTGAGTTCGATCCTTGGCCAAGACTTCGAAAAATTTTATAATTTATCTTTACACAAAAATTAAAACTTTAAAATGTCAGATTAAGAAATAGTTAAATATATTTTTAATTACCTAATTAGCTTACAAATTTCAAAAATTTAAGCCTTGGAAAATTTTGCTGGAATCCGATATGAATGAAAATATAAAAATACTTTAAATATAAAATATAATTGCAAAAAATTAAAAATTTTCAAGTAAAATAAATTTGACTTGAATTTAGGTTCAAATGTATTTCAATATTTGACACTGGATTCAAGGCTTGAAATACATTTTGTTTCAACTTAAATTCCAGCAAAAATGCTTTTTGAGTAATTAAAAATTTTTCTTTAAAATTTATTACATAAAAATTACATTTCTATTCGCCAGGATTCGAATCACTAGGAACACTTTAAAACTTCTAGCTTTGAAGTCTTATCCCTTAGGACACATTGCATTTTGAAATTTTGCACTCAAAAAATAATTTTACTTTATTTTGTGCAAAAAAAGTAATAATAATTTTTCAACATTGTTGAATCTTAAATATATTAAACATATAGTTTTGTAAATTGATTTTTATATTGTTCACATATATGAGAAGTACATATAAATGTTTTTCAACAAAAATTTCGAATTCGAATTCATCCATTTGAGTTTGGTTTTAATATTGTCATATTTTTGTGAAAATTATAAGTTTGACAAGTAAATCTGAATATGTGAGATGTTGCTTCTTATAATATTAACACTTAACTGTAATTGTGTTAGGTTTTTAAATGTAGATAATAAGATTGCATATCATGTTTAATGGAATTGTGTCTGGGAGCCCCAAATTTAAAAATTCTTAAAAATTTTGAAATTTTTAAAATAGCTAATTCAAGTTCAAAATATCTAATTATAAGTTAACTTTTTCGAAAAAAAAAAATGTTGATAGAAAACTGAAAAGGAATTTTTATTTTGCATATATCTTCTTTATTCATCTCTTCAACACATATGGTCCTAGCGATCTTCCTAAGGAGTTTACAATGTCATGGTTAATAACAGTTTACAAATATTAACTATATTTCCAGATTAAAGTAAACAAATTTAATAATTCCTATATGTTTATATATTTGTGAAATATAGAATTTGTGAAGGATATAAAAGATTCGACCCAGCCGAATACAACACTTCCACTTATTTTATTTATTGAATTGACTTTATTTATTTAATGTTTAATTTTTGCATTATAATTTTTTACTTTTATTTTTTATTTTATTTAAATACATAAATACTTAGTGTAATTATTGTAACCTACAGTTATGTATATTTATGAACAACACCCTAGTAACTATTCCAAACTTTTGTATATTCTATTTACTAATTACTTGTAAATCATATTCTTAACTTTATTACTTATTGTTTTTCACTTCTATTCATCCAATATTTTTCTAATTATTAGTTTATTAATTTCTTCTTATTATCATAAAGTTATCAAATATTTTTCTAAATATCCTTTTTTATATTTTGTCTTTTTTTATTATTCCCGCCAACTTAAACATTATTATTTTATGTCCTTGAACAAATATATAACAATTAATAAAAATTATTATTCAAGTTGATGTTTTTGAAAGAATTTTAAAATTGTCTTAAAAAAATAAAAATAAACATTTAGTGAAAAATTGAAATTGTTGTCGTGTTTTACATTCCTTTACTCTATGTATGTTTTTACATAACACATACAAGGGAATGACAGTAAATCACAATTTTGATTTGATGTCTTTTTGTTGACATAAATACTTTCTCAAAAATTTCTCATATATAATAATAAATAAAAGAAAACAAGTAATATTTTGTTTTGAACTCATCGTTTTAATTCAATTCAATTCTATTCAGTTAACTTCATTTCATTTTTTTTTTTTTTTTATCACATATTTGGTTTTGTTTCATTTTATATTTTTGCAGTAAAGTACAAATCATTACTGTAAATTGAGAAGCAAATGTTTTGTTGCAGATGTCAAGTACATACATACATACATTATATGTATAATTAATATTAAAGGTAAAAAATTTTCATAAAAATATAAACAATCCAATCATCATAGAAAGTTCAAATTTGTCCAAGCTACTATATATATATATGATGTCCCCTTTCATAATTTGAGGTATGTTTAAATATGCGATACTCTTTGATTACTTTTATACAATGCTGGACCAGCTCTACAGATGTTACAAACAATATAGTGCTTTTTTAATAAATTTAATTTTTAAAATTTACTTAAACTACTTAAAAAATATTTAAACAATGTCAATGCCTGAAAAAATATTTTATTATTTAATTTCCGATATTTCTATTTTTCTATCGCAAATTTGACATTGTTTTTTGGTGTATATTTTTTGTAGACAAAAATAACAATATTTCTTAATATTTTGTCGACATCCACAAAACTCTTTCATGACATATACTATGTTAGTAATACTGATAATACTAATTTAGTATTCATTCAATTTGATTAAACCGTAAATTAATCAATTGATCAGATTTCCTTAATTTAGTACATCAGTTTATTTGTAGTCGTATTTTAGTTCTTCATTTGGGTCTGCGTTTTTCAACTAGTGAGAGTAATGATAATTATAGTTTTTAATCCGGGAACACGGTATGTTGAAAAGTTTGTCCATTTGTCCCGCTGTCCCGCGAAATCAAAAAGTCTAGCAAATTGCGATTCCCTGTTAGATATAGTGTATGAATTTAAATAAAATAATTTTCATCATATCGTAGTTTTACTACTTATTAAATTATTATTCATAAATTTTAACTACATAATGTTGGGCGTAAAAGGATATTTTCATTACGTTATCCTTTCTTCTTTTTCTACTTAATATAATTTTGTAATAAATGATAGATTCTCAGTGTTGCACAGAAATCGTGTAGTTTTCTAAAAATGGGACAATTTTTAGATAATGTAATTTCTGTGTAATTTTTGTGTAATTTCAATGGAATATCATTTCATAAATTAGTAAGTTAACTGTTTAAAAAAAGTGAAAATTTTGTACAAACTTGCTCCAATTTGGAGATTTAAGACTTTGTAAATGAAAAACTAAATTTCATAACAACTAAGGCTCAAAAATACAATGGTAAACTACTAAAAGATTGCAACAGGAGCAGAAATAAAAAAGTAATTTCCAACAAGTGCTTCCAAAAGATAACTTTAACCACTCCAAAGGTAAAACTAAGAGAATATTTTGGTCTGTTTTTTTTTTTTATAAATGTATTTTTAGCAGGGAAGAGGTTAATTTCTAAGAAAATTAAGATTTCACAAATTTATAAGTATTTTTTGTTTCTTTTAACAAACCTACAAGAACATCTTTATTAAATAATGGTATAAATATTTATAAAAAATATCACAAAAAAGAGCTGTCATTGGTAGGACAACCATGGGTTAAAAACACTGCAGTTCTTTATCAGCATTAAAAACTTCCTCAAAATGACAAAACATTGTTAAAATCATCGCTTTTGCAGATCTTCTTCAGCGCTTTTTTTGCTGGGATATTTATATTTTACAGATCTGGTATCTGGTAACCTTGTAAAGTTTCGGCTGTGAAAATTTTTGTGTTGCGATTTTATAAACTTTTTCAATTAAAAACACCATATATAATTGTCTTTTCTGGTTATTTTATTTAAGATAAGTGTTCCACATATATATCTTAATTAGTGAATATTGAAGTTCATTGAATTGGATTCGCAATTAAGTCTTAATTAAATTTGCTTTATTTATTGTTTTGAACAACAACAACAGTGGATATATACCTTAAGACTTATTTTTGCATGAATTTGTTTTTGTATTGTTCATTGACATACATTTGGTATAGTTCTATTTGTCAAATAAAACAACTGTCAGATAGAACATCTCCGTTTTATATTTTCCTTAATATTACCACTCCGTTTTCTATTACTAAGATCAATATTATAATTGGTGTCCTTGCTAATTAACTGCTGTGTTGCCATTTAATTACATATTACTGGTTTTAATCCTAGATAATATTTGTATTGGTGTGTGTCCTTAATAAAGTTTTGAGATGGACTGTATGAATAAAAACTGCAGTATTTCCGGAGAAGAACGTATGGTTTCCTGTTGGTTGTGTTTGGGAAATTACCACTTAAAATGTAGTGGCCTCAAAGCTCGTGATGCTGATGCATTATCTGACAATGCCAAAAACTTACAGTGGACTTGTCCAAATTGCAGAGTAATTGGCATTGAATTTTACAATTTTTTCAAAAGCCATAAAGCAGAGTTCGATGGAATTAAAAAAGACTTTTCATCTCTACAAGGAAAACTAACTAAATATGGTGAACTTTTTTCTAAATTTACAAATTTAGATAGTTTTGCTGCTTCCCCGAGACCAAAACGTAAAAGAACTGCTAAGTCATCATCAACACCTCCTTATATTCCTAAAAATACAGGGGTTATTACTACTAATAATGATTCTATTCCGTTACCAACCGCAAATACAAGTAGTTGTCCTGCTGCTGTTGTAACTCCTAATACAAATAATTTTATTCCGCCTCATCATACTTCAAATGCTTCCAATTATAATATAATTCCGTCAGAGTCGACTTCAGTTACTCCTACGGTATCTAATTCGTCGATCTTGCCCATGATTCCAAATCTTGCTACCAGTAAGCCTCCAGAGCTTATTTTATTAACGCCCTCATCGTCAAACATCCCAACTAATTTAAATGTGGTCAACAATCCTCTTACAACAGTAACTCCAAAGCCTCTAAAAATTATTGCTCCAAGGAAAACCATATTTGCTAGCCGTTTTTCAGTAGATACAACAATAAATGATATTGAATTCTATATTAAAACGAACCTTGGCATCGAAGATTATAATAATGTCCAAATTTACAAGATAAATGCGCGCAATAGAGCTTCATTTAAAATAATTGTCCCAGAAAGTATTTTTGATCGTCTCGTTAATCCACAATTTTGGCCAAAAAATACAATTGTTCGACAATTTATTTATCGTGATGATAACAACGTTATTCTTCCCAGGGCTTCTGATCCAAATCCAAAAAACTAATTGAATTAAATAATCCGTTAAATATTAATATTTGTCCAGAAAATGATTACAACTTCTCAGCTATTTCCATCGCATACCAAAATGTTAGAGGTATGAACACAAAGTTAAAATCCCTTTATTTAGAGAGCTTTGATATTGAGCATAATATCATTGTACTCACTGAAACGTGGCTCCGAAATAAATCTGATAAAGAAATTCATAATTCTGAAATAATGTGCAGTAAATTTCAAATCTATAGATGTGATAGAGTGGGCAAAGAAGGTGGGGGAGTTTTGATTTCTGTCTCAACTCTTTTTCCTTCAGAAGAAATATTTTTTAACAATGATCAAAATATTGAATTTATCGCCGTATGTGTTAAAGCTAAACTTAGAACAATTTTTATAACTTGCTCTTATATTCCTCCTGCGTCAAACATTCAAATTTATGAACAACATGCAAACGCGATAAAATTTGTAGCTAATCAATCCAAACCTGGAGACTCCATAATTGTTCTTGGTGACTTTAATATTCCAAATATTAAATGGTGCGAAACTCCTGATTCATGCTTTTTAAGCCCATCAATAAGATCGGAAACATCTATTGAATTACTGGATGCTATTGCTGATTTGGGACTATTCCAAATAAACAACATAGTAAACAAGCTTAGCAAAATACTTGATCTTGTATTTGTTGATCAACCTGAAGAAATTAATATTCTTCGCATTAATCCATTATTAACACCCGAAGATGCGTATCACCCCACTCTTGAAATAAGCGTAAACGTTGAAACAAAAATATCATTACAATCCAATGTAAATAATGAGATGGTTTTTGATTTTAGTAAAGCTGATTATTCCAAATTAAATCACCTACTTTATTCTGAAAACTGGTTTGAATATATTCCTTACAATAAAGTATGCCCTCGTAATATTGACATCATTTTGAATAAATTCTATGATGGCTTATTTAAATGTTTTAAGAAATCAATACCAATGACGAGAAAAAAAATTGCACATGGACCGCCTTGGACTACAAAACAGCTCAATGGCTTAAAAAATTTGAAAAACAAACATTATAGAAAATACAAAAAATCCGGTTTACCTATTGATTACATGAGGTACTCCATATCAAGATCAGTTTACAATTCGGAAAATATCAAATGTTACAATAATTATCTTTTTAGGGTGAAAAGAAACTTTAAAAATAATCCAAAATATTTTTACCAGTTCGTAAATTCTAAGCGTCGAGTTTCTGAATATCCGTCCATGATGAAATTTGGAGATAAAGAATCCTCAAACGATGCAGATATTTGCGATATGTTTGCTGCTTTCTTCTCATCCGCCTATTCTGATAAAGATTCACATGAACTTTCCAATTATCCTTATCCAATTCCAGCTGCAACCCTTATAAATTGTCCAACATTAGATAAATCGATGGTACTGAGAGCTGTACAGAATCTAAAATATTCTGATAAATGTGGACCTGATGGTGTTCCAAGCTGTGTTCTTATAAAATGTTTACATTCTCTTATATCTCCAATAACATACTTATTCAACATATCAATATTTAGTGGTTACTTTCCTGAAGTTTGGAAGAAATCTTATATTATACCTTTGTTTAAATCCGGTAGCAGATCCAACATTTCCAATTATAGAGGTATTGCTAAATTAAGTGTTATTCCAAAACTTTTCGAAAAGATAGTTACTGAAATCCTTTCGCATCAAGTTGTATGTTATCTTTCGCCATTTCAGCATGGATTTAAAAAAGGATGTTCCATTACTACTAACCTTTTGGAGTTCACAACCTCAGTTATAACCGCATTTGATTCCGGTTTACAGACAGACGTAATATACACAGATTTCAGTAAAGCCTTCGATAAAGTAAATCACGATCTCCTACTGTTCAAATTGGATAATCTCGGATTTTCTCCTGTTTTCCTTAAATGGATCTCCACATATCTTAAAAATAGATGCCAATGTGTATTATTCAGAGAATGTACATCAAAAACCATTCCTGTTTTATCTGGTGTTCCACAAGGTAGTCATCTCGGCCCCTTACTATTCCTAATATTTATAAATGATCTACCAGCTTGCATTAGGAATTCTAAAATATTAATGTATGCTGATGATGTAAAGCTGTTCCATAGCTTTAACTATTCCTATCAATGTTCCTTACTCCAATCAGATCTTGACAATCTTTATGATTGGTGTATGATGAATCTAATGGATCTGAATTTAAAAAAGTGTAAACACATGATGTTCTATAGAAGAAGTCCAGTACTCTGTAGATACACAATAAATGAATATCAACTTGATCTAGTCGAAGAATTTCTTGATCTGGGTGTGTTGCTTGATTGTAAACTATCCTTTAACTCCCACGTTTCACAAATCGTTAATAAGGCAAAAGGAGTTCTAGGTTTCCTCAAGCGCTGGGGAAGAGAGTTTAATGATCCTTATGTTTCCAAGCAATTATTCATATCTCTTGTAAGACCAATCCTGGAATATGCTTCCGTGGTCTGGGATCCTCAATACGAAGTTCATATAAAGAAAATTGAATCGGTCCAGAAACAATTTCTCTTATTTTGTCTTCGTAATCTTCCATGGAATCCTAATATTAATTTACCATCATATGAAAGTCGATTACAGCTTATTGATCTCTCTACTCTTGAAAGTAGGAGAAAATATATGAATATTTCATTTGTAATTAATTTAGTAAACGGTTCAATTAATTCTGAGTTCCTGCTTTGTAAGATCGAATTCGTAATCCCAAATCGTCCAACTAGAAATTATACTCCTTTAAAAATAAAATATTTTCGAACCAATTATGCCAACTTTGATCCCATGAGACGTATATGCAATCAATTCAACAGTTACTATCCATATATTGATTTCTCATTAAATCCAATCCGCATTAAGAGGAATATTTTTAACTTAGTTAAATAATAAGTTTTTGTTATTGAATAATTATGAAAATATTTTATTGTTAATAGCTTTAAGAATAATATATATGCTAGCCTGTAAGAAATTGTAATTTCATTGGCTATTAAATAAATAAATAAAAATAGAGCTTAAACAAAATAAATTTAAATTTTTTGTATATTTTTTTTAAATTTTAAATTATTTAATTTAAAAAAAAAAAATTTTGTATAATTTTTTAAATTTTGAATAATTTGAAGGCTTTTGGATAATTTAAACTATCGACTCCGAAAACACTATAGATTTTATATCAACAATTTAATATTTGGTTCTATGAATATTTTTCACTTAATTTTGCCTTCTCTGAGAGAACGAAAAATTTTGTTCAGAAGCTACATCCAGAAACGACTTTGTTTACAGCCCCGATAATGATTTTGATGATTCGTAAAAGCGATTTTATTTTTAAATTTATATCCTACTTAAATTATCCATATACCCCCTTTTTTGCCATTCCTTTTGATATGGTTGTGATGGATTGTCTCTTTTTTATTCTCTATAACTTTAAAAACTATATTAAACGAAATGGAATGAAAATAAAATTTTCTAATGACTAGAATAAGTATTCATTTGAAATATTTATTAAAAGATATTTTTTTAATGTTGACCTGCTTTATTAAGACCTTATATTCTCTGCTCCATAATAAATTTGAAATCTAATAAAAATCTATAAAATAAATTTCATATAAAAATTCATTTTAAAAATATTTTGAACCCATAATATATATATTTAAAAGTTCATTGTGAACATCTCCGTAGATCTCTTGTTTACTTACTAAAATTTATCAAAATTATCCAATAAGACTTACCTGCAATAAAAAAAAGAGAAAAAATTTTAGTATAAAATGTTAGTATAATAGTATAATATTAGTAAAATAATAAGTATATCGTATATTCTACGAAAGATTTATAAAAAAAAAATAGTAATTTTTTTGACAGATGGTCATCAAATTTGGTTTATATTTAACTTTTTAAATATTATTTTTTGCAACTTCAAAAAAATTCATAATTTATTTACAATTTTAATTTTTGTAAAAGTTAAAAAATGCAAGAAAGTATGCAAATTTAAACGTTAATATTTTTTTACGATATGGACAGATTTTATTGGTTCATGGCTCTAATGAATGAAAATTGAAACCTCTTAAAATATGTTTATTGAAAAATACACTTGTAATGCAATTTACAATGGATAGACTTACACCAAATTGTTGAAATGATTGGTTAAAATATAAATTGATATTGATATTGATATTGATATTGATATTGAATTTTCATTCTAAATTTTGTTCTCCGATGAAGCCAATTTTTGCTTGAATGGGTACGTAAATGAGCTGAATTGTTGCATTTAGAGTGAGGATATTCCACAGAAAATTTTTTGTTGGTATGGTCTACGGGCTGTCGTTCAAAAACAATGATGGTCAGAATGTTACTGTCAACGGTATAGGCACATGATTAGAAAATTTTTCATACCCCAATTAGCTGGCATTAATCTTGCTGATATATGGTTCCAATAGGACGGAGCCACATGATACACAGCATGTGCTACAAATGATTTACGCAAAGAAACTTTTTATTGAAGAGTAATTTCATTTCACAAAATTGTATGATTTAACCCCATGTGATAATTTTCTTTCGACTTATGTAAAGTCTACGTCGGTAAACTAGAGACAACTGAACTACTGGAAATAACAATTCCAAGAGTTATTGGCGAAATACGGCCGCATATGCTGCGAAAAGCTTTTGAAAGTTAGTGACAAAGAGTGCGCCTTGTACGCGCCAACCGTGGCGGCCACATGACCGAAGTCATATTTAAATATAAATGTCATAAAATTTTCTATCCAACAAAGCCAGTTTCATTGATATCAAAATATATTTCTTTCTTTTATTATGATTTAAACTGGTTTAACTGTAAAAAAAAACTACAAATTTCAGTAAAAGTTGTTCTGAGACAAGATTAGATATTATTTTTAGTATTTTTTAGAAAAAAAAACTGCAATAGTTTTTTAATACAAAATTAATTTTTCTTTCTTAATATTTTTTCTTTTTTTTTACTTTTATCAGTTTTTCATCTTCATTAACATGTGACTTTAAGTATTCATAATTCATTAAGTATGCTCCGGAGTTAGTTAGTTTAAATACCACTGTAAAATGTATAATAATAAATATATTAAATCACATTATAACATTTTTGATAAAGACAGTATACTCACAGCAAGAATGCAATTTTCAGACATATTTTTAATATTTGTTTTTATCCTTTTGATTTTAAGTACTTTAAGTATTGAAGACAACTATGTTTATTACACTGTACATTAATAATTATTGTACTACAAATAACAAATTAAGAAATATGATGACCATTAATTTTTGGTCATCATAAGAATTAAAATGACAAAAAGTAAAAAAAAAAAGTATTTTTATATGAATAAATTTTTTGAATTGTTTTCTAAAAAAATTTTAAAAATAGTGAATCATATTTTCATAAAATAATTTATCATTCAATTTCCAGTAAAAATTATAATTTTTATTATATTATCAAAAATTGAAAATGCCGATATCTGCATTTGCATTATTAATGCATTTTTGAGTGATAATATTATTTTTAAATTATTGCGTTTAAATCATTAAAATCCGTATACAGGTTATATTATTAATATTTAAAGTTACAAACTTTTTAAAATTAAAAAAAAATTAAATCGTGAACCAAAAAATTAAAAAAAAAAACACAATAAATGAGATTCAAATGTCTATATAGCGTATGTGTGTGCTAAATATTAACAAATTTGCAGACATATTTATTTTTGGACGTTCCTTAAGTCTGCGGATTTGTCAATATTTAGCACACACATACGCTATGTAGACATTATATATATATATATATATATATATATATATATATATATGTTCTATATATAAATTTATACATAAATATAGGATGGATAGGTCTAGGGAGAGAGCTAACCCCGTAAAAAGAAAATAATTATTTTCGCATATCTAAAGGAGTATTATAATAAAGTTTTAAAAAGTTGTAGAAGTAATTTGCATATCAAATTTTGAATAGTACGGATAGGTTTAGAGGTGGTAGTAGCCCCCAATATAAAGTATATATTTGTTGGGGTATCGCACCGGGAAAGGCTAGTGTGCTTAACAAAAGTGTTTTTGTGAATATTCGTATTAAATACAAATAAACTTTGTTAAAAAAAACACAAAATATTTATTTTTGTGTTTTAACAACAACAATAAAATAGCAATAAACTCTAGGGAATACAATAAATTTACTTAAATACGCTCTAATCTAGGTAATAGTGTAAACAAGTTTGTTTTTTTTTTTTTTTTTTGTACTTGTAAAACAGGGCGATTGTTTTTATTTATGTATGAATGTGCTTTAGGCACAGATATGGGTTTAAGAGAAGGTTCTGTTCATAAAAAAATTAGTGTAGCTGTTTCAATAATATATACTTTTATGTTAAAAATGTAACACACTCCAAAATATCAATTGATGGGAAGACTGACCCATTACATTATGTAACAATTTCCCAAATATTTTCTCGCACATGAAAAGATTGACACATACATCAAACTAGTGTCAATACATAATAAAATTACGTAGTAGGTTTTCTCCAGGACGTCAGGTTTTCTCTCAAAAGGACTTTAAAATTTCGAAAAATACACGACTTTAAATAATATATATAAAATATTTACCAAAATTCTATTAATCCTATATGGATATCAAATGAAAGCTAAGAATCTTAACAATGCACCCTAGTCAAAAATCTACATTTTCTGGCATAAATTCAAAAAGCATTGTTAGTGCCTTTTTACGGTTGATATAATATACGTAAATATTTCATTTTTTTTTTAATATGTGTCCTACTAAAGAGAAAATTTTAGGTCCTGGAGAAAAACTGAGCTTTACTACGCATGGTCTCCGGTTTCATGCATATGTCGATTATCTCATTTGTGACAATGACTGTCCCACGATGCACAAATTGTTCCAAAACGCCTTTTTGGAAATAATTCTGTAATTTTTGAACCACTGGAAATATCTCAATAAAATTTCACCTGGCCCATGAATATTAAAAAAAACTTAAAAACTTAAAAAATGAGTGAAAATTTTATTTCGATCTAAATATCTCTTAAACTAAAAGAGATAACCTACATATGTTAGCATATTTTTTGTAGGGATTTACGAAGACTATCTATATGTAATTTTTTTGTCAAATCATAACTGAATTTTTGGCGATTTAAAAAGAACCACAACCAACTTCGATGGTCTACACACTCCCTCCCCCCCCCCTGATCCGGTACGAACCTGTACTCCTCCAAATCAATTGGAAAACACATCGTCTCTTACCAGGTGAAATTTTGGTGATATTAAAGAATGATTAAAAACAATTGTTTTGGAACCATTGCACGGTGTTATAGAACCACTATGCGTATGATTAATACTATTACAAAACAATACATATTACTCATACGCATAGTACGTCTATGCCACAGACAAAAACCGATATACTACATATCGCTTATTTACTTCAAGAACGTTATAAGCAAAGCAACTAAAAATATGCAAAATCATATTTTTTCCTAGGCTTCAAACGAAACGAACTATTAGTTATTTATCAGACAAATTTAAGAACTTTGCATATTATAGTCTTAACAGCATATTGTTACATATTTTGGGCTTAGCAGTATATTTTGCCATATTTACATAAAAAATCCTTATTTTATAGCATATTTTAGCAATTTAAATGGCTTATTTTTACACATTTTATATCTAATAGCAACGTTTTACATGTATTACAATAATGAGCACAATTTTGCACTTAAGACAATTTTTGTATATTTTGCATCCAATAGAATTCTTCACATAATTTGCCATTAGTAATAGTTTCGTTTTACTGTTACATACGTTTTTGAAATCCGATTCCATAATAATTTTCATCCTATAAATTGAATGAAATTTTGTAATTTCCTGATGCAGCTAAAAGCGTATTATAAATATTTAAACAAAATACAAAACTATAAAAATACAAAAACCTCTCCAACTGTTTGTTTTATTTTTTTTTTTTTGCTGTTGCAAAAATAAAATGAAAACCTAAACAATAAAATAAATAAAAAATTGAAAGTACAACTATAACTAAAGTTACAAAAGCAACAAAAAAGTTGAATTGAAAATTATATCCAAAATGTAAATATATTTAACAAAAATCTAAAAGAGTTCAGGTTGGTTCAAAATAATTCTATGCCTCTTTTTTTTTTTTTTTTTTTTGTAAAAAGGTTTTTGCTTAAATTTCATTCAAACAAGGAATAGTTATAATCCTTATATCTTTATATTTATTACAAAAATGAAGTGTAAGTTTATTTGGAATACGAAATTCGACACACACGTGGTTATAGGCTTTGTTAGATTTCGATTGGAAGTCACACCTACACTTTACGCCTACTTTCAAAAAAAAATCTATTTTCAATTTTACACGTTACTAATGAAATTATTCACATGAAATTTGATGCACTGATAGCGCTGGCGCTGTAGAATGTTATAGATTATGTTGGATCTTGATCGTATGCTACGCCTACATTTTACTACCACTTTTGTAAAATCTTAAGCGGCCAAACCGATTTTCTTAAAATTTTTACAGTACCATCCTGTGTGTCCATAAATTCAAATATGATAATTTATTTTTCGATCGGAGCAGGGGAGTGGTAGTCCCCATAATAGGCAATGATATATTTAGGGAACTTACTATTATGAGAGCTCTCAAACTTTGCGGGAACATCATATCGCATTGACGAAATGAAAATAGGATGGATAGGAGAAGGGAAGAGGTAGCCCCCATACAAAGCAAATATTAATTTTCGCATATCTAAGGAAGTATTACAGCGAAAGCCTTAAAAATTGTAGAAGTAATTTTCATATAAAATTTTTAATAGGGAGGACAAGTCCAGGGGGAGTAATAGCTCCCGTATAAAGTAAATATCTGTTATCGCATGAAATGGGGCCGCCATACTCAATCCGCCATTTTGATTTATCTTATATTCGTTATTACAACTTCACAAATTTACAAACGATATATAGGTTTTTGACCTTTAAATACAATGTTATATTATAGGGAGAATAATTCTGTTTCTGCTGCTTTTGGCATGTCGTATTGCTTTGCTTTTCCCAGTTCGGAAAATAAAAAAAAAAAAAAACTCGTATTCAATGACCAAAAATCTGTCAAAAAAAAAACTGTATATCGTTACCATATGCAAGCATCGTGGCACATATATATTGTTTAAGAAAATCGGGCGAATCTGTGCCACGATATATATATATATATATATATATATATATATATATATATATATATATATACAAAATCATTTTAAGCTGCTTAATATTGTCATATAGCTCAGAATCTAAATATCTCTTAACAGTCAGTATTCTACGAAAATACTTTGTCGCATGAAGGTCTAAAATTCAATAGCGGTCGCTATAATAGTAAAATATTTTGCGACTCAAAAAACGTTAATGAGGTCCGACCTAGTAACATCTTATTGCCTCACTGCCTTGTAAATTTACATAGTCCTGTGAATTCATTTTGCTATATTCAATAAATATTTTCAACTTTTCTCTATAACTAAACTCGTCTTATATTAGGAGAAATGTACTTAAAACGAATACCAAGGCAATGTTTATGATGAACAATTGGAAAATTAAAATAGAAAATTTCTCATATCTCGTGAACATGCACTTATGGTGGTATTGAAGTTTTTAACCAAAAATTTAAATTAATCATAAAATGCAGAGTGTGCAACTTTATATCGCTGTATAAATTATTTCTTTGCTATCTTTGAGTCATAATTTTAATCTAAAAACTCTTTTTATTTGTCATACATGACCAGTTATTTGAAAAAAAACAAAAATTTTTTTGTAACACTTTGTTTTCCGTCGGCAAATACTAAATATGTCATTAAGTCCTTACACTGAGCAGTTGATTATGAGTTACCGCTATTAGATTTACAGCAAGTTTTTAAACTTTTTTTTGGAAAATTTGTAACAGTATTATGATATGCCTTTTCTGTAGACACTTTTTTGCAGAGCTTTTCATAAATAATCAGTCATACTTTAATTATTTCAGAACTTCTTACTAAAGTTCAGTACCTGGTGACAAAAACAAAAGAAATCCCTTTTTAACATCTAAACGTAATAACAACTCCTCAATTAAATATAACTTTAACTTTAAAAGGTTAAACAGTTCAAATTGCGAACTTTGTAACCAGTGTTGCCATTTTAGCATTTTTTAAAAGACTTTATCATTAATTAGTTAGTATGTGGGTAAAGTTACTGATGCGAAAATGCAACAGTGTTCGAAAATGGGTTAAGATCAGTGTTGAATTTTTAAAGCTAAATCTAGCCTTTTTATTTTACTTTTAGCCCCAAAATTTTAATTTTCGCTTCTAGCCTTCTTTTTTTTTTTTTTTTTTTTTTGATTTTTAAAATTTCCTTAAAAAGGCTGAAATGTTATTATTTGAACGACGAAGAAAATAGTTTCTTCTTATCTATTACTAATTTTATTTTCACAGAAACATTAATTTAAGCATTTTTATGTATTTATTTGCAGAAAAATCTATATTTTCAATATTTAAAAAATGTTTTGCCAGCAACAGCTTTATTATCTAAATCAAGAATAACTAATATATTCAAATACTAATAAATAGTTTTATGGATTTAATAAATCGAATATTATTATTATCTTCATATTTGCCTCATTAACCATAGAAGCTAAATATAAACGTAAATTTAGCAAAACATCACCCAAAAACTTAAAAGTCCTTAATCAAAAATAATAGGAACGAGCAACCGAAGTCACTCGTGATAACGAGCAGCAAGAAAACTCATCATACCGAGCAGCACAAAGCCCCTCATAAGAACGAGCAACCGAAGCCACTCGTGTAAATTTATTTACGGACCCATTCGAAGTTGAGCGTGCAAAATACGATTAAATTTTACTTTCGCAAAATCTTATCGGCTTTCCCATTATATAAAATAATCTCCGAGACTTATATGGCGGGCTCTTGTCTTGTTTGAATCGCCCCGACTGTAACCAAACTTTTTTTACTTATACTTAGTCACGTATCAACTTTATGGGAATTATGTTGCTTGTTGGCTATCAAACAAAATCAACTGATCAACTAAAGCAGTTATTACACATGTGTTAATTAGTTTATCGTTTTATAATTTTATAAAGACAAATTACTTTATTTTAATTTTTTTTTTAAACTTCATTTAACTAAATTATTTTTAAATTTTTAATTATTTGTTTTTGGCGGGAATTCACGGGATCCCGGTAAATTTAAAAATCAATTACGATTTTATGGGAAAAAAACTCTAAATTGTACCCTACACTACCATAGCTGGTTGGAGCTCTACGTTTGTAACACACAAAAATAAATCTCCGGTCCCCCATCTTAAAGTATACCGTTCGACTTCGAATCACTTTCTGAGTCAATTAAACGATGTCCGTCTATCCAGCTGGCTGGCTGGCTGTATATATAATTTTTGTGCGCAAACTACAGGTCTTAATTTATATGATATCTTATGTTGTATTTAGAAAGCAAAACGCTAGTTTTCAAGGGGATTGGTCCATAACTACATAACTGACCATAGTTCCCATATAAGGCCTCTTCCGGGAATAACCTTACAGTTCATAAATCTCATACAAGTTTGAATATCAATATAATATACCTACGTACGTTTTATGGATCTATATAGTTTAAAAATATTGAAAAATCACCTAAAAATATTAGGTAATATTTCATATGAAATACAACCCAAATTTGTTTGGGAATTTTTTAGACTACTTTTTATTTCAATCTTACTGACAGCTGTTCTATGTTTTGTTAATAAATTTATTACAATATCTTTCAAAATTAAAAAAATAAAAATGATGAGAACGAGAAAAAATAAGTTTTTAATTTAACGAAAAAATTTTAGCTTTTTTTCTGGTCTTATTATTTTTTTTTTTTTTTTTTTTTGATATTTAGCCTTTTTTGACCTTTTTTAAAGTTGAATTTAACCTCTTTTTCTTGGCAGCTGGCATCACTGTTTATAACTACCCATTAAGTAAAAAATCAGTTTACACATATAGTTATTTTCTATGAAAATTTTGCAAATTATATGTCTATTATAACGCTACTACGAATAAAATGCCAAGAAGAAACTAAAATTTTGCAAAAAAAAAAAACACGACACCAAAAAAAAACTATAACTATTGAAATATACAATAACCAGAAAATCAATATTAAACACATAATTATTTTATAATTATTCAGGGACCACAAATCTGTTAAATGTAATTATTTAAAATTCCGTCAAGTAATAAAAATAAATTTTTGCATTCGGCATTCTGAATCTGTATTTTTTTTATTACGCAATCGTAAACAGCACCACTAAAAAACTTATATGTGATATATAGTGTTTAGGTACACCAAGTATTCTAATTATGGAAAAAATTGTTACCCAGTGTTAGATATAAACATATTCTATTTTTATTAAATTAAAAAAATAAAATATAAAAAGATTTTCCTCTTCTATTATTATTTGCTAACTTGCTTCTTAAATATTTATTTTAATTTAAATTTAACTTTTGCCACAATAAAATCTTTGCCAAACCCACTGGAGATGATAATTCGTTTTTTTTTTTTTTTTTTTTCTTTCTTTTATAATATTTACCCACAAAGACCACAATATCCCGAATAAAATATAAACACAAAAATTAAAGTGCAATAAAAAAATTTTAATAAAGCAAATAAAAGACAATTTAAAATTTATTATATTTATAAGACTTAAACAAACAGACAAACACAAGTATTATATAGTGAACGAACAACACACTTTAACACAAATGAATGAATTAATGTTAGATAAAACAAAAATACTGCAATATGTTTCTTTCAAAAAAAATGTAATATAAGTAGTTTTTGTATTTATATATTTTCCAAAATATTTATTATATATCGTTTGATTATATACAGATATTAAGAGTATGTTTGTATCTGTTTAGGTTGTATATATTTTTTAATATTTTTCAATGATTTTGCTATAAATTGGATTTCAATTTGACACATATTCCTTTACTGCAACAACAATTACTTGTAGTGTTTTTGTGTTTGCTTACAATTGTTATTATAACTGCTGCTATTGATGCATGCAGCCTTCTTAACAATTCTCTATAGAAGATGGAAACAATCAAGTTGTGCTTGACATGCATGTAAAAGGAAATACAAAATTTCATTCAGTCTTTCATTGAGTTATATATTCGTTTAAACAAAAACGTGCCTACCGAAAACAAAGACCCAATAGTTGCTCAATAACCAACTTGAATGTTTGTTCTGTGTTTTTTTTTTTTTTTTTTTTTATATATATACTAAGGTGTGCGTTCGAATAAAACATAACGCAATATTTTTGTAATAACTATTAATGCCTTTAATTTTAAATATTTTTCTAGATTAAAGTATTTTCCAGGGCATTGTCCGATTTAACATCAAATCGAATTCTTGAAGTTCGCTCATTTTTCTGCTTACAGATGTTAGTCAAAGAAAAATGTAGAAAATAAAATTTGATTCCTTCTTTAACTTTTTTTTTTTAACTTACTAGAAAATGTTGACAGAGCAAATTTTGAGAAAATTATTACATTTCAGGGTAATAAAAAAGCTTAACACACAAAAAAATTTTAAAAATAATTTTAATCATTAAGATGATTCATTCAAACAAAAAAATATTTAAATTTGCACCTCTCACTAAAATCATTATATCAACTATTAATAAATGTTAAAAATAATTGTAAAGTGATTCATACAATTAACCACTTTTAGAATTTTAATTTAACAAATAACTTAAAATAATGAAAGCTGTAAACAATGCTTTAATTGAACGAATCAAAACGTTAATTTATGGAAAATAAAAATATTATTTTATTAAAAAATATTAACTGTTTTTTTTATTTATTTTTTTATTTTTGTTTTTTATTAGTTTTCTATTTTGTTTAAGAAATAATTTCCAAAATTTTTTTCAAATTTTTGATTATTTGTTTTTTTTTCTTTTTTTTAATTTAATCGTTTTCATTGAATTCATGCTGCTTCATTACTAGTGGCTTTCTAATCATTTGCCTTTATTTCATCAAACATAGCCTCTAAGATATTTCTCAATATTTATGGGAACAAAAGTAGGTATGAATAACTATTATTCATTTAATTTGACTTTTAGTAAGTAGAGATATATGTAATTGCCTTTGACCGAGTCTCCTGTTCCTTTTTCTGCATTAGTTTCTTCTCTAGAGTACATCCCTCAATCTAGGCGTTAACGACCAGGATACATGAAAATTCACCGAAACTAACAACAAATATCAGAAAGATAAGATATTATTCCATAAATAATAAATCTCAATTCCCTTTAATTACACGAAAAAACCACAAGCAAAAATTTTCCAAATTTATAAATTTGCTTAAAAATTTTTTATATTTAAAAATATTATTTTTATCTTTTCCGTCTTTTTTTCGAAAAAAAAAATAAAATAAATAAATAAAAAATAAAAGATGTTTGAGGCCCGGTTTTATACTGTTGCCTTAATGTATATTTAAGTGCAAACTTAGCTCATTTTTCATTAAAAATCTAAGTATTTAGAAAAAGCAAAAAAAATAAAATAAATTAAAATAAAATAATAAACAATTTTACATTTATAACATTTCAATTCATTTGAAAATAACACACTTATTTATTTTTAAAAATGTTATTTTTCTTCACATAATATTTTAATAAATAACACAATAACAAAGTAGCGAATTGGGCAAATATAAAATAATCAGAAAAATCTGTAGAGGAAATGCTACTTGTAGTAGATTTGGTTTTAACCCTTAATTATTCCGTCTATCTTTTATTTAAAAAGACATATTTTATTTGAACGCACACCTTAGAGTGATTATAAGTATTTAAGGCAAAATAATGCAGATCTAGTAAAGACTATAATAAATAACAAACACTTTAATGTAAGGCAAAAGAAATGAAGAGAATTATATTCTTAATATTACCTTTTAAATTATGTTGCTACCACGTATATATTTTTATTTAATAATAATTTTGATATCCAAATATTATATTTAAATGGCTCTAGATTTTACATAAATACACTTTTTTTATTAAATAAATTCATTCCTTTAAATTCGTTTATACAATTACTGCTATATTTCTAGTATTGTAATGCTGTCTGTAGTCTCCTTAAAATACAACATCAAATTTTACAAGTACATGAACTTAAAATGCAACCTCGTCATCGTCGTCTACATCATAATCATCGTCACCATCATCATTATTAATATCTGCCAATATCCAGTAGTATTGGTTATATACTCTTCCTCTTTCACATTCCAATCATGACCAAACCTAGATGTTTAAATTTTTATACCCTTCATCACAGGTATAAAGTGTATATATAAGTTTGTCATTCCGTGTGTCATTTGCACAATTTTCGTAGGAGAGAAAAAAGTTGATATCTTCTGGATCCTTATAAGAAATGATATCGATAGGACGATATTCGTTCGTCCATCGGTTAAAATGGCGTTTATGAAACCATTTTTTTGAATTATTTAATGTCTGCTATCTTATAGCTGTTGTTTTCATATTTGGTTTTTCAACTTTTTGAAGCACCTAGACAATTTTTGTGTTGACAAAATGAAGTAAGTAGATCCAATATTAACCGAGTTATAGGCCAAAATGCATTATTAGATTTCTTGAATCTCGTATATGATCTATAAGCCTCATTCTTTGATAAATCCATTTTTTTTTTTAATTTCGATTCTTTAAATTAGACAAATCGGTGCATAAATGTGGTGAAGGGCATAAACCCTTCACCACAGGTGTAAAAAGTATATATAACTTTGTAATTCCGTTTGTAATTTCTACAATTTTCGTTGAAGAGCAAAAAAGTTAACATTTTCTTGATTCCTATAAGAAATGATATCGAGAGGGCGATTTCCGTCTGTCCATCAGTCTGCAAGATCGAATCAGGAATGGCGAAGATATATGCAAATATGTTTTTTTTTTTTGAGTTTTTCGACTTAAAAATGGTTTAAATGGCGTTTGTGAAACCTCAAGAATTATAAATTTTTCTAGAACTTTTCTATTGAAACTCGAAAAACCCGATTCCAAAATAGCGGAGGTTTTTCAAAAAAAAACGATTTTTCAAAACGGTTTTCGATTTTTCTGAAGCCCCTATATAAGCTAGTGACTTCGCTTTTGCAAAACAAAATCAGAAAATTTTTTCTGAATTTTTCCGCTGAAGAAATTAATTTAGTCGGTCCATTAGTTACAGCTATATTGACCCAAAACGCTTTTTTGACCGATCTCAAAGTCCTAATTAAGCTACAGACTTCGTTCTTATATAAATCGATTACAAATATTTTTTTTGAATTTCGGTTTTTTAAATCAAACAAATCGGTTTATAAGCAACCGAGTTATAGGCAAATCCGCTTTTTTATTTATTTAATGTCTGGTTCCCTTATAGTTGTTTGTTTTTATGGGTACTGAAAAATAATGCCAACAATAAGCTAAGGCACGTTTGGTTTTTTTTTAGCTCCTATGTAAGTTTCTAAACTTCGAAAAATTGGATTTTATTTAAGAATTTTTGTGTTGACAGAATGCAATAAATGGATCTAGTATTAACCGATTTATAGGCCAAAACGCGTTATTAGATTTTTTGACGTTCCTATATGAGCCATAGGTCTCGTTCTTGCATAAATCATCACAAGTATTTCTTTCCAGTTTCGGCTTTTTAAATCAGTGAAATCAGTCCATAATTTTTTTAAATTTAATACGAGTATTTATAAAATATTTTTTCTGCACCGAAGAGATTATATCTTCCTTAAATATGTGCAAGCTTTTCTAAAATTCAAAAGCATAAAATTTGTTAATTAATAGCTTTTACCGATGCGATAAGTAATATTTACTTTATATGAGAGCTACTACTCCCCCTGAACCTAATCACCTTATTCGAAATTTGATATGAAAATTACTATTCAATTTTTTCTAAGACTTTCACTGTAATAGTCCTTTAGATGAGAAAATTTATATTTTCTTTGTATGGGGACTACCGCTCCCCATAGGCCTATCCGTCCTATATTTATTTCGTCAATGCGAGGGTAAAAGTTCCCACGAAATTTGATGGCTCTCACTGTAATAATGCCATAATGAATATTTGTTTTATGTGGGTTGTACGACACCACCTGCTCTGATCTATTTTAAGATAATAAGTTTATTCTTTTGAGAGTTTTAAATACATGGTCGTAAATGTGAGCATAGCATCCAATCAGTATCCAACATAACATAACATAAGTGCGACAAATTTAATAACGTGTAAAAATTTTAAAAATAGATTTTAAGCCTAAATGTGGGTATGATATTCAATCGAGATCTAACAAAGCCTATGACCACCTCTGGCACTGGTACTATCTATGTATAAAATTTCATGAAATTCAGCCGTTTAGACGTAATAAAAAACTAACAAATGTACACCTCACTTTTATAATATATATATAGAGATTTATAAAATCTTGTTTCTATTTTAACTCTATATAAATATGCAAATTATTGAAAGTTTTAGTATTTAAATAGATATAGTATAGATATATACATATATATATATATATATATATATATATATCGAGATCTAACAAAGCCTATGACCACCTCTCGCACCGGTACTATCTGTGTATAGTATTTAAATATATATAGTATATATATATATATATATATATATATATATATATATATATATATTTGTAATTAAATCCCATATATTGTATTTCATTTTCATATAACACATCTCATAACTTTTGAAGGGTATGTAAGATTCGTCACAGCCGAATATAGCACTCTAACTTGTTTTTTTTTTTTTTAACTATAAAAATGATGTCAAGCGTTTTCATATTCAATATTGATGGTAATTGAACCTTTTTCTTTTTCTTTATTTTTGTTGTTTTATATTTTGTCGTACTTTTTATAAATTTGTATTCGATTATATAGTCGAATTTGAAGATTTATCATGTTCAGCCTTAAGAGTCTTGTGTTTTATGTATATGTGTGTGAGTACTTGAGTATCAATATGATTTTTTTCTTTTTTTTTGGGGAGGGGGGGTCACCACAACTTGTCAAAATTTATAGCACTTCTACACGCACACATATCTGCAAAAATATGAAAATAAATGAACAAAAATTTAAATTTTAAGAAATTGCAAACTTGTACCTATATTCATTATTTTGTGTAAGGAAACTCCTTACACAAAATAATATACGACGTCTTATAAGAAGACTACTTTAGACACAAAATTACACAAAATTCTTTCAAAAACAGTTTGGATCATTTGTACAGTACTAAAATTGGGTTCTAGAATAGAGAGAATATTGCATTAACTATAATAACACAGAGCAACAAAAAGAAAAGGTATTTCTTTTTTATGTATAAAACGGGATTTTCAAAGTCATGAAATTTTAAACATGATTTTGTTTTTTTTTTTAATGTAAAAATTCATATATATATATATACTAGCTAATCCGGCAAACGTTGTTTTACCATATAACTTATTTCTAGTGAATATTATGGTCTTTAATTTAAAAATAAGGAATGTATTGTGTATGGGGATGGCTGGGTGTGCTTTTATATTTTTAGCTTTATTTTATGCCCTAAATTTTAAAATTTATAGACTTATGTTCCTTCGACTTGAAACTATCTTCTCGTGATTAATTAAGAAGACATGGACAGGGGCAGCTTATACCCGTTTTGCCCTATTTTACTCACTAAATGTTGGAATTTCCAAAAAATGTATATCTTTAAGTTTCTTTCACGTGTAACCGTGTCTGCATGCCAACTTTTAAAAAAACCGATTGATTAGTAAGAAGATATAGGGAGAGAGAGCTTTTACCCTTCTTGACCTATTTCCCGTCCTAAATAATAAAAATTATAGGCATTAGTTCCTTCCAGATGTTACACTATTTGCTGCCAAATTTCAAGAAAATCAGTTGTTAAGTTAAGAAGATGTAGGGAGGAGGAGCTTTTACTCTATTTCACGTCCTAAATTATAAAAATTATAGGCTATATTTCATTCGAGATGTTATACTATTTACTTGCCAAATTTCAAGAAAATCAGTTGTTAAGTTAAGAAGATGTAGGGAGGAGGAGCTTTTACTCTATTTCACGTCCTAAATTATAAAAATTATAGGCTATATTTCGTTCCAGATGTTACACTATTTACTTGCCAAATTTCAAGAAAATCGGTTTATCAGTTAAAAATATTTAGGGGAGGGGCGGCTTTTACACTTTGTGAATATACTTTAAGAAATATACTTTACGACCTATTCTTATACTTAACAAATACATATACAAAATTTCATAAAAATCGGTCAAGCTGTTTCGGAGAAGTTCAATTGCAAACACCGTGACACGAAAATTATATATATATATATATATATATATATATATATATATATATATATATAGGTATATCTTTTATATCAACTTAATATGGATGTCAAATAAGAGATAAAAATTCTTGAAATATAAAGTTTTGGTATACATTTTGCAGCACCAAGAAAATATCCTTTATATGAAATATAAAATAATAAATATAATATTAAAGTGTTAATTTTCATAAAGATATTTTCTTAACTCTTTGTACTAAAACATTTAAATCAAAAAATAGTATTATATTGCAGGGATTCGTAGTTTTCACTTAGCATCCATATTGGATCTATATTATCTTCGTAAGTATTTTATAATACTCTTAAAAATTGTGAATCTCTTGTTATATTGCAGGGATTCTGAGCTTTCATTTAACGTTCATACTGGGTTAATATAATATTCGTAAATATTTTATAAATATTTTTAAAAATATATATCCTTCTAAATTTTCAAATTCTTTTAATAGGAAATTTTACGTCCTGGGGAAAAATTGAGTACACAGTTTTACTACGTATCGTCTCTAGTTTCATGCATATAACAACTTTTTTACATATGGAAATGACAATCACAATTCCAAAATTTGAAAAAACCGGAAAATTCACTAAAAATCAAAATTTTCACCAAAAATTTAAAGTTTCATAAAAATCTGAAAATTCAATAAAAAATTCAAAATTTCGCAAAAAATTACACATTCTATCAAAGGCAAAAAAAATCCGTAATTTAGCCAATTTAGCCAAAAATCATAAAAAAGGTACCATTTTATCAGGATGAGGGTAATCTTTAAAAAATTTTACACAGTAACAAGGTAACATCTTTCCTCAGACCATTTTGAAAACGCTATAGTGTCCAAGAGAAAAATTACATAAAGTCTATTGGATGCAATTAGTCATCATATTCAAAAAGCTTTGATTTAAAGAAGCTGGGTCTTGAAAAATATAAGAATTAATTTGTTTCATATTCAGAAATAAAAACAAAAAAATTAAGAATGGATTGAAACTCACTCTGTTAAGAGCTAATAATATGTACATTGCAAAAAACAAGTTAAAAAGTCTATATTATGCGCACGAATAAACCGGAACGTTATGAGGGGCTCTGAAGGCCTTGGGGCACATTTGGTGAAATCCAGGCTAGTTGCTGACTGTAAGAAGTCTTTGAGAGAGCTGATAGAATACTACATGGTGAGACTCTGCTGGGTGCCTGGCCACTGTAATGTATCTGGTAATGAACTGGCCGATGAACTGGCAAGGCAAGGGGCAGCAAAGGATGTCTCGGAGAGGGAAACCACGGTGAAATCCCCACTGAGTTTCTTCTTTGGGAAGATCAATAATTGGATCTTGGTCAGAACCAATTCGGCGTGGGAGAGTAGAGTGGACTGTAAGGTGTCGAGGGCGGTATGGCCGGCGCACGACAGGGCAGGCACAGGCAGTCTTCTGGACTTGAGTAGGAGGAACTTAAGGATCATGATAGGGGTTATAACGGGTCACTGTCTGATAGGGAAGATGAGGTCTAGATGGGACGCTAGCAATTCCGACTTTTTGTAGAATGTGTGGGGACGTCGACGAAGTTACTCTCTTCTAGACTCTCTACTAGACGAGACCGAGTCTATTGAGCACATTATCTGCCACTGTTCACGATTGCAGCATCGTAGGATGGAATGGCTGGGCAGTCAATTTCTCGACGGGCTAAATGATGTTCGGGACATGGAGCTTGTAGACGTCATAGGCTTCGTCAAGGGAGTAGACTGTCAAAGGGAGAGTCAGGGTTACATCCCTAGGGGGATTATCAACATTGCTAATCCTCTTTCATGATTTCTTGTTATTCTTTCCTCTTTCCTTCTTTCCTTTTTCTCTTCTTATTCCTATTTTCTCATTTCTATATTCTATAGCTTTTCAAATGAAGGGACTCACAGTGGACCGAGATCGGTCTCTGGGTGGAGATGTGGTACATATGGTATCACATCAACCTTCTCTATCTATATATCTATCTATCTATCTATCTATCTATAGAAGCCACCAGATAACGCTAAATTCATTAAATATTTGTAAAAACTGCTTTAGAATAAAGTCTAAAAGGTGTTATTATTTTTATCAGTTTTGGAAATTCGGTTTATTTTTTGTAATTCACAAACTAATTTAAAAATATTCCAATATTTAACAAAAAAAAAAATACAAAAAGGAACTCATTTAGTAAGTTGGATATTTTATGCCAATTTCCCAAAAAAGGCCAACTTTCAAGTTAAAAAACAGGAAAATGTGTTAGAAATTTATTTAATTTTAAAATTCATTTCCTTTATAAGAAAAAAAAACAACTGCAATTTTTGTGTTAAACTTGATAAAAGCGAGATGTTTCTTAAATAATAAATACTAATTTTCCAAAAAAAAAAAAAAAAAAGAAACTTTGAGTTAAAAAAAAAGATGAGAATGTGTTAAAATATAAAAATAGAAAGCTTGCAAGAATATTTTACAAAAAATTAAATAATAATAATAATAATAATAATAATAATATGTTTACGTTTTTAATATTCAGTTTGGCAATACGTGCGTATGATTAACATTAATTAATTATAACACTTATACGCCCAAATAACAAATTCAGCTGAAAATTTTTCATATTTTTATAACTTTTGATTTGCGAATGTTCATGCTACTAAAAAGCACTGATAGGCAAATTAATTTAATTATAACAGTTTTAATTAAAAGGATATATGGCAAATGCAAGTGTCCTTGCTCCGTTTACAAAAAGCTATATAGTATACAAACTTTTATACAACTTTCAGGATTTTTAGCCTAAATTCGTAGAAAATATTGCAATTTTTAATTTCGAACCATGTGGGAGATACGCGAATCCTTTCACCGATTTTTTTTCAAACTTTAGTTATGCCTTAAATTTTCCAATATATAACTGTGACCCATATTTCATAAGTCTAGAATAACTTATTCTATTTTTAACGTTTTACATATATCAATATCGAAATTTTTTGAACAAAGAGTAATTTCAAAAAATTTCGACCTTAAATTAAAGTTTTAAAAATTTTATAAAATTTATTCTTTTAATTTGACGTGGATTTTATTACATAAAAATCAATTTTATATCTTTTCTGTATGACTTATGGTTTTATGGTCCTCTAAATTAAGACACCTCGGGCATTTTTGTCAAAAAATAACAAAGTTTAAGGTTAAATAACTTTTATAAGTGTTATCTCCTTAGCGCAGGACCTCTAAAAAATATATATATTCTTTATCCTAGAATATCCTAAAAAAGTGTCTTTTAATTTTCATTATTTTTTGACGTGATGTTTGAACTCAAGTTATCGTTACGGTGTAAAGATTTCAAAATAAGAACCCATTTTGAATGGGATCAGAAGTTATAACAGTTTATTTATAGCAGTTGGTACAATATCTTTTTAAGTGTTGCGATATTTTTATTTTAAATACAAACGAGCAGTGTTGGTCAAGATCGACCATATAATATACTACCTGCTTTTGTATGGACACTAAAGTGATTATCGGGAAAATACCTTATGTGGGATCTATGGTTAATTGTAGAATGATTCTTGTGTGATTTATTACAATAATTTATGTGTATATGAAAATTATTTCTATAAAATTTTATTTTGATATTGGTATTTATGTAAGATTTATGAACGTTTAAGTATGTAAATTATTGGCTAGCGATGGCCAGTTATGGAAATTAAAAAGGCAACACTGATAATTTTGAAATTTGGTGGAGCGATATATACTTACACAAAACTTATTTGTATTAAAATTGATCTCGTTATTGATATTTATGTGAGATTTATGAAAGTTTAATTGATTTTCGAGAATGGGGATTATATGGGAATCATGTTCAATTATAGACCTATTATTGTGAAATTGTGTATGGTGATTGATACTTGTATATAATTAAAATATATGAAATTTGGTATCGATGTTAAGTTAATGTAGAACTTATGGGTTTTTAAGTAATTACTAGACAGTGGAACCTGCCTGAAATATATAATATTGATCAAATGTAAAGCGATTTTTATAAAATTTAGTACAATGATCTATATTTGTAGAAAACTTATGTATATGACATATTTCAGATACTTATATGCGTTAAACCACTATTGCGAGGAAAAAAGTTGTATGGGGTGTAGATGAAATAATGGACCGATCATGACCAATTACAGTATATTTTGCCTTTGCAACCCCATGTATCAAATTTACATAAAGGACTGTTAAAGGACCGTTAATGTGCTCCTGAAACTTCTAAAGTAATATGAAATTATTTTTTCGGGATCAGGATCATGCTATATATGCGACTTATTTCAATAAATAATGATCTATTAAAATAAAATTTGAATAAGTTAGCAGTATGAATAAAAACCACTTAATATCTAATAGAAAATGTGTTAGCTAGTGAAGAAAAATTGTTGTAACTCCTAAACATTGTGTAAAAAATAATGAAAATTAAATGACTCTTCTTCAGGATATCCAAGGATTAAAGTGCATCCCTTACTTTAATTTTAGGGGTACTTGCGTCAGGAAGATGTTTAGTTGTTATGACTTTATGATAAAGAAGAATCTCAGTCCTTTCCAATGATACGAATCTTGTTATAAACTGATAATGTACATAAAAGTTATTCAAGCTTAAGGTGTTCAAATTTAGAACCTTTAGCAATATAGTGCAGATTGATACGCCATATGAAGTAGACAGAGCAGTAGATTATGTATGCTGAATTTTATTAAAACCGACATTGGTATGGGCCGAAAATTTTTAGGAATTACACCTAAGTAAAATAAATTTTAAAAATTTAGAATAAATCATTATTTATATTTTCTGCTTACTAAATCAATTTGAAAATTTAAAATTTACCTAAAATTAGAGAGCTACCAAATCTTTAGTTCACAAAACTATTTTTTCACAATAACTCAAAAAGTTAAAGCCCACATTAGATCGCTATTCTAGAGAAAATAAAAAGCATAATTTGAAGCAATTATAAATTAATTCTGATGACCAGTTGCATTCATTATCTCAGAATATAATGCAATCCTAATTAATTAGGGCTTCTCTTAATTTTTGGTATAAAGACCAAGATTTTTAAAAACCCAATATTTTCCGAAAAGCTGCTAACACATATCGCTACTAAAAACCATTTCCAAAGAAGTAGGTAAATGCAACTAATTCCAGTTTTACACCAACACTATGACAAATTTGACATAACTGACTTCAGCTCTAGTGCTGCCAGATTTGGGGTTTTAAACCCAAACTTGGGAAATTTTTGTTCCAGAAAAGAATGAAAATTTTCATTTGGCGTTTGGAGAATATGTTAGGGACATCTAAAATATTTTGGTAATATCTTCGGTTAAATTATGTAATAATTATATATTTTGTTTTGTTAATAAAATTAAAATTTTAACAAAAGTATATAATTTTAAAGATGCTACATTTAGGTCAAGAAAGGCTGGATGCAACAAAATATAAGGCCAGAAAAAAGTTATTTTTTTTAACTCATTATTTCTCGTTCTCATGAGCTTTTGATATATTTCTAAATAAATTATAATAAATTTATAAATAACATCCAGTAAAATGATTCCATAAAAATCGACCAAAAATTACCCATACAAATTTGGGTTATATTTCATGTGAAAAATTACCCAATGGTTTTTCGTCATTTTTGAATTATAATTCATTTTCGATTAAGTATTTCCAAATTTTTGGATAATTTTTTTCCCATTAGTAAGACTTTTTTACATTATTTTCATAAATATTTTCTATTGCTGATGAAGTACCTTAAAAAATAATTATAATAATCAACTTAGTAATACTACAAAATTTGCTAAGGCACTTATAATTTGGAGAATGAGGCGAAATTTTTTATTAGATATATATATAATCTTGATTTATTGTGCTAACAAATGTACAAAAATGTATAAATAAATGATTCTGTAAAAATAAAGTTAGTAATAACAAATAAGAAATTATTTTTTTTTTTTTTTCTTTGTTGAAATAATAACATTTTAGCCTTAGGCTGTCCTGAGAGTCTAAAAAGGCTAGAAAAAAGCTAGAAGCAAAAAGAAAAATTTTGAGGCAATACAAACAAGCTAGATTTATCCTTAAAAAGTCAACATAGATCTTAACCCATTTTCGACCACTGTTGCGTTTTTGCATCTGTAACTTTATATATACACTAACTAATATAGTATAAGGTTAATAATAATGTCTTATACATATATATGGAGATTGGAATATTGACTAATTAAATTAAGAAAAAAATTGGCATTTCGAGCAATTTTTACCCCCAGTAAAACGGCTCAAAAAAGGTACCTAAAATGCTAATTTTTTAAATTAAAAAAAATCGAAAAATTGTACAAAACATCTAAAATTACTTTCCAAATGATAGCCAAGATATTAAAATATAAGAAAATATTCGCAATATGACAAATAATTCAGTGGGATAGGAACACCAAGCTCCTAAAAATTGGTGTTGCGGAAACTCATCAATGGTGAACTAAATGTAGTGTGTTCAATGTTTAATATTGTTTGACATTTCATAATGGAAAGACTTACGACTGAACAACATTTACAAATCGTTCAACTTTATTACGAAAATTCACGTTCTGTGAGGAATGTATTTCCTGCACTTCGCTCAACTTATGGTCAATATAATCGGCTTATTGAGCGTACTATTTGCAATACCATCACCCATTTTGAGACCTAGCATCCATTATTGGGTAATATTTGGCGCATTTTACGTGCAGATCTTAAATTGAAAGCGTACAAAATACAGCTTGTGCAACAACTAAAGCGACATCGCTTCGCTCTATGGGCTCTTGAAAAGTTCCAAGAAGATCCGACGTTTCCGAGGCAAATTTTGTTCAGCGATGAGGCCCATTTCTGGCTCAATGGGTATGTAAACAAACAACATTGCCGCATTTGGGACGAAGAGCAACCCGAAGAGATTCTGCCACTTCATCCAGAAAAAACAACGCTTTGGTGTGGTTGGTGGGCCGGTTGAATCATCGGTCCATATTTCTTTAAAAATGATTCCGGTGCGAACGTAAACGTTAATGGCGACCCTTATCGTGCCATGATAACCGACTATTTGATGCCTGAAATTGAAGCTCGTGATCTCGGCGACATTTGGTTTCAGCAAGACGACGCCACTTCCCACACATCGCATCAATCAATGGTTTCATAGAGAGAACACTTCGGTGAGCACATAATTTCACGTTTTGAGCCGGTCGATTGGCCACCAAGATCGTGTGATATCACACCTTTAGACTTTTTCCTGTGGGGATATGTAAAGTCTCAAGTTTATGCGGACAAACCCGCTTCGATTCAGGCTTTGGAGGAAAACATCACGCGTGTCATTCGCCAGTTACCAGTCGAAATGCTCGAACGAGTCATCGAAAATTGGACTTAACGGATGGACCATCTGCGACGCAGCAACGACCAACATTTGATAGACATAATCTTCAAAAAATAAATGCCAAAGAATGTTCTTTCAAATGATAATAAACATTCCCCATGAAATTTGAATTTTCTGTGTTTTCTTCTTTAAAAAAGTAGGGAACCTCGAAATGGATCACGCTTTACATTTAGGGCTTTTTTTCTGTAATTTAAAGTTGGAATAAACTAATAATTGAAGCTTTAATTAACACAAATTAATATATCAATAGACTATTACAAAAAAAAAACTATAACAATTATATTTTATAAGATAAATTTTTATAAAAATGGTGGCAATCTGGTGGCTCGATTGTTTTTAGATTTTGAAAATCGTCCTATTTTTTATATAAAGGAATGTTTTCTTTAAAACTACAATCAGAGAACATATATATATACATATACATATAATCAATAATAGATTTATATCTTTGGGTAAGTAACTAGTATTCATCAGTTATATTAGTTTTGAAATAAATTATTCCTGATGACTCATATTTCAAGACTCGAAGCATGTTTACTATGTTATCTTCCGTGTTCCTTCCTGAATTTTGACTTAACTAGTTGCCTAGAAGGCTTGTTACAAAAATCGCTTTTGGAAATATTCACATACAGCTCACCTTCCATTAGCTTTTATTATTTTTATTTTGCTTCCAACTTTCAACTTTGTTTGGAACATTTTTGCTCTTTCGAAATTTATTCGAGGCACAATTTTCTTTTGCAGAATACCTTTTATTAAAAAATTTAATTATTAAATTTATATTTCGAAATGAGAACATTTCATAAGTATTATTTTTACTATAAATTCTAGGCAATTTCTTAAAAAACATGAAAATAATGAATTAAACTTCAAATTTGTTAGGGCTTTTTCTTTCAAAATACATTTGAAATAAGGTAGGGCCTTTTTCTAAATGCCTATAAATCCATTATTTGCAATCATATTGCACTCAATTTTTTAAAAGATGTCTATTCGATTGTGGTCTATCAAAATACATTAAAAGCGCAATTTAAATAGAAATCGAGGTACGATTTTTCTATATTAAGCCAAGGTTAAGTAGTTATGTAAAAATATTCATCCAAGTATTATCTCTATAAAGAGTAAGCACAAATATTTGTTAAAAACAAAAAAATATTATTTTGAATGATAAAAAATCTTTTTGTGTTGAGTGGAGATTTTTTGGGGAATTTTTATTTTCAAAATTTTGAGGTTGGACCAAAAAAAGTATCTGGCAGCCCTGACCTCAGCATTATTTAACTAGTTTTGTATTTAACAAAAAATCTTAAATTTTCACAACAGTTACTTTGGCAAAATTATTAAGTATCTACAAATTGTTTGCCTTGACTTTACATAAAGTAGAATAATGTTTCATTTATTTACTTTATAGTCTTTCACATTCAATCCCAGATTGTGGTGTGATTCTACTTGCTTTCCTTTTCATCCTCTATCTCATCTTGTCTCATATTTTGAAAAAGTAGTGCAAATATTTTATTTTATTGTGGTGTAAGCGACCACCAGACCTGCTATTATGTTTTGGGTTTTGTACCTTTAGTGGGTTGTTTTATTTCTCATTATTCATGTTGTTGCTTTTGTGGCTGTAATAGTAGTAGAGTTGTTGTTCTACTTATTATGGCTTTTTGACACTCTCTCTCTCTCTCCTACTTTCTCTATTACTCGTACTACATATTTTCGTGTTCATTGTAATTTTGTAATTACAATGTTTTCTTTTTCAATGGCTACGGTTTTTACTACAATTTTTTTTTTTTTTTTTTTGCTTTATTACTATTTGTTGGTTTTTCCCTTTCTTCATCTCCTTCTTTCTGTTGCTGACTTTGTTGTTAGTGTTTCTGTCTCTATAACAACTACAACAACTATACATTGTAGCAGATAGACTGAAGTGATTTTCAACTATGATTGATGAATTTTTGTTGCTGTTGTTTTCTTTTTTTTTTAACACATAAACATTTTCTTGGATTTTATCCAAAATATAAATATTTAAATTAAAAAATCCAAGTGCAATACAACCCTTTTCTTGTTTCTGTATTGTGAGTACTTTGGTTACATTGTTGTTAGGAAATTACTTAAAAATGGTTTTTGTTTTTAAATAAAATAAACAAAATTTTTAAAGCAAAAACAAAAATCTTAATATTTAATAGAAGTATACAGCTATTTACAATTTTTTTTGTTTTTATTTTGGTAGTCTATGTCATAATTTCTCAAGTATGTAGTTTTTAGAGTGATTTAATACTCTGTTATATAACAAATTATAAAGGTTTATTACCAGGTTGCCTATCAATTTTATTTCTATATTTATAAGTTGTCAGTGAAAGGAAGACCATTTAAATAATTACAGGCAGAGAATGGTCCGAAGTGTTTTTTGTCATTTTCAAAATCGGAAACTGATAAATATATTTTAATAGTTTTTTCACAGCCTAACTGATATAAGTCCAGATAATATGTATGTAAAACAATATATAAGACAGAGTCGTATTTATTAAGTTATTTCAAGAATAGGAAGAAAGGAGAAAAAAATTTTGATTAAAAATTTTGTTTTTATTTGAAATGGAGCCAATTATAATTCTTACGTGTACATTTGGGAAAAAGAATTATATATTTTAAATTTGCAATAAATTCAACTATTAAATGTAAAAAAGTATTTAGTTTTAACTAATTGTATATTTATCTAACTGATTAATTTATAGAATTTATATAGAATTTTTTATATTTGTTCACTAATATTTTTAATTAAACTCAAACATAATCGCGAGATCACCATAATATAAATAAGAGTAAGTTACCTTAAAAATTTTGTACATTTTTGTAATAAAAGATAATGATCTGAATTTCTTCTAAATATTAAACATAAATGACAGTAAATTATAAAGTATTGTAAAACCTGGCAGAGAATCAAGCCGCTTAGCCATTTGTTTTTAACGAGTCTAGCCGTCGCCGAAATTTTCGTCGTCGTTTTTATGTTATTTGGCATAACTTAAAAATCCAGTATTAAGTGCTCATTTGAAGTATATATTTATTGCACTTCTAATGCTAAAAACTTTGGTATACTATATACTTGCAAATTCTTTTATTAGCCAAGGTCTACAACTGAGTTTAACGCTGATATAATATGTGAGATAACAGCGGCAGAAGAGATTACCTATTTTGTTTTTGTTATGTAAAATATTAAAAAGGAGCACACGTATTCTAATAAATCCTACAAGTTATCACTTTTTTCAGTCAGCAACAGAGAAAAACATATCCGTTTTATTCAATAAATTCTTACTTTTTTAGCACAATTTTTATACAAATATTTTTTTTTTAAATGTAAAACCATCATTAGAAGAAAACAATTTTACAAAAAAATTGATGTCTTAGTAGTTAAACTTTCATATAAGTGTATTTTTTAATAGCTCATCTTATAAGATAGTTGTGTGGAGAAACCTCATCGCAACAGTCTCATAATACATCTTATAATATTAATATTTGAATCTACGCGTGAAATAATTCTCTCTGAGAGTGAATTTGACACTCTCTAACAGAAACATCTTACATATTATATTACGTCTAGATGGGTTTCTAATATTGGGTGCCTTTTTAATATAAAGTACACATTTTCAAATTTAAATTTCTAATACAACTGAAAAGTCATTGAATTGAAATAAGTTAAGTAATAAAAGAGAAGTTTAAAAAAATAACAGGTCATGTTTTAAATCGTTTGCGAATAGCAGTAATTCAAATTTCTTTAGTCCACACTAGTTTTATACAAATAGTTTAAAATGTTTTTATTTTTAATTTAATTGAATTTTCTTTTTATATCCACAATCAGAAAAGTAGGGGGTACATTGGGTTTTTCATTGCGTGTCGAACATATCCAAATAGTTATCTAAGAACCCACAAAGCAAATACATATGTATATTCTGGGTCCTCGTAAAAATCTAAGACGTTCTATCTATGCCAGTCCATCTATTTGTCTGTTTAAATAAGGATAGGGCTCAGGCCCCCAATTTTTCTAGTCATACTAGTTTGTAGAACTATTTTAAAAACTTTTTTTTATCAAAAGTATAGAATTTTAATTTTTTAATTTAATTGGATTCGTTCTTTTTTTAACTAAAGTCTAGTAAATCGAATTGATTTTTAGTTTAAATTTATATATACTTATTTATTTATATATATTTATATATATAAATTTATATATATACGGTTATATAAAAGGCGCTGCCGATATTTTTTAATCGGTTTGCTTCTCTGAAACCTGTTGCACAGAAATTATTCTATCCATGGTAGCCCAAATTTTGATACTATTTAGAGCAACCCAAATCTTAATATATATTTATACATATTTTTTTATATCACTTAAGAAGCTAATTGTTATTTGCTGCTATATTACGGATAATTTCTCTTAAAGTGACTTTAACTATTGAGCACTTGTAACGCACTCTTGGGTGAATGCTTGTAAGACACTAAAAATGTATTTAAAATCTAAACTTTTGATAACTAAAAACTAAAATCTAAAATTAAAATAGTATAATAATAACATGTCTCGTGATTTTAAATCCTTATCTTATATTATATTATTTTATCTTATCGTACCTTATTTTATCTTATCTTCTCTTTAAATAAGACCCCTTCGAACATCAATTATTATCACACATAAAATATCATGCTTTTTAAATTTTCGATTTTTATCTTTTCGAGCAGAAAAAAAGTTATTTTTTAATTCTTACTTTTGGTTTTGCCAAATTTCCAAATGGTATTACTGGAATTTAGTAATCTGGTACACTCTCTGATGTTTATAGAAACCAAGTACTCCAATCCAATCAAGCAATGAAAGAAATGAAGCAAAGTAAACATAAGAATTGAAATTTGTCTTCTATTGGAGTTCAATTCAGGACTTCTTACCAGTATGAATTTAAAAGTTAGAGGAGCAGGTATAATCTGCCAAGCTGAAATTGTATGAATGATATGATCGCTTTTGACTATCTGATATTTAGACATTTTTCGCAAGATAAAGATAGGCAATTATTTGACAATTTTTTGGAATACTATAATCATTAGCTTTTAGATATAACTTGAAAATGACCACTTTAATGCTTAATACGATTTCCAAGCAAATCCGATTTCCAAGCAGGTTTGGAATTAAAAATATTAAAATTATTTTGTAATTTTTAATTATTGAAAACTCATTTTTTTATTTATATTAGTAAATTTTCAAAATCATTGAATCATAAATTCATTAAATCAAAAATTTATAAAATTATAAATTCATGAATTCGTAAATTCATACACCTGTCATAAATTCATAAAATCATTAATTCATAAGCTCATAAATTCATATATTAATAAATCCATAATTTCATTAATTCTTGAATTTTTTTGAATCTTTTTAATTAATAAATTTATTTATTTATTAATTTTTGAGAATACGAATTTATGAACTTATGAATTTAAGAATTAATGAGACATTGAATTTTTGAATTAACGAAATTATGAACCATTGAATTTATAATTTTTTTGTTTTTTTTTTTCAATTATTAATTCATGATTTCATTATTCTAAAAATTTTGTAATATACATAAAACAAGTGATGAAATCAAAATTTGAATTTATTGCAGTTTTTCGATTAGAAAATTTTTGCCGTTTCGAGTATTGCCAAATAAAGATGAAGGTTTGTTGCCCTTGTAAGGTGACTAAACTTGGGGAGTAAAACGTGAATGGCTCTAAGGGGTGCCTTTTCGCGAGGCACACTCACAGCGTAATTTTAATGAAGCTAAAGTATCGCGTGATCAAAAAAGTTTTCCGAATTACATTTTATAATCATTAAGGCACGATAAAATATTAAATTACAAAAACGTTATGACGCTTTAAAATCGATCTAAAATTTTACGTTCTTTATATTAACATTTTTTTTACATTTTATATCAAATTATATTTATTATAAGTACATCTATTCTGTTTTAGTTTAGCGAAAAATACGCTTTAACAAAAAAACGAGAAAGAAAGATATAGTCGGTCAAGCCCGACCATATGACACCCCACACCATTGTGTATGTCCATCAAAATTCGTGTAAAATAAAATATAAAAATACGGAATATTACGTTAACATTTGGATGAATTTATGCACTTTAGGGTGACGCCCGAAAGGGGAGCTATGGTAAATTATGTAGCGATCCTCATAAAATTTGTCACTATGATTTCTTCTTATATAAAACTTATTTGTGTCGAATATAAACCTGATACTAACATGTGTATGAAATTTATGCACGTTAAAGTGATTTTCGGAAGAGGGTTTTATATGTGAGCTATGGTCAATTATGGACCGATCTTCATGAAATTTGTCACAAAGATTGACACTTATTTCAATACACCGAATTTCATTAAAATATTGCTATATTTAAGGCATTTATGATCTTTAAACCCCTATTTGTATGGGGGCTAGGTGAAATAATGGACCGATCATAACCAATTTCAATAGGTCTCATCCTTGTATCATAAATGTCCTACGTGCCAAATTTCATTACATTATCTTCAAAATTGCGACCTGTACTTTGTGCAAACCACCTATGGTGGTGTGGGGTATAAAAATGATTTTGCAATAAACAAAATTTACTAAATAACCTTAAGACATTCCAGATAAAAGTAAAATTCAATTCTCTAAATTCTCTTGATCTTCTTTCTACTTATTTATGAAATCTACATCCGACCAAAAATTAAAAAAATTTCAATTAATGAGCGTCCAAGAAAGGACGAAGGTATTTATTATTATTTATTCATTAAAGCATCTTCGATATGTGAGTTTTGATTCACTATTCCAACGGAATTACAATAACTTAATAGTTTTTATCTCTTTGTTTCTAAACGAGAATAAAATAATAAAAGAGCACATCCATCTAACCAGCTTTAAATAAGTTTCTAAGCTATAATCTGCAATCAACGAGAGAAAATGACTAATGATTTATAGACCTCCGGAGGAGATGAACTTGCTGGATCCAGTTGACGATTATGTATGCATTAAGAATGAGTTCCCAAGTATAAGGTTAAATGCTTTAACTATACTCAAATATAACCAAGCTCAAGGAATTGTTCCTGAAAATATGGAAGAGGCTGGTGAACTTAGATGCCAGAAACATTCTAATACATTATATACTCATATTTGAAAGAAATGTTAATGTAGGTTGCTGAGGAAACTGCGGAAACGATTGACAAAAAGAAATGCGAAATGACATTTTTCTAAACACTGAAGGAGACAATAATAAGAATACATCAAGGACAGAAAAAAATAATTATACTTGAAATTGTAACCAAAAATATCAGATACTAGGAACGATCGGATAAAAGTGTTAAATACAGAAATGTATTCCCCAGAACCAGATTCTATCTATTATATCTATTTTTTTTTTTATTAAAAAAAATAAATTTTAATGATTATTTTTGATTTAATTTTTTTTTTCTTTTTTACTTTTTTTAATTTTATTATTATTATTTTTTTTTTTTTTTTTCTTAAAAATAATCATTATTTTTGATTTTTATTTTTTCACTCAAGGAATAAAACTTAATCCTAATTCTTAGTGAATAATTAAATCCTTTTATTATAAATTCGACTTAATACCAAAATTCGGATTTTTAACAAAAACCTTTTGATTTGTAATAAAAATCAAAATTTTTACAAAAAATTAAAATTTTTGCAAAAAATCAATATTTTTACAAAAAAAAAAAAAAAAATTTACTAAATCAAAATTTTACTAAATCCCAATCTTTTCGTAAAAATGCAAAATTGTTATAAAAAATATTTTTCCAAAATTATCGAATTTTTTAAAAAAATTTTAAATATTTTTTGCAAAGAATTAAATTTTAACAAAATCTAATTTGAAAACTTCGACTTTGGAAAAAATTTTTACTTAGTGAAAAATCGTATTTTTAGTCAAAAATCTAATTTTTGAAGAATATTACAGATTTTTTTAATTTTGGAGTTTTTGTAAAAATTTTGAATTTTTGAAAAAATTTTGTTTTCTTTTTTGAAAATTTTGATTTTTTTTTTTGTTAAAATTTTGATTTTTAAAAATTTCGATTTTCTTGTAAAAAATTTTGATTTTTTTTTTTTTGAAAATTTTGATTTTTAGTTTAGTTTAGTTTAGTTTAGTTTTTTTTTTTTTTTGAACTTTCTCATATAGTTTTTTAGAATCTTTGCATCGTAAACCATTCGCCTTACTTAAGAACATATAAGAAAAATAAGTTACAGATACCATTTCCCAAAAAGTTGGTAAGTTAAATAGATAATGTTTACAGAGAACACAACGGTGGGACGCTGAAGAGTACGACCGTCATCGTGGCGAACTAAAAAATGCATTCCATTCTACCGAGTGTCCAATAAAACTTTTACACTGTATTCTTCTTCAATTATTCAATGAATTTAAGCCGAAATGCAAAAATTCTAAAATTTTTGATCTTTTTGTAAAAATTTTGATCTTTTGTAAAAATGTTGATTTTTTGTAAAATCTTTGATTTTTAGTATATCAAAAGGTTTTTGTTTAAAAAAGAATCTAAATTTTGGCGTTAAATCGAATTTATAACAAAAAAATCTAATTTTCCACTAAGAATTATTTTATTCTTTGAGCAATAAAATAAAAATCACAAAATAATCATTAAAAGTTAATCGAAAAAGTAAAAATTAAAAATAGTAATTATTTGTTGTTTTATTTTAAATCTCATAATCATTACGGTCCTTGTTGCGACCTATTCTTTGTGTACAAGGTTTACATGGACAGTCAGCCAGCCAGATGGTCGGACATCGTTCAAGAAGATTCACTTTCTGGGTGTCTTAATATTTTTTCTGTGCGTTACAAATAACAGCACAAACGCATTGTTTTTAGTACAAATTATTTGTAAAAATAATAGGCGAATCTCAATGTTTTATAGCAGAACAATTCATTTGAATCTCTTTTTAATAATATTTTTGGATGCTGTTTGTATTACTTCCTAAGCACAAAAAAAAAAAGATACATTTATACTTATACACTTGGAAATAATGAAAAAGTACTTTTGCTGGAATATATAAAATTATAACAAATTATTCGGTTTATTTGTTATTCGAAAATAGACAATTTTAAATTATTCGAATAGTTAATGGACCAAAATTAATCGGATAACCAAATGATGATTAATCGATTGAATACCCTAGTATTTATTCACCAAATGGAAGCAATAAATGTTTTATCTTCATATTTATTGCGTGACAAAAATTTTCTATTTTTTTCGGTATACAAATATTTTTTGGACTATTATTATCATTTCTGTCTTTAGTTTTCAATTTTTTTTAACATTTCAGTTCAGTTTGTTTATTAGAGTTTGGTGTTAAAACCATATGATAATATTTTTTTTTTTTTTCGATTTCTATTCTGTTTTCTATTTCGAAATACTTGTATAAAATAAACATGAAAATTGTATTTTATATGCAACATTGATTTTGATATTTCATTTTCGTTGTGTTTTATTTTAGTATATTTGTTTGTTTGTTTGTTAGTATTTTTCCCAACATGCTTATATAAAATCCATGTCATGTTATTACCACAATCCACTTGCTACTGATGTCCTTTAGGGCCTCTATTATTACTGGCCATTTGTATTTTATATTTGTAGCAATAAACGCCGCTACAAACATGTACACACACATATGTACATATAACTGCTGCTACACCATTCATATTCACATTTCCAATGAATTTTATTAGTTTGATTAAAATGAAAAATTCCAGATAATGTCCATTAAGGAAAATTTTTTTGTTTCGATATTTATGTAAAAATATATTTGAGACTTATAATGGTCATTCGAAATAATGACAAAATCCTTTTAACCTTTTTATGTGTGTGTGTGTGTTTTTTTTTCAGTTTTAGCTTAATTTGTTTTTGGTTGTTTAGTAGGGAATCAATAATTTACTCTTTATATGATCTTGTTACAAACATTAAAAGACAAATAAAACGAAATAAAAACAAACACTTGAGTAGTGAGAATAGACTAATTTTTATTTATTTTTGCTTTGTAATTTCCATCAACCAAAACAAAACAAAAAAAAATAATAAAATGTCAATGTATTTTTAATGACGATATTATAACAATAATATTATTGGGTTTTATTAGGCGTTATGAAGAACACGTAAACCTCATTGAGAAAGTGTAATTGCTTAAGTACTTTCTAAGTTTTTCATGGACTTAAAATAATATTTAATAAATAAGTTATATTGTATAAAGTAAATGTTACGTGCTAGAATTTCAAATAAATATTTATATAAAGTTATTTCTGTTTAAGCATTAAAATAAAAAAACGCTATTGTTTTCTATTCAAGGAAACTTCCAAAACTAAACAATAAGGTCAAATGTTAATAAATGAAATGGATCTATTAAAAAATATCAAAAAACAACTTAGAGCGCTATATTCGACCGTGCCGAATAATTTATACCCTTCACCACCTTACCGACACATAATAAAATTTACTCCTTAAAATATGCTTTCAAAAGGACAAAAAAAGATACATTTATACTTATTTACTTAATGAAAAAGTACTTTTGCTGGTATTTTCGCATTCATACTTATAATTTATGCTTATAATATAATACTTATAATAAATACTTATTAAAGTTAAGTTTCTTAGTAATGAGGCGTCATTATTATTTGCCTATTCTATATTACATAAATAAGTACTCAATAGTATAATAACGCAGTAATATTGCAATCACGTGGATCAGTTGGCTAGAGCACTGGATTAACAACTGGAAGGTTGTTGGCTCAATCCAATTCTGATGCTGTTATTATTATTTTTTTAACAAAATATCTAAAAAAATGTTATTTGCGAGATATTGTACTGAGTAAGACGTTAGTCATTGAAAACGTATGACTAATTTGTGCCCAAGTTCAAACCTCATTAACGGAGAAACCTTTCTGTTTTTTTTTTCGTTTAGGCACATATTTTTGAGTAACCCTAGTGCCTATAAATAACTACATAAATTTGTGGACAATTCGAACAAAAATAACTATTCATTCAGGCAAAAAATAAGTACTTTACTTTTGTTTCCAATTATACCTGCTACCTTACCAGGAAAGCAGAGTTTTTACTGGATATGTACAATAAACAACTACTGATTGCTTATACAAATACAACAACACTGAAAGTCATTGCAATTATTTCTATATATTTTCGTATATTTTTATTAATTTTTTCAGATTTTTGCCTCTAACTCGGTTGTTTATGGAACGATATTCATAAACACAAAAATTCAAAGATGCACTTAGATCGATATATCAGTTACTTATGAACCGATTTTGTTCATTTCTCCTGCAAAAGCATTCCAAAGATTCCGAATCTTCTGTGCAAAAGCGAAATCGCTAGCCTGCATAAGGGCTTATTGAACTCGAAAACAAATACGTTTTTAGAGGCATTTTCGTTTTTTTTTTTTTTGGCGATATCTCGCCCATCAATGAACCGATTTTGTTAAGGAATATTTCCTATAATTTGATATATAAAACATATATATCCGATAACTCGAGCTTTCTAAAAAGTGATTTCAAAAGACAGAAGAATATTGTTATATCGACTTATTATCAATAAGGACCCAGAAAATGTATACTCTTTTGGGTCTTAGATGAATATTGTAGAAATTGCAAATGGAATGATAAACTTATATGCACTCTTTACAGGATTAAAGCTTTAAGAAAATACAAGGTGTTCAATTTAATCACCTCTAGTTTAAAATTTCTTTTCTATTTTGTAACATACTAAACGTCCAAGAAAGTTTTGTATAAAAAATATCTAGAGAGAGAGAGATAGAAATAAAGCTACATTAAGATAACTGTATAAATCGAGCATTTAAAGCTTTAAATATGAATTATAAAATGTATGATACTAGCATTTCTTGGTGCGCTCCGCTATCCCTTTTTATGCCATAACTAACATTAACATTCTATGGAACTACTACACCCCATACCCAAGTTAAGTTATGGAGATTGGTAAGAAAATTACTCCTACTAAATTTTAAAACTTTCGCTGTTAAGGATTTACGATGTTTAAATTTTCATTGTATGGGTGGTATCATTCACCCTGGTCCTACCCGTTCCATTATCATTCTTAACTACTTAAGGAAGTTGTTGAGAGTGTAATTCCTAAAAAATATTATCACTTTTGCTGTAATAGTTCATATATATACGATATTTAATGTTTTCATGATATGGGAGGTCACGTTTCCGCATTATTGAGAAAGATTTTTTCATAAAATTTCAGGACTTTTGTTGTAATAGTATATAAGTTATCCGATAATTAGTATTATTAGTACCACTCCCCCTAGTCCTATCGAAAAATAAAGTAAACTATTTTAATTCTAGTATTCACAGAATGATACTGTGAAAATCGGTTCGAAGGTTTAGTTGTCTATAAAGTACGAACAAACACAATTCATTTAAATATGGGCCATTATAAAAAATTTTGATTTTAGGCCTTCAAAAAACACAAAAAAAATAAAATATATATATATTAAGTGAGAGAGAGAAAATAAAGAATGCAATTGAAAGTGAAATGAGTGAAGGGTACGAAATTAAAGTTCCAAATAAGACTGAATTGTCAATAATTGTAACGGACATGACATTTAAATATGAAGAAAAAGAGATTATTGAAAAAATTAAAAAACAGAATCAGATTCCAGGTGACAGTATACTGGAAATAATAAAAGTATATGAAACGAGGAGAAATAAAAGATTAATATTTAATGCGAAGTTAAAAATTGGTAACGAATCATATACAAGAGTAATTTCGGCTCAGAAATTAAATATCGGTTGGGAGAAATGTCGAGTATTTGATGGTACACAAATATTACGTTGCTATAAATGTGAAGGTTTTAATTATAAATCAATAGATTGAAAAAGTGAAGAAATATGTTTGAAAATATTATACAAACCAATGTGATAAAGATATTATAAATAAATGTATTAATTGCATTAGGACAAACAAGAAACTAAATTTGGGCCTTGATGAGAACCATATGACGACAGATAGAGAATATCCAGTTTATAAAAATAAATTAAAATTAAAAAGAAGAAGAATGAGATTAAATGAATAACAATTAGAAAGCATACACAAATATACAAGGACTTACAAACAACTTTAATCAAATTGAAGCAATTGCTAATATTGATAAGCCAAAGTTCATAATAATATCGGAGACACATATATATATATATATATATATATATTAAAATCTATTTCTACAAATATAAAGTGACTAGAATGCATGTAGAATCAGTTCGCTCATTTCGTGCAGGGAGCGCGAAAGTTGTAGTGGTCTTAAATTGAACATATAAACATTTTTACAAACTAGAAGTTATTCGTAATAACAATGTTTGATGGTATTTGTGTGGCATATTTTAGGGTTTCCTAGTAAAATTTAACAAGATTTTCATTATACTAAATATCTTGATTTTTAAAAATTTTGCATTAAAATGTATGTATTTGCCTAGAGAAAAATTGAATTTTTTTAGAATTTTTGCTCTTGTTTTCCAAACTTTGAGACTGCGTTAACTACTTCGGGCACATTAACAAGATATAGCGCAAAATACGCATAATTACAACAAGTATCAATCCCTATTTCAAAATTTGTAATTCGTTAAGGGGTGCATTCGATTATATAAGATTGGATGATATCAAAAAGTATAAACGTGCGAACAAACAGTGTAGAAGAACGGAAAGAAGTCAAGTATTTTTTTTACCAATTTTCTAAGTTTTGGACCAGGGTTGAAAATTATGTATTGATTGTTTTTTTTTTTTTTTTTTTTGATTACTAAAAACTTAAACATAAAAAAGCAATATGTGTACTATTAGTTTCTAAAACAAAATAATTTAAGATATGAAAAGGCTTAAGTTGAACTGAAAATATTATACAATTATTAAATATTTCAAATTACTTTTAGTTTAATAAATATAGCACAGAAAATTTTACTACCATAGAAATGAAAATTTAAAAAATTAAAATTTAAAATTTATAAGAAATGTCTTTTTTTCTAAAAATGTTAAACTAAGACTGACTTCACACACAGCAATTTTTCCTTTTGAAATTTTTCTATTTTTTCTTTTAAACTTGCATTTACGTTCATACACAAGATTTTACTTCAGCAATTCTCACTTTAATTACCTTGATTCGTTTTTTGTTTTAAAGAACGAAAATGAAAAACAAAACGAATTTCGAAGTACAGGCAAGTTTCTTTCCTTTCATATTCCATCTCATTCTCTCTCTCTCTCTCTCTCACACGAAATCTAAATTTCAGCAAGAAAAATATAATTTTTCTAGAAAATTTTCAATTATTCTTACTTTTATGGGAAATTTTTAGTAACTATTTATATGAATTTTTTGCTACAGCATATAGTTTTTTTTTAACAACTATAAGTACACCTCCTCGTCCTCTACTAAATCCAGCTTTTTCAGCATCTCTATCTGTAGGATAGACTACATATGTATGTGTATGGATTAAAGAATTCTTCACTATAAAAGTCTGTATTCAACCATGTTTCCGTAATAACAAAGACATCATAATCAGTTTGGAATATGAAAAAATTAAATAACTGAGATTTAGATCTCATAGCAGAGACATTTTGATAATATAATTTTAATGAGTTAGAACTGTGCGTTATATGAGTTGTTGGGGATTTGGATTTTTTGGCAAAAACTTAAAAGAGTGAACTTTAATGGCAGCTGTCCAAAGTTAAAGCCGAAAAGGTTGTTAATAATAAGCAGTTGAAACACCAAGTTTAAAGTTAACAAACTTGAGATTATCGATAGAGACATCTTTTTCCACTAGTTTATAGCACAGTATATTCTCATTAACAATTTTTAAATGCTTTTTAACATACGATATTATATTTTGCTCTGAAATGGATAACTTAAAAGCAAATAAGTGAATCAATTTCAATTTTACAACTATATCTAATTATTTTCTTTTAACAGGTATTTTCCTATTAGTGGCATAATTTCAATTGGAATCATTATTTAATTGCATTGAATTACTACTAGTGGTAAAAAAACGCATTATTTAAATTATTGTCAGTTAAAGCAGCTAAATTGTTATTACTAGCAGTTTGAGAATCTATAGGTACAATTTTGTCATCTCTAAGTGAATGTACGTTATTTACTTTAGAATCATCTGTTTGATTGGCAAGTGAGAGTGTATTTGTAGTATCGTTGACAGCATAAGTGGGAACAGTTTTTTTCACAAACTGCAATATTATTTACATTACGAATTTGATTATTTAAAGAAATTGGTAAACTTGCAGGAATAGGCAAATTAGAAATAAAAGCCAGTTTTAGGCATAGGTAGACTGCGATGAGAACTTTTTGCATTGTTGCTTATTGCAGAGATTTTAATTTTCAATTTCATAAAACAAAAGATTTATTTTTTTAATTAAATCCCGAGATGTATGTGAAAAATTATCACAATTAAAAATAATATTTTCAAAATTCACTTTCATCTTCTATTTTTGCACATATTTTATGAAACTTGCGACTGCAAATTTTACAAAAAATAACAGTTTTTTGTAAATATTTTTTTAACATTTGAAGCAAAATTATTTTTTCCGACATAATGAAAGTGACTAGTATTGTTGAGAGCAAAAACTAAACTGAAACTAAATTTTTCTAGAAAATTTTTGATAAATTTCATTTTGGTAAGAAATTTTTGATAAACTTTTTTTTATAGGAAAATTTATAATCAATTTTTGTTGTATAGAAAATTTTCTATAAACTTTCTTTTCATAGGAAATTTTTGATAAATTTTCAGTAATTTTTTTATTTACAGAGTATTACTAATAATTTTTTTTATAGTGAATTTTTATTTTATGAAAAATTTTATATATATATATATTTTTTTTTTTTTTTTTGTTACAGAAAAATTTTGATAAATTTTGAGTTTTTTAAAATTTTTTATAGTTAAAATTGGCGACATTGATATGAAAAGAAAAATATATTTTTTTTTTGCAGGAAAAAATACTACCTTCCTATACCCTAGGCAGACTAGTAAATACAATATCTTTATTTCTTTTTTAAGAAGAATGACATCTTCTCAATTCAATAACTAAAGCAATTTTATTTAACATTGACTATTCTTACAAAACACTTAAAACAACCTCAATAAAAACTTCTTAATCAAGTGGTCACGTATTTTTGAACAAATATTTGCCAAGTGTGAACATAAATTTAGTCTTTGTTTTATACGAATCAAAGAAATTAGTTTTAAAATTAAAATGCTTTTTTTATTCTTTTAGAAGCTGTCATCAAAAGGTACTAGAAAATTTACTTAAACAATAATTACTTTAAAACAAAACATTTAAATGAAGTAAACTCAAATGCTACCGACATAAAATTTTCTAAATATTTATTAACAATTCTTGAATACATATACAATTAGAAACTAACTTCATTAAAAAAACAGTAAAACAGTGAAACTTTAGATTAGAGAATAAATTATTTTCAAAGAGCAAACAAAAAACTACTAAATTATGTTTAGAAACTTATAAACGAGTAGAGGTAAGTCAGAGTATAAAACCCTATTTAAGCGTAACAAACCAACCAATTTAAGTTAATGATCATCATCATAAACATTAACATCTTTAGAAATATTATTGTAGACAAATTCGTCATCATTAGCTAAACGATATCGAAGTCATCGCAATAAACATCAACAGCAGTAGCAGCTATTAGCAGTCGTGGCAGGAGGCACCGCGAGAATAGAAACATCATCATGATACCTGATGACAACAAATAGCACGTCTAAGGGTCATTTATAAAAGCTAAATAAATACAACGTATTATTTCCACGTTAATGGTTAAATTTTTGTGCTCATTTAACTAAATGAACAAATGTCTAAACGTATGTGTATAAGAGTATCTTTGTGTTTAAGTGTGTGTGTGCAAAAGTGTCATAACAAAAGTTTGCGTGCCTGTTTGTTTATATGTTTGTTTGTATATGAATGATAAAATACTGGTATTAGATTGTTCTACAAATGACACACCAGAGTCAACTTCAACAAAGTAGTGATTTTATTTCATAAAAGGTTACACCATACTCATACACTCTAACAAGTTTCAACCCACATTCTTACACACTGTAGCAAAAATAAATAAAATATATTGACATTCCCACTCATAAAGTTGATACTGTATATTAGGTTTGTGAAATGGAAATATTGTATTGTAACAATGAGGTGCACAAATTTGTACTTTCCGGCCATGAAAGTACTATTATTTTGTTTTTGTTTTTTTTTTTTTACTTTTAATTTAAGTTTTAGCAGAATTTATCAACTGAGGAGCAATGAATGGTATTCAAATATTTGAATCACTTTAAAACTGTTATCTTACGATACCACTTAGATGATAATTTAGCTTATGTCTGTAGAAAACATAAATATTAGTTTTGATTTTCTCATATATTAAAGATGAAAAATTTGATTTTGGCCAATCCGAAGCATTTTGGTAATAAATCTGTACCTTCTAAACTATAAAATTAAAATATATGGGTAAGTTATAGAGGAGAAACTAAGCTTTCAGAACAAACATCTTGTATTCACCTTGTAATAACACGAGATAAGTTACAGGGTGTCAAAGTTGACCATGTCGAGTATGAAAAAGATTAAAAACCCTAACCCACAAATCAAGTTCGATTTCAAAGATTTAAAATCCTTTGTAAAAAACTTGATGAGATGAAAAAAATATAGGATATCTAGTAAAGTTCAATATATATTTGCGCTTGAATTAGAAATTTCAATTTCTGCCTTGTCTTTGATTGGTTTTTCTCAAAAATTTCTTTAATATAATAGTGATTTTTTTAGATCCTAAAATTTCCCAAACATTGAAAAATCACGTATTGAATTTTTTTTTTTTTTCTGAATTATCTCAATTCGTCTAGCGGTGAAAAATTATCAAAATCAAGACTTTAAATTGAGTAAGAAAATTTGCTGTGTGTGGGCTAAAAAATATTTTTTTACATACCTATATGAAGATTGATTTGTGCAGATGGTAATAAGTTAAAAGTCAAATCGATCTACATGTATGTAATTAATAAAACTATTTTTCTGATTTAAAAAATTTCGCGTGATTTTTTTTTTTTTCTAGCCCGATGAACTTTTAACGTTGTTCAAAATTCCACCATTTTCTATCATTGCTGGAAGTAGAATGCAACTATCAATTAAAAAAAATGTCTTTATTATCCATTCTTGAAGCCTTGTCTTTTGAAATATGTGAAAAAAGTATTTTTTATTAAATTTATTGAGAAAAGGTGAAAGAATCAGATAGCAATTTTCCGTACTCAATTCAAAGTCTTAGCTTTAATAATTTTTCACGGCTAGATAAATTAAGATAATTAAAAAAAATTTCAGCGAATTATTGTTTTAATGCATTGGAAATCATAAGATATTTAAAAAAAATTCACTTCTATATTAAATAAATTTTTTGAAAAAAAAAAAAACAATAAAAGCTAAGGTTTTTAAAATCATTGGAATCGGACTTGATTTGTAGAAGTTACAATTTTTTGAAACTTTTTCATACTCAAGGTGGTAAATTTTGAGATCCTGTAGCTTATCTGGTATTAATACAAGATAACTACAAGATGATTGTTCTGAAAGCCTGCTTCTATCTCCATAACTCTCTCATACATTTTAGTTGGATCCGTCAAGTAGTTTGGGGGATACAGATTTATTACCATAATTCTTGCGATCGGCCCATTGTGCACTGGTTAAAAAAATAAACTTATTCCTCCTTATATAAATTAAGTGAAGTAGAAGAAATTCGATGTATGAAACAACCTCCTTTTTTACGTACTGATTTTACATAGGCAAGGTCACTACTCGATTGACTTGTTCAACAAAACATCTAGGATAAAATATATATGTATATAAATTATATGTATATATTTTTCTGCGATCAATCCCACTGCATACCGTCGAACAGGAACAAAAAGGGGCATTTTCCGATAACAATTTTTTAAATTTTTATTTAAAAAAATGCACAAGACCTGTCAGTTTAAAAACAATTCATTAGTTAACAATAGTACTTTTTCTTAATTTAAAATGTCCAATTCCGTCCCTGACAGGATATTTCAAAATAAACAGAAAACAAACTAAATGATTGAGAGTATATGTGGCTAAGCTTATATGAGGGCATATGTGGCAAAAAAAAAAAAACTGTAGGTCATAATGAGAAAAAGGAAGATGAAAATGTTTTTTACTTTTAGTTTATTATGCATGAATGAAATTATTGCTACACATACATTTAAACAAAGCACATATACATATGTATTCGTATGTACATACAACAACTGAGACAATATTAGCGAAAACGAGTAAATTTTCTTTTGTAACTACAAAACACAAAACAAAACAGCAACAACAATAATAATGATGTCCAACAATATATTCCCACTAAGTGGCAGTGTTTGCATTTGTTAACTACCAAAGTTCAAATATACACACACACATGCACACACACACCTCACATCCACTGAAACAGAAATGGCACACATATTACCGCTGCGACTATTACTGCTCAGTGTTGTTATGTTGGTGTAAAGCTACTTCTTTTCATATACGTCCTCATAAAACACTGCAAAATATGAACAATTTATAAATCATAATGAACTGACTGAATTCAGGTTTTGCTTATTAGTGTGTATGTTAGTGAGTTTGTAACGAACGAATTGTGCAAAAAAAAAGGTGATATTTCCACTTAAATGACTGACTGGACATTTGTAGCTAGTTAACTTTTAATTTAGACAACGTCTGTCAAATCTACAATCACTTGGTTAATGAACCAAGATTTTTAAACAAAAAAGGGTAATAAAGAATATTTCCATTTTTCGTTTTAAATTTGCAAATGAATTTTACAAAAAATATAGATATTTATAGTACATTCCAGCAAAAACTTTGCTTTTCTGGTAAGCTAGCAGGTATAATTGGAAACAAAAATAAACTATTTATTTTTTGCCTGACTAGTAACTAGTTATTTTTGTTCGGGTTGCGCACAAATTCATGTAGTTATTTTTAGACTCTAGGGGTGCTCAAAAATATGTACCTAAACGAAAATAAAAATAAAAAAGAGAAAAAAATTTGCCGTCTGTGAGATTTGAACTTGGATATAAATTAGCCATTCATTTTTAATGACTAACGTCTAACTCAGTACACCAACTCTTACTTAATTTTCTAAGTGACAAAAACTTTTTTTTGTATAAAATATCTTTTTAGACATTTTATTATAAAAAAAATAACTGCATCAGAATGGGGTTGAACCAACAACCCTCTGGTTGCTTATTCAGCGTTCTAGCCAACTCATCCACCTGATTGCAGTGTTACTATTGAGTACTTATTTATGTAATACCGAGTAAGCAAATAATAATGACGCTTCATTACCGAGAAACTACTTTAATAAGTAGTTGACATTACAGAAAACCAAAAAGTTTTTGCTGGGATACTACCATATATAAGAGTATACCAAATCTACTCGCTTTTTTTTATAATAATTACACAGAGTAACAGTGAAAATATACTTTTGAAATTATCTAGTGTACGTTGTAGACCACATTGAGTAGACTATTATGTCCTTCTTAAAATACACCCTTAAAATCTGAAATTATCGATAAAGATTGAATTTTTACGACTTGAAGGAATAAACAATTTTTTTTTTTTTTTTTTTAATTCAGTTTTTTAACAATTTTTTTTTTTATTTTTTAGCGAATAGAAGAGAAATAAAGCTTACTAAATATAGATGTACTTGTTTACATTATAAGAAATTTTTCTGAAATATTGCAAAAAATATCTGAAAATTGTCTTTTTTTTCTCATTTTTTTTTTTTTTTTCAGCTCCCGCGTAGAGATGTAAACCGTTTAAAAATTTCGCCGGCGGCTGAATAGCAAAAATTTTTGTCGGCGGCTCTGCGCTGAGTTTTTTATCGAATGAAAAAATTTTCCGGCTGAGCCGTTTATTAGAATTTTATGTTAATTACATTTTATAAAAGTTTTATGTTTATTATATTTTATAAAAATATTAAATAAAGGTTAAAAATTAAATAACTAAAAATAAAATAAATATTAATCAAATGATAAACTTAGAATCTATAAAAGTATTTAAGAAAATCCATCATATCTGTATATAAAATTTGTAGGTAAAATATCTTTTTTTAAAAAATAACTTTAAACTTTAAAATTAAAGCTATACAAATTTTAATAATTTTACTGCGAAATAGTATATTTTCAAATTCATTTAGGTAAAAAAAAACTATTTAGCAGTTAAAATTATTTACTTTAATTTTAACATTTTTATTTTAAAGATGATTTTTTAAAACCTTATTTGTTTTGAAGGACGGGCTCATCTAAGTGGTTATTTTTTAACCACTTGGACGAGCCCTTTTGACAGTAAAAGGACTTAGACGACTTCTCTTAACTGAAATACATGCTCCTGCCACAGAAATAATTGCTAAGAACATTTGATTTAACACTTGTACATAAATACGTTAAAATAAAAACTGTAATTCAATGTAGAAAAAATCGGTAGTGGGTTAGCTTTGGCATAAAAAAAGCAAAAAAAATCGACTGAGTCGGAAAAGTTGTCTTAAAATTGAGCCGCCGATCAGCCGAATAACTCAACGACGGCGTAGCTTGCATCTCTGCTCCCGCGGCATTTTTTATATTATTTGATATAAAATCCTTTTTTGGAAACTTATCTAGAATATGCAATACTTACTAATAATGTTCGTTGGAATTATTCGAACAATTATTATGAAAAATTATTCGAAAAATTTTAAAATGGTCTTTTTCGAATAACGAATAATTCGAATGTTTTTATATAGGATATTCGAATGAATGGGATATTTAATTATTTATTTATTTATTTTATTTTATTTTTTTTTTTGTTTTGAATTGCTGTGATTTTATTTGATTTTTTATTTTTTATTATTGATTATTTGATTTATGAAAAAAAAAAATTATTTACAAAAATTTTTCCTAGTGCTAAATTTAAATAAATTCACTTCTGGCAATTTCGCCAACGAAAATTTAAGCTTCTTTAAAATCAAATTTTATAAAAACAAAAGAACAAAATCGACTTAAATCTACTCATTTAAATTTCATTAACTTTTAAGTTAATTTTTAATTTTTTTAATCATAAAAGGCACCTTTTGAAAACAGATTGTTTATAACAATCGATGTTATTCTCTTTCTAAAAGTGGTAATCGTCGTAATGCTGTAAACTATAGAGGTATTGTTAAACCCGCGTACTAGTCCTAAACTATTTGAGCAGATAATGATAGACGGATTAAAATATACGGTTGGAAATCTTATCTCACCTTACCAATATGACCAAGGATAGATCCTCGTCAACGAACTTACTTGAATCGACAAATTTCGTTTTTAATGCTTTTTCTCTACGTCATCAAGCAGATGTTATTTATACTGATTGTAGAAAGGCATTTGATACTGTTAGTCATGATTTTCTTTTACTTAAACTAGATTTAATTGGATTTCCTCCTAAACTGCTTCGTTGGATTTCATCTTGATTTTAGATCTAAGAAGATTTCTGTCATATCTGGTATTCCTCAGGAAAGTCATCTTGGTCCAATTTTATTTGTTTTTTATCTTAATGATTTTCCATCTGCTGTAACTTTTTCTAGAATATTAATGTACGCTAATGATGTTAAATTGTTTTCATCCATTGACAATGCTGCGGATTGTTTTTTTTTTTTTATTACAAGAGGACCTTAATATGTTACTATTTTATAGATCCAGTTTTATTACATATGACTACAAAATAGGATATTATAAATTGGAATTCATCGTTTAACGACTTATGTGTCAGCTTGGATCGCAAATTAAATTTTAATATGCAGATGACTTCTTGGGTAAATAAGGCTAAATCATTACTATGTTTAATAAAAATGATCTAGGGAATTCTTATATCCTTATAATTCTAGGAACTTATATTATTTTTTTAGACTAGTTTTGGAGTATGCATCGATAGACTGGTCCCCCCACTATCGTTGTTATATAGATAGTATAGAGTCGATTCACGAACAATACCCTATATTCACTTTGCGTGGCCTTGGTTGGAATTCAAAAGTGATGTTACTTACCATCATATGAAGATCGCTTGCAACTTATAAATCTACCTTCACTTCGTAAATGAAGTTTGGTTCTTCGAATTACATTTATGATAAAATTCATTAATGGCAAAATTGATTCAGTGAATTTTCTTAAAGATATACGATTTAATATTCCTCATCGGTTTAAAAAAAGTTATATTCCACTAAAATTATATCTATGTTGGTATAATTACGAAAAATTTAATCCGTTTTCTTGTCTTTGCTCACAACTTAATGAACTTTATAATTATTTTAAAATTTTTGATTCTATTCATAAAATTAAACAAATTTTAATACGGGATATATAAGAGTTGCCAAGAGGGTTTACTGGAATTTTCCAACTGCCATCTCACTTAATTCTGATGCTTTCAATGAATAATTTTGTGCTTTGCTTAGATATTTCCGTCTTTGTTCTTGTCTCCATTTCTTTACTCTTCATTGTGATTTCCTCACCTACAAATCAGTCCTATCATTTTGATGATTACTATATTCTTGCTTCAAATAACAGCGGTTCTGATGTCTGCACCTAAAAAATAGCCGTATTGCTTAGATGATTTCTACTATGTCCCTGTCTACATTTTGATGTGTTCCTATTTCAAAATTTAAAATAATCGCCGTTGTTGATGTTATTTTGTTTCCTGAGTTCCTGACTGCAACTACTTATTTTAGTAGTTTCTTGGTAATAAGGCATCATTATTTGCCTACTCGGTATTACATAAATAAGTATTCAATAGTATAATAGCACAGTAATATTGCAATCATGTGAATAAGTTGGCTGGAGCGCTGGATTAACAACCACAAGGTTGTTAGTTCTACCACATTATGAGGCTGTTAGTTTTTTATAACAAAATGTCTAAAAACATATATTTATACTGAAAAAGTTTTTGTCACTTAGAAAGTTAAGTGAGAGATGGTGTACTGAGTAACACGTTAGTCACTAAAAACTAATGGTTAATTTGTGCCCAAGTTCAAATCTCACTGACGGCATACAATTTTTTTGTTTTTTTATTTTCGTTTAGGTACATATTTTTGAACACCCCTAGAGTCTAAAAATAAATACATGAATTTGTGGATAACTCGAATAAAAATAACTAATTATTCAGCCAAGCGTAAGTAGTTTATTTTTGCTTCCAAGTATACCTGCTAGCTTACCAAGAAAGCAACTTTGGAATTTCTGGGAATTTCCATTCTGATTAAGCATTTCCAAATTTGTGTTTGATTTTTCAATTTTATAATAATTTTTTTTAATTATATTCGTAAATAGTTTCTATTATAAATGAAGTATAGCAGAAAATAATTATAATAATAAAAATTAAAGTGCATAAAATTGATTTTTGATTTGGAAAAAGAAGCGCCGCAGTCCAAATTTTTTGTCAAATGTAAATAATATTGGCTTTTTGTGGGAATAAATATAAAAAGTGCTGAAATGAATGATTCAGTAAACATAAAATGAGTATTCGTTAATAAGAAATTATTTTCTTTGTTATTGAAATACTAATATTTTAACATTTTTAAAGCAATTTTAAGAATCAAAAAAGTCTAGAAGCTAAAACAAAAATTTTAAGGACAAAGGCAAAATAAAAATGCTAAATTCAGCCTTAAAAAGGCTAAACTGGCAACACTGCACACGACGTCGAACAAAAAATTTCGAAAATTCATATAGAAAACAACAAATAAATTTGAAATTTATTTGTTTGTTGTTTCCCGTTCCCCAGAATTTTAAAAATTAAATTGATTACTTTTTTTGTTTTTAACAAGTATTTGTTCTTTCTTTTAATAGAGATCATTTTTGGATGAATATTTTTACATGAAAACATAAAATTCGGATTCTCCATATTGTAAATCGAAGGCATTGGTACTATTGTTACTTAAGAATTATAATTTTTCAACAGTCGAATTGAATTTTTGTTAACTGATTTTCTTAGTATTAACATGTTAATGACCAAGGTAATGTCCAGCAGAGATATTTGTATAAAACATTTCTTTTACTATCGCTTGTAATCTAGAATCAAGAAAAATATATTAAAGGATGGTCCGAAGTACTTTTTGTCATCTTCAAACTACAATAACTCAGGAACTAATAAATGAATTCTCATATTTCTTTCACAATCTGACTGATATAAGTCCAAATAATAAGTGTGTATGTGTGTGATATGTGTCGGTGTAGTTGCAGCCAGAATAGGACGAAAGGAAAAAAATAGGATATTTTGGGTAAAAATAATATTTTAATTTAAAATGGAGCCAATATAATACTTACGTAGACATTTGGGAGAAAATATTATATATTTTAATTTTACAATAAATTTGACTATTAAATAGGAAACAGTAATTAGTTATAACTAATTATATATTTGACTAATTGATTATACAATTATATAGGGTTTATGTAGGATTTTTTTATATTTTTTCACCGATATTAAGATATTAAGAGCCACAAAATATTTTTGCACAAAATTTAACTAAAACATATTCACGAGATCACTGTACTATAAATAAAAGTAAATTACCTTAAAAACAAGTAAGAAAGATATAGTCAGTCAATCCCGACCATATGATACCCCACACCATTGTGTATGTCCATCAAAATTCGTGGAGGGGTCTTATATTAGACATGTGAACAATTGTGGACCGATACTTTTACCAAGTGTAAAATAAAATATACGAATACAGAATATTACGTTAATACTAAAATTTATATGAATTTATGTACTATAGGGTGACTCCCGAAAGTAGGCTTATATGGGAACTATGGTAAATTATGGAGCGATCCTCATAAAATTTGTCACTATGATTTCTATTTATATAAAACTTATTTGTGTCGAATATAAATCCAATTCCTTTAGCATTCATTCGCCATTTCGATCCCACGAATATCCTGTTACCAAGACGGCCGATTGGATTTTAATGAAATTTGGTGTAGGCGTAGCAGAGGAGTGTATAATGTTAAGTTTGGAAGAGAGTACAACAAACCCCCCTAGGGGTGGAGCTAAGGGGGCTCAAAGTTAGGTACCTCTGACATAAAAAATGTTTAATCGCTTGCCAAATTTTTGTTTCTCGTCCGATTTGTAGGCCCTGATAAGACATATAAGAAACATGCTTACATGTCCTATTTATCTCTTATAGCTTTCGAGTTATTTACGTTTGAATTTTTAAGCACCATAATTTTGCATGTTCTTGGTCAAGTTTTTTTTTCATATATATACTAGTATTTCCGATTTTATTAGTTTCTTTCTTAATTGGTTCAAAATTAAATTATTTATTGAATAAAAAAAATTCAAGTTGATATCTTTATCGAGTCCAAAATTAAACGATTTTGAATTTGAAAATTGCAAAAAAGATGATTTTTGTGTTTTTTTAGCCGGAGAAGTATATGCACTCTTTTTTATCTAAAATAAAATTTTCTTTAGCAACATATAATAATTTTGCACCTTTCTGGAAGGTAACTTTACAGGGATAACTTTAAGATAAAAAAACAAGCCCAATAACTCAATTGGTCATGGTACATACCCTCCCGAATTCGAGCCATTTTATATGAAAGTTTTGATTTTAGACCATATCTTATCAAATCCCAAAGCACGAATCGACAAGCGGAATATATTTTAAGAATCATTAATATGTTGTTAAAAGTTTCAAATCAAAATCTACGGGACTTCGGAAAAATGTGGATTCTATAGCCAGAACTGTAAAAAATTCCATTTTCGGGAATTTTTATTAGTTTATTTCGAAATTCAGGAAAACCCTACCCCTGATTTAAATTTGGTTAACGCGCTTTTATTTATTTTAATAAGGTCCACATTTTCTGCAAATTTTATTAAGGTACCTTTATAAACAAATACGTTATTACAATTAAAAATTTTGTATTTTCTCCAAAAACCCCTAATTGGGCCTTTTGTTCGGTTTATTTCTAAATAACGAAAGAAATTTTAAAAATGTATATTCCAAATTAAGCTTAGCCTTTAGCATATATAATTTTTGACCTTTGCAAAAAGATTCAAGCCAATATATTGTATATATGACTATATTTTTACAAACTTGCAACTTTTGCCTTTAGATTTGAGTGAATAATTACTTAGAAAATTATGAATATTTCTGTATACTTTTACTAATATCTATACACAAAATATTTTTATAGGTCCAGAAGTGGTAGTGGGCTCCATATAAAGAAAATTAAGTTATCGCATCAAAAGGGATAGCAAAGCGCACTGGTAAAAGCTAGTTTGTTATAAAATTGATTTTCTATAATAAATATTAAAATTTCATAAAAAAAATTTAACTTCATTTTTCTCTAAGTTAATCAGTTTGGGGCGTAAATATTTATTGAAATGTAATTAACTTTACAAACAATTCCATTAAAAATAATTTTTATATAATTAAGGTCAAAGTAAATGTTTAAATATTTAAGTCAAATAAATCAATAATAAACTATAACACTATTTGAACTGTCACGCAATAAACCAATTGTTATACAATCTCTAATTGCCTTATAATTTTTCGAACACCAAATAGTTTTGTTTATTTATTTGAGATATAAAATAAATATGGCCATTAATTGAAAATTAATATTTTAGGTAAAAATAGATAAAATGAATTATCATTATCAGTTAAAAAACAAAAAAAAATCTATAATTTTTTCACTCTCCGTGTAGTGCATTGTTAAAGTCACCCATTCTTTGCAATTTTTAATCACAATGGTAAAAGCTGAAAATTGAAAGCTTTGAAGTTTATGTTTTTGTATTTTATGAGTTTTTGAAAACGTACTTACGTATTTGTTGTTGGAGTTAATGTTGTAGAAATATTTTTAATATATTTTTTTTTTTTAACAGTCTAAAAATGGGAATTTTTTTACTTTTATATAAAAATTGAAAAAGCTTTTAGACGAGCTCAGGTGAAAATAAAAATTTTTATTTTTTTAATGTGTGGCGTGTAAATCCGAAAAAAAAATTTACCGACTTTTTGCGTTTTAGAAGAAAAAAATCTTTTCAAAAAAATTGCTTGTTTTCATAACAAAAACTAAATAAAATTAAAGTAGTAAAAATTTTAAATAAATATTTTATTAACTTAATTATTTGCATTATTTAAGAAGAGAACTATATAAAATTTTCAGAAAATTTTTAGAAAAGTAACCGTAGAGGAAGTTTTGCCATATTAAGTCACTTTAATAGCAAACGTAATTATGAATCCGCGTTAACATGATAGGGTCTTATATGGAAGCTATGGTAATTTATAGACTGATTCTTCTTCTGATTAGTACTTAAATAAGATTTACGTTTACAAAAATTTATATTTATACGATCATTTTTATGGGAATTATGAACGAAAAATTAATTCCAAGAAGGGTTCCTATATAGGAGGTACCAGTCAATTTTGTACCGATCCTCATGAATTTTGGTATTCTGATTTTCGTTTTGAAAAAACACATGTATGATGAATGTTATTTAAAATAAGGATATGTTTAAGATATTTTCGAGCATTTGACCTGTTTTCGAAAAAATGTTAAATTATTGACCCAAAAAAGGCTCAAGTATCAAATTTCACAAAGTTAGCTTTAAAACTGCAACCAGCAGATTAGCAGAAATTATGGATTTTGATGTATGGACAGATGGATGGACAGAAATTCAAAATTTATTTTTTCGATGTACTAATATTATGCATATGTATTGCAATAAAGTTGAAAACAAAGCGTCATACACCTTCCCTGAATTAAGCACAATTTTTGGTGATTCTAGCACATGGTGTGTCATGGGTAAATATCAAAATTAATTAAGAGATTTGATAATACTAAAGAATAAGTGATGTGAATTTAAGGAATTCCTTTAAGGTGTTTCAAAAATTGAGCTAGAATATTCAAAAAGTTGTTTTCCACAATTTCAGGCATTTAGACCCTTTTAGCTGAAATAGTATTGCATGAATTGGTTATAGAGATTAAATCTAATCTAAATTCATTTCCTATGACCTTGCTTTTTAATTGTATAGCATATATTACAGATCTATTAATATAGCTAAATATTTTACTCTTGAATAGATAATTTAATGAAATCGTGCTTAAAATAATTTTCTTTCACCTACTATGGCTCCTTGACATTTTTAAAATAAATGTTCTTAAAAATCAAATATTTCTTTTGTCTAAATAAATACTTAAATGTAAAGCTTTTTACAAGGATACATCAATAAAAAGAAGTTTCTGTGGCATGACTAATTAGCACGATTCTATTTTAAACAAATTGCTATAAAACATTTGCTTCAACTGACCACATGACCGACCTACCAACAGCCAGGCAGTCACCTTCATTCACCTCCCTCTATTAGTGTAATATTTTACCATAGAAAATATGGCATAGGCTTGGAAGTAAAAAAATCTATAAAATCCAATTTAAACAGCAACATGACATGACAATCAACTGAAAAAAGTAGAAAAGAAAAAAATAAACTTTCTATTTTACTCTCAAATGTATAAAACTAAGTCTCATAGAAACACTTCACATATAATATATATATATATATATATATATATATATATATATATATATATATATATATACAATACAAATGCACTTACTAAGTCAGTCAGGTGTCAGAGTTGACTATAATAATATTTAACGTAACATTATGACCTCAAGTTAGTCATCAACACATACATACACATATAGTATATTCTAACACGGAGGTACTAACTAACATCGTTGACCAAGTCTTCTCATTCGCATGTACAATGACACCAAAAAAGACAATAAAATAAAAAGAAAACAGGTAAAATTACAAAAAATAAATATATAGCAAAAGTGTCAAATGGGAGAGCTAGGGGGAAATTATGTACCCATAGATAAATAAATAATAGTAGAAAGAGTGTGTTAAGCACGTTTCACATTTTAACTGTCATTAGTTAAATTATTTAAATTTAACGCGTTTCGTGTTCAACGAACACTAAAACAAAATAAAAGAATACATATACACTCTCAATAAAATTTATATACACACACAAATATAATGACAGTCAAAGTCAACAACTGCCCTGACAGTATTGAATTAGTCATAGTGTCAGGGGCGACAACAATTTATTGTCATATTAGTTAGGGAGTCAGTCAAACTTATATAAATATTATTGTTGGTGTTTGTTACTTTACAGAGTTGTAAAGGTATGTTATGTAAATTAATATATAAAGTTTTTTTTCTATATTTAAATTAAAATCCACTGAACAGAATTTTAACATTAATTGTTTAAAAAGTCTTAAGAACAATATAAATAAAATATAAATATGAACAATAACGTGCAGATTTATTTTAAACACGTCACAGTGGTTTCAAACGCTTTTTTTTTAATAATTCTGTAACTTGTGTAACCGACTTCTGTAACCGAGGTGACCAACTTTGGAGGACTACCCACTCTCCCTCTGTCCTGATATTAAGCTGTGTTCCACCACCAAATCAACTGGAAAGCACCTTATCTCTTACCACCTCAAACATTTTTGTGATATTTTCAACGGTTTACAATTTAGAGAGTTATTTAAAAAACCTGTTTTGAAACCACTAGAAGATAATAACTTTCATTTTTATAACCTAAAATTTAAAAATAAATTACAGTTTGAATATTCCTTATTCAAGTGATACACGAAATACTAACACAGAAATACATGTCTTTAAATAAAAGCATAATTTTAGTACAACAAAATATGTATGTTTTTTATTTCTTCAACACTTTGAAATTTGGTCGCGCAAAAAAAATTTTTTCTGAACTTTAGTTTAGGAGATATATTTAATTAAAGTTAAAAGTGGCAGGCAGTGTATTAAAAACAAATTATATGTAAGATTTAGTCGTGGTTTTAAATAAATATTTTAAAAGAAAATTTGTTGAATACTTTCATTCGAATTACTTACTATGGCGAGCTACGAAAAAGTTGAAAAGGCCAGTTACAAGTAGACCTCCTCTACCTAATACAAATGGAGGCTGGACAAGAAATGATAGTGAAACGGGGAATCTGTTTATTAGTCATCTAAAGAATGTGTTTTCCCTAAATTTATCAGATGACATAATGGAGTTGTCACCTATTATACCCCTTTTTAGAGCAGTTGAACCCCTTTGTTTTGAGATTCGAGAGATCAGCCTTGTCGTTCTGTTGATTTAAACTCCAAAAAAGCACCTGGTATTGACAAAAACAGTAACAATATGCTTTTGGAGCTACCCCGGATAGCAATAAGAATAATAATTTTTATTTTTAATTCTATATTACGCCTTGAATATTATCCACCAGAATGGAAGGTCGCATTGGTTACAATGATACCTAAGCCCGGAAAAGAGCACACTAAAGTAGAATCGTATAGGCCTATTAACCTATTGTCTGATATACCAAAGCTCTTTGAGAAGCTATTAATGAAAACTTTGAAACCAATAGTGAATCTTTTCGATTGTGTTCCAACACATCAATTTGGTTTTAAAGAAAAACATAGCACCATAGAACAAACTAACAGACTTATAAATGTTATATCTAAGATGTTTGAAGAAAAGAAATATTGTTCTGTTCTCTTTATTGACATTTCTTAAGCCTTCGATGAAGTATGGCACGAAGGATTATTTTATTTAAAATTAAACAATATTTACCCACAAATACGCATAAGCTGCTGGAAAGCTATTTAACTCATCGAAAGTTTGTTCTTCAAGAGGGAGACTTTATAAGCTCACCACAGTCCATTGAAGCTGATGTACCCCAAGGCAGTATACTGCGTCCCTTTTTATATTTAATATACACTTCTGATATGCCAACTAATAGTCGAACCCATATATCAACATTTGCAGATAACACAGCTATTCTAGTTCATGAAAATCCCCAAGAAGCATCCAAACTCTTGCAAGATCAAAAAAAAATGGTTGAAGCAATGGAGAATAAAAGTGATTGAACAGAAATGTATACATATTACCTTCATGTTGCGGAGAGATTCGTGGCCCCCAATCCTGATAAATAATCATATTATACCCCAAAAAAGGAAGTAAAATATCTTGGTATTCATCTAGATCGACGGCTTACGTGGAAATCGCATATAGTTACAAAATTAACCCAAATGAAGTTAAAATCTCTTTAAATTAACTAGCTTATTGGTAGGAATTCAAAATTAAGTGTAGACTGCAAACTATTGAACTATAACTCAATTATAAAGCCAATATGGTGCTATGGTATTAAGCTGTGGGGCACGGCCTCAGCTTCAAATTTTGAAAAGATTCAAAGACTGCAGTTCCCTGGTATGTGAAAAATGAAAACATTCACAAGGACTTTAATGATCCTCTTGTCAAAGATGAGATAAAAAAAACAAGTAGAATTGTATTTGAGGAAGCTTGAAGTACACCTTAACCAACTTGCTCGAAACATAATGAGAAGCGATGGCTACAACCGTTTGAGAAGAAGGAACACAACAGACCTCCGCCTAAGCTAAACCCTTTGATTACATATAGTTTTTCGTCCGGCAGTGGTTGGACTTAATATAAATTAAGATCACTTAATTTTGTGAAGATTCAATAAATAAATTTAGATGAAAAAAGAAACAAAAACTTGCAAATAAGAAAAATAAACAGGTTTTTTGCTCTCCTGAAAAGTTGAGTATTTCAAGATATAGGATTTTGAATATAGTTCCACGATATACTAAATTTAGCAAACATTTTAAACAGTTATATTAATTGAAATTATGCTAAATTTTCACGCAATAGTTTTTGATATGTTAGCTCTGCAGTTAATTAAAAAATTTATTAAATTTCAAAATTTTTTCAAAAATGATTTATGATCTGCACGTATTTTAGCATTTCCCACAGTTAGAATTTGTTAAAGAACAACAACTTTAGTCCGAATATGAAGGCGAGAAAAAATAATAGAGAAACATATTATTTAGTGACGAAACCAAAGAAGTGTCCCCCGCCCTAAAGGGAAAAAAATTCCTCGTTAAATTCACAAAGATGAGTGTTTAACAATGAAGAGGGAACATGAAGTTTTGGTAATGCTTTTAATGGAATGGTGTTGGTCCTATTTATCGCATTAATAATACAATGAACTCAGATGGGTACAGGAACATATGGAAATTGCTATATTTTCATATGCCAGAATAATGTCCGCGTTTTAAGGTGAAAAGACTGTTGAAAGAAATTTTTCAAAAATAGAGATGAATTGTAGGTGAAAACATAAAAAATGTGGTATCAATTTTCCATTGGAAACTTATCAGAAGTTTATGTCTAGTATGCCCAGACGAATGCAAAAAGTTGTCCACAATAAGGATGAATGTACAGGATATTAGTTCTTGTAAAAATTATAATTTAGTTTACTTTTATAACTATTCGTCCTACAAATCCTAACAGAGTTAGATTTTAAAATTTCTATCAGGGAGCGGAAATAGTCAGATATACATATAATTTCCTAAGCATGTTTTCTCTTTTCAGAGCTTTCCGAAGATCCCAAAGGTTATAGGAAATTAAAATTCGGCTTACTTATTTAGATATTTGCTCTATAAATCCTAACGAAGCCAGATTTTGAAATTTCTATCAGGGAGCGTAGATATCTATATATAATCTCCAAAGCCCGTTTAGTAGCTCGATGTGGAAAATTAAAATTCGTCTTACTTAACAGGTTTTAAAACTTCTATCAGGAAGCGGAGATACACTGATTTATTTTTTTATTTTTTTGTAATATTTTTAAAATTCAGTTTTGGTTTTAATAAGTTTAAATTTGTTATACTCATTCTTTGCTCTCCAAATCTTATCAGGAATTGATTTTGTATTTCTAGAATTTATACCGATTAATTTATTTGATATCTTCTTTTTCTTTTGTTTTAAAAAGTTTACCTTTTAATAGTTTAAATATTTAATTATAACAGATTAAAATCTTTCAATTTCGATTAGGGAGAGGAAAAACGTCGAAAAGTTGTTCCTAAATTTTTCAAAAAGATTTTTAGATTTATTTGTGCATTTTTTTCACTATTATATTGAAATTTTTCCTGGCATTCGCAGACTTTTGTGTTGGTTTTTTTAACAAAAACTGAACTTAACTTTTTAATTTATGTATTTTTCTTTTAAACGTACCTATTATTATGACCAACAATGTAATTGTCAAGTTAACATAGAATGCAATATTATTTATGAATTGTTTTTTTTTTTTTTTTTTTCTTATTTATGAATTGTTTCTTTTTACTTTCCTAATTAATAAAAATAAGTATGAATAGAATTTTTTATTTTTTAATGAACGAAATCTGTCATTTTCTTCTTTATATAAAGCGAATTTAGATGTATCTATTATATTGAGCAGATGTGTAATAATGTTGCTGGCTAACTTTGTTACTTATTTTTCTACAGGCTGTAAAAAAATATACAATAGTTATGTTTCCGTACCATAAAAAAATACATATAAATAAATAAAAAATTTAATAAACAAAATACAGGCAACAACTATTTTTTCTCGTCGAATAAATAATAATATTGAAATATTTTCCTGAATGAATTTATAAACTAAAGCTTTTAATATAATGACTGATAAAAAAAATAAATAAAAAACTGAGAATATATACAACACAACAGGCAGCATTAAAAAAATTATTCATACATATGTATGCATGCATGTATGTATGTGTGTGAAAAATAAATGGCAACAACGATATAAACATTGTTAGTACCGTTTATGTAATCGCCATTGTTAGTGACACAGTTAAATACTGTTTCCGCTTAACTGCAGACAGACGATTTATTTTATAGCCACAATGGGGAAAAAAAGAGATGTCTTTAATTTCAGCCAATAAAAGTGATTATTAGAGAATATAAATATCAAATATTATTTTAATTTTAGTATTAAAATAAGAAATATTTGTTGTTAAAAAAAAAAAAACTAAATAAAATCCATTACATTTTTAATTAAAATTTTGTTATAAAATATGAATTCATTAGAGTCGAAATTAAACAACGAAATTAAATATTTTAAGTTATGAACATTTTTTAGGTTATAAAATATTAAAATTCTTGTTATTATTAAACTAAGGTCACACTTGGCAAATATATGATTAAAATATATATATATATATATATATATATATATATATATATATATATATATATATATATATATATATATATGTTTGAAATAAATAATTGACATCGCACCTTGGTTCCAAAAATTTTTTTAAAATAATTCTGTCACTTGTGAACCGTTAAATATATCTAAATAAAATTTCACATGGTCATACCTGAGGTGTATACGAGTTGACTTGTAGGAAGGAGCACAGATCCCGAACGCTTCACGGAGGTAGAAGGTAGACCTACAAAGTTGGCCATCTAGGGTATGTATTTTTTTTAAATTCCCAAAAATTCATTTATCATTTAAATGTAAAAGAATCTGACATATAGATAGTCCTTCTAAATCTCTAAAAAGGTACACGCAGAGAGAAAACATGGTCACAGCATTATCACTATAACAATGAGAATATATTCATTGTTAATTTTCTTAAATTTTAATAACTCTGTGTTCATGATAACAACATTTTTATTTAAATTTTATTATATAATGTTTACACTCAATAAAAATTTTAATATTTATAAGTTTTTAAATATATTTACTAGAATAAAATTTTATTAATATGAAAAATATCATTACTTCTACAACCATTAAATATTTGCAGCCTTTTTCCTTGTTCTTAAACCATTTTCTGTTCTTAAACCATATATTAATATTATTATTCACATGAAAATAAAATGTTTCAAATAAATATAATACTTATCCTTTTCACAAACTTAGTGGAAAAATTCAATACTTGTTTGTTTCTAAATATATTTTGTTTTTAATGTTTGTTTGTTCATTGTAATTTTCATTTAGTTTATATATGAATAAATATAAATAGACAAGGTTTAGTTATATTTCAGGCAATATAAGATATTGATGAACTACCATTAAAAACAACTTGCATTTGAATCACATATGGTGGTACAAATGAATATATTTAATGAACAAATAATATGTAAATATTTTTCTTCTCTATTATTCGCAATAAAAAATTTCTAAAAATAATAATTTTTTATTAATACGTTTTATTTTAATCTATGATAAGGTGGAATAATAATATTATAAAATGCAATCATAATATGACAATGTGGTATAATAATATAATAAGTTAGAATAATAATATAATAACATCAAATCATAAGCTGATAGAATGGAATAATGATGTAGTAAGATTGTTCAATTATATGTTAAACTAGAATCATAACATGAAAAAACAAACCAAAACATCAGACACAAAGTGGAATCATAACAATTATTACTTATAGTCATTTCTATTTTTAGCTGTTTAAGAAATATTTAGGTCAAAGCAAATTTTGTCCTTATTTTTGACCTCGTTTCTTTTAAGTTTTTTAAACTTTGGGGTCTTAATTTGGTTCCTAAAATTGTTTAAAAAATTGTTCCATTAGATTTCCGATAAATGTTTATATAAATCTGAATTTGGAACTTAAAAAAATGTCACATTTTTGGCGCTATATCTATCTGATAAATGTTTATATAAATTTGAAACTTAAAAAAAATATCACATTTTTGGCGCTATTTTCCAAAAATATTTCTTTTGTTCTGGACTATAAAATATTTTTAATGGTTTCGATAGAAGTTCCCCAAACCCTAACCAAATTTTGTTAATTTAAAAAAAATATATATATTTTCTGTAAAATTCTCAAAATTAAAAGCCGAGATCAATAAAAAAATTATTCGATATATACCTCAATATGATAGTTAAAATAACAAAAAATATTCTCTGAGCCACGTTATTTATAACAGCTGGGTGATCATTTTAACGAAAAAAGTTAATTTTTTAAAAAAAGAATTCCCCAGATTGGGATTTTAAATATTTTGGTACGAAAAAAGTGGTAATATTTTTAATGTCTTTATTTCAGAACCAGTCTGTCTATATTGCACCAAAATTTCATTGTAATACGTTTGCTTGTTTAAATTTTATTGAGGTCCAAATATTAACATTATTTCTCAAAAATATACTTAAAATCTAAATTGTATATTTTTCAGGTCCTACATTTTTAATAACTGGAGAATGTTTTAACGTTTCCTATGATACCAAATACTTTTACAAAATGTTTATACTTTCACTTGAAAACTACACAAACCCTTAGATTTTTACACAAATTTTTATTACTCATATTGCAAATTTTATGTTAAAAAAAAATACAAATATGTTAATACATTTATGCAAATGACTTATATGGCATAAAAATAAATAATAAATTTTTTAATTTTGATATAATATCCCAGCAAAATTAAAAAGTCACTTTTAGGGAAGTACTTTTTCACTACTTCCAAAGTTTCAGTAAGTGTACGGTTTCTTGCGCTTAAGAAGTTATATAAACATCATCCAAAGATGTTATTAAAAACCGATTCAGATAAATTTTTCTGATATAGGACGTTGAGAATTTACGAATATTTTATTTTATTTTTATATAAAAGCTAAAAGTAATTTTCTTGAATTGATAAAAAAGTACATAAAAAAATCAATTTTACATGACATTGTGAACATAACTCAGTAATTGGGTATCAAAAAAGGGAAAATCTTCCAATGACAAGCCTATCTTAAAATCTATGAAAATGATCTGAATTTGCATTATTTCTGGATCATAAGTTCAGGATCTTTTTAACTTCTTTGGATGTTCTTTTTTATGTGATATAAATAAGTTATTCTTTTTTATTTTTTGTTATTTGAAACTTTAGAAAATATATTTATTACACATATAAGATCATCATAAAGTTTATTGCATTTCCTTGAAGCAAGTAATAAACATTTAAATACATTTTCCTTAAATTTAATTTTCCTTAAAAAATTCATAAGAAATTCTTCACATTTGGTGTCTTGCTCCCTCTTTAAAAAAAAAAAAAGAAAAACTTTGTTTGATTTTTCTTTGAATTGGAGGTGTTAAAAACTAATAAGCATACAAAACTCAGCAACACGACACGCGCTTATAATTTTATACATTTATTCTTAAGAAATTTTCATAAATTATGAATATATTGTTACTTAAAAAATATCATTGTATGTAAATCATTTATGCATACATTATGAAAATACATAAACATTCACACACATTTACTTATACATATGTATGTGTATATGTGTATATATGTATGTATTTACCCAGCGGTAAAATTTTTAAGGCCTCCATTGTGCAGGTCTTCTAGAAGGTCTATTTACACATTCTTTAAAATGCAGTTGCTTATAATAACCCGCCTTCTATAGTACGGCCTTTAAGAATACTTCATCCTTGCCTTCTAAAATATCTGATAGAACTTCCTACCAGTGTTGCCAGGAGATGAGAAAAAAAGAGACTAAAATGAACTTTAAAAAATGTCAAAAAAGGCTAACTGCTCCAAAAAATAAGGCCAGAAAAAAGTTATTTTTTTTTCTTAAGTTATTTTTTTATTAAAAAAAAAGTTATTTTTTTTTCTTAAGTTATTTAAAAAAAAAAATATTAAATTTTTATTAAAAAAAATAACTTTTTTTCATTCTCTTTATTTTTTCATATTATTTTTTAAAAATATTTTAATAAATTTATAAATAAACCATAAAACGGCTGCCCGCAATATAACCCAATAAAAACTCACCCAAAAAATTTCTATACATATTTGGTTTATATTTCATATGAAAAATTATTCAATATTTTGAATTGGTTTTTCGTCCCTTTTGGACTAAACTCAACAAAACCTTTTTGGCTCTGGGTAATATCAAATACTTATTAAAGCAGTGTCTTGGTAATGAGGCGTCATTATTACTTGCCTACTCTATATTACATAAATAAGTACTTAATAGTATAATAGCACAGTAATATTGCAATCACGATGATCAGTTGACTAGAACCCTGGATTAACAACCGGAACGGAAGATTGTTGTTTCAACCGCATTCTGATGCTGTTAGTTTTTTTAAGATATTTTATGCTAAAAAAAGTTTTTGTCACTTAGAAAATTAAGAGGGAAATGGTGTAATTAGTAAGTGTTAGTCGTTAAAAGCGAATGATTAATTTGTGCCCAAGTTCAAATCTCACTGACGGCAAAATTTTATTGTTTTTTTTTAATTTTTATTTTCTTTTAGGTACATATTTTTCAGTACCCTAAAAATAACTACATGAATTTGTGGACAACTCGAACAAAAATAACTAGTTATTCAGGCAAAAAATAATTAGTTTATTTTTGTTTCCAATTATACCTGCTAGCTTACCTGGTAAGCAAAGTTTTTGCTAGGAATTACCAGTTTGATTAAGCGTTTCAAAATTCGTTTCAAAATTAATTTTTCATATTTATATATTTTTTAAATTATATTCGTGTTTATGGTTAATGAAGTATATTAGAAAATAAATATAAAAATCGATAAAATTAGTTAAGTGATTTTTGATTTGAGGAATGAAGCATATGTAAATAATGTAGACCACTTATGTGTAAAAATATACAAAAATGCTTAAATGGATGATTCTGTTAAGATAAAATGAGTATTTAAATGACAATATAATATTTTTTTCTTTGTTGCTGAAATACTAACAATTTAGCGTGCTTAAGGCAATTTTAAAAATTAAAAAGGCTAGAAAAGGAGCAAGAAACTAAAACGAAAATTTGGCCTTAAAAAGGCTAAACTGGCAACACTGATTCCTGCTTCCCTTCTTTTAGAAGGAGAGTAAGAAATTGTATTTTTTAATATATTTTGTTTTTAAGCAAGATACTACAACGTCTTACTTCTTTTCTCTTAGAAGGGAAGTAAGAATATAACCTTTTTATGCTTTAAGCAATAACAAAACTATTCAAAAGCATTACAAAAACAAGATCAAATTAGGACAAAATAATAACAATTCATTTGGTTATATTAAAAGCTTCGTTTGGTCTTTTAGGAGGACTGCGTGGGGTAGAGAATGTGAGGAGGGCTCCCTGCTCTGAAAAAGGCCTTCTGGAAGGTACCTTTACCCCTCCTTTTTACCGCTGGGTACCAGTGTTGCCAATTTAGCCTTTCTAAGGCTAAATCTGGACTTTTAATTTTGCTTTAAGCCTAAAAATTTTACCCCAAAAAGACTAAAATTTTATTACTTCAACAAAGAAGAAAATAATTTCATATTTACTATTAATATTTTATTTATACAGAATTAATTCACACAAAAATATCGAGATTATTTATATTTACCTAAAATTTTCATCTGCGGCGCTTCAATCTCCAAATAAAATATAACCCCACTAGTTTTTTGGATCTACTTAATCAATTACACTATCCTAGTCGTAAATTTTAACAAGCTGGGCACCTCACTGGTGAAGCTAATTCGAGTTTGCTGAATTTAATGGTGGCAGACGTTTTTCGAAGTTAGCGATTGTATTCGCTTAAACTTTATTATGGAAGTAGCACAAATTATAGAAAATTAAAACTAAACGGGATATTATTTATGTAAATTAAACTATAAGACAATTGAATATTTACTTCAATCATAAATTAAATCAATTTCAGGCCAATTTTTAATGTATTTATATTTTTATTTAAAAAATTGCTCTTTGGTAACATACGGAATTATAGTATTATTTTGTGTTAGTTTAAAGTTTTGTAATTTTGCGTTTAAAATATATTTGATAACAAGAACTCATGATCCTATTTTTCAATAGAATTTTAGTTGCTTATTTTGTTTCAATTTAGCAATTAAATTATTAAATTTTGGCAAAAAAAAAACCTAATTTTTCTAAACCCTCTTTTAGCTTTCCAAAATCAAATATCTCAAAAACGAACATTAACTTTAAAAATGGTTAAGATTCAGCGCCATTGACTTAGTTTTACCCAATGTTTGCCCATAATGTTAAAAAAGATTTTTGCGCAAAATTTTTTTAAGTTTTTTCTAGACGAGCACACAAAATATTAACATTTTTAAAAAATAAAATATTAAGTATTTTATTGGTTTTTCAAAAAATCCCATAGAGAAGTACTTAAATACTTTAGATGGTAATACATAGATTTTATATTTGATTTGGTTTTTATTTTTCTTTCAATATTTTTTTTTTTTTTTTTTTTTGTTTTTGTTTATTTTATTTTTCAATGTAAACTTTTTTATTTTTGTTAATGTGCAAAAAACGTTTTTAATACATATGAAAATCAAATGTTTTTGAATACTTTAAAAAAATTAAAAATACCATTGATATTTTGAAAAACTCATAAGTACTTTTTTTCATAATCCAACAATTTGTGTTTAGACGATAAAATTGTATTATAATATTCGAATTTTTGGCAAATTTTAATAATAATATTAATAATATTAAAATAAAATATTTATGAATAATAAAAAAATAATAAAATTCTTATAAAAGTAAAAAATCACCCAAAAATTTTTAAATGTTGTCGGAAAGGAAATATAATTTAAAAATGACGAAAACATTGAGTAATTTTTTATATCAAATATGTATAACCCATGTATATATATATATATATGTAGATATATAAAAAACATATATAAATATATAAATATATAGATATATAAATATATATCCTTTCAGCAATTTTGGTATTGAAATTCAGCAAGATCGGTTCATAAATGACGGAGATATGTGTAAAAAATTTTTGAGGTTTCTGAATTTCAATAGCAAAATTGCTGAAAGGAGTTCCGATGTATATATATTATATCGGTGGGTCTCATAAACGCCATTTTAACCGACAAACGAACGAACGTCGTCCTATCGATATAATTTCGTACAAGGATCCAGAAAATATAACATTTTTTGGTCTCCGACGAAAATTGTGGAAATTACAAAAGGAATGATAAAATTGTATATGCTTTTTACACCTGTGATTTAGGGTATTATAATATACACATAATATATTTAACGGTGTCCATCAATCCATCCAACAATTTTTAATGCAAATATTCTAATTAAACTACAGCTCACAATTTAATGGAATTGGGTACATATTTTTTTCAAGATTTACTCTAGTGTAATTGTTTGAAATTGTATTAAAAGTGTTTTTCCGAAATTTATTTTTTTCAGTTTCTATTTAAATGAAAATCACGATACCAAATTTTCTAAATATTGCATAGCCATTTTCCTGGAGTACAATTACATTTTCCTTTTATAACTTGGAAGATACCTCAACTTTTTTTCCAAAAATAAATTCCAAGGACAAAAAAGCTTTTGTAAATGCCATTTTTTTCTATTAAAAAAATTTTATTTGGGATTTGTTTTACGTTTATATATTTATGAATAACTATAATAATACAGAAAAAATTTATTGCATTAAATTTTCCAATTAACATTGCTGTTTGATTTTATATCAAAATTTAAATAAATGACAAATTAATTCGATTATTTTTCCGTTGATTATAAAAGTTTTCAAAAAAAAAAAAAACTAAAATAAGTACCCAGACATTTGGAAAAAAAAAATCATAAAAAAATAAAAAATATATATTTCTGTTTACGAGCAATAAATTTACATATTTTATAAGATTTCGTGGAAATGAAGTAACTTGAACGTAGTTTGTTGCAGGAACTACATATGGGACAGTTATGTAGATATGTAAAAAAATATATAACTTTATTTCATACTAGCATATAAGCCTGGCAATGCCAAAAAAAATATTGTAAAAATAAAAATATGCACAAAAAAATCAAAAAAAAAAGTACATGAACAACATTTTGACGCTTTTACTCCCCTTAATCGAAGGTAAAAGCTTTGAAGCCGTCAGAATTTGGTGGATGATAAAAATAATTAAAGTAATAAATAGCAAACTTTTTAAAGCAAAAAATAATAATCGGTGTAAATGTGCTCCTCGATCGAAATGCTAAATCAGTTTCCGATAAGATTTGGAGAGCAAACAATGAATATGGCAAATTTAAAGTTCTTAAAACTAAAAGTTACTTTAAAAAATGTTACGTAAAATAAACAATAAATCGACGTATTTCCGCTCCCTGATAGAAATTTTAAAATGTGGCTCCGTTAGAATTTGTAGAAAGAATAGTTTTATATAAATAATCTGAATTTTACATTTCTGGGGCTTGAAAAAACTTTGGAAAAATAAAAGGCTTGGGAAATTATATATAAGTCCACGTATTTTCGCTCCCTGATAGAAATTTAAAAAGTCTGGCTTCATTAGGATTTGTAGAACCAATAGTTTTATAAATAAGCTGAATTTTAATTTTCTACGTTGTGCGCGAGCTTCAGGAGGCTCTGGAAAGAGAAAGCATGTTTAGAAAATTATATATAAATCCGCGTATCTCCGGTCCCTGATCGAAATTTTAAAAACTGGCTGCGTTAGGCTTTGTACGATGAATATTTTTATAAGTAAGCCGAACTTTAAATTTCCATATCGTAAGGGTTAGGAAATTATATATATAGAACTATTGTTAAAAGTTTCGGTGATTTTGCACGACATCATCACGACGATGATTCTTTAATTAGCTTCTGATACATGTAGATGAACAAGAGAATTGTTGGAAGGTAATTCTAGCATTATTCGTTGTCTGTAAGTAATTATAGGCACTTTTAGATCTAATTTGTTTCATCTTTTATCTAGAAGCAGTGATGAATGTCGCGGCTTAATGTAAGAAGAACATACCATACGATTTTGAATAACATTAGCAATGCCAGGAAGCTACTACTGAAGAACCGAAAAGATAAAAGAATAATATAAAACAATGTCTTTGTTTTATATTCTTCTTAGAGAAGTTTTTCATGAAGTAATATATATATATATATATATATACTTATTTATTTAAATTGTAAAAAATGTATTTATTTTCAATCAATTATTTGGTTTATTCAATCCTCTACTTTATTGAATTAATTACATTTTTGCAATTAATTAATTATTTGATTCATTTAATTAATATATTCATTAAAATCTGCACTTTTTTCAATTACTTATTTAATTAAAATTCTAAAAGTATTTAATTGGAAAAAAAATTATTTTATTTTTGCCAATTATTAGTAATTCATTTTGGTGAGAGGGGCAAATTTAATTATTATTATTATTATATTTCTTTATTGAATGAATCATTTTGGTAACTAAAATCAATTTTTTACTTTCTCCTGTGTAATTAGTTTAAAATTTTTTGACATAAATCGACAGCCCTTAAAAAGTATATGTCAATAAAAATAAAATAACTTTAATTAAATTTTCAACCATTTTCAACAATTTGGGCTCAATCTATCTTTTGAAAAAAAATTGTAATACGAAATACTTACATCTAGTTACATCTTGGCCTTTTATAAATCCTTTAAAAGTCAGCGATAATCAATTCATATGTGAGCTTTATGAGATACTCCAAATGAAACGTTACAAAAATCTGATTTATACGTTATTATAGGTGATTTCAACAGGGTGTATACAACACCAAGATGAATATACATATATATATAAAACAAGGCTGTCAGATATGGCGGTTTTTCGCCGAATGTGCTTATTTTGAAGTGCTTTTGGTGACTAAAATTTTGGTTTGGCAATATGGCGAATTTTTTAAGGATTTATAAAGAAAGTGGCGATTTATTTGGCTAATTTTAAAAATTTTATAAAAAAGGTATTTGCAGAGAAAAAAAAAAGTTACGTTTTCTTACTAGCAATCGACTATTATAAGTATAAGCTTATATGATCTGATAATTTAAAAATTTCATCAACATAGATTGGGAAATACCACCTACAAAATATACTTTACTTTACAATACCCATAATGGGTTCAAGTGATGACGATCTGGTTCAATTTAGTTGAAACATGCACGATTTTAATATTAGTGTGTCATTCGAGTTCATGAGTTAAGGAAAATTCAATGAAACGAATGTTTGTAATAAACACATGTATGTTTCATAATTTGAAAACGATTTCAATTTTTCGAAAGCAATTTTTTCATAGGATTGAAAAACTAATTTATTATTTAAATAAAAATTATATTTATTATTTGCTAAATTTGAAAATAAGTGAATATAATAACTTTTGGATAACAGTAAAATAATATTTTTCCATAATGAAGAATAATTTCAAATTTAAAACTTCATTAAGAATGAATTTGATTGTACTATTGATTTAGAAATTCTGAAAATGACAACTACTTTAAACCACATCAATTTATTTTTGCTGGGTACTAATCTTTTGATCATTTGTTTTCAATCATTTAAAAGTTTAAGAGAACAAACGTTGTTATAATGGGTGATTCAAGTAGAGATACTTTTTTCAATAGCCTTTTTTTGACAGATCACGTGTGAGTCGTGTCATGTTGTCATGTTATTTTTGTTTAGTATTGTTTGGCATTTCATAATGGAGAGACTTACGCCTGATCAACGTTTACAAATCGTTCAACTTTATTACGAAAATTCACGTTCTGTGAGGAATGTGTTTCGTGCACTTCGCTCAACTTATGGTCAACATAATCGGCCTACTGAGCGTACTATTCGCAACACCATCACCCATTTTGAGACCCAGCATTCATTATTAGATAATATTCGAACAAATAGACCACGTCCATCACGCTTTGAAGAAAATATAGCGGCCGTAGCTGAGAGTGTACACGAAGACCGTGGAGAGTCGATTCGGCGCCGTTCGCAACAACTCGGACTGACGTATGGAACGACTTGGTATGGCGCAAAATACAGCTTGTGCAATAACTGACGACACCCGACCATCCCAAGCGACATCGCTTCGCTCTATGGACTCTCGAAAAGTTCCAAGATGATCCGACGTTTTCGAGGCAAATTTTTTTCAGCGATGTGGTCCATTTCTGGCTCAATGGGTATGTAAACAAACAAAATTGCCGCATTTAGAACGAAGAGCAACCTGAAGAGATTCAAGAACTGCCACTTCATCCAGAAAAAATAACGGTATGGTGTGGTTTGTGGGCCGGTGGAATCATCGGTCCATATTTCTTTAAAAATGATGCCGGTGCGAACGTAACCGTCAATGGCGACCGTTATCGTGCCATGATAACCGACTATTTGAAGCTCGTGATCTCGGCGACATTTGGTTTCATCAAGACGACGCCACTTCCCACATATAATTTCACGTTTTGGGCCGGTCAATTGGCCACTAAGATCGTGTGATATCACACCGTTAGACTTTTACCTGTGGGGATATGTAAAGTCTAAAGTTTATCCGGACAAACCCGCTTCGATTCAGGCCTTGGAGGAAAATAAATGCCAAAGAATGTTCTTTCAAATGATAATAAACATTCCCCATTAAATTTGAATTTTCTGTGTTTTTTCTTTAAAAAAGTAGAGAATCTCGAAATGGATCACGCGGTACAATGTTAGAATCAAAATAACGTTTTTCTTGGCCACTTGGCCACTTTTTTGCCCTTTTTTAAAATGGAAATAAATGGCGACTTTTTAAGACTATGTGCTAAATGACGAAAAAGTATGTTGTTTGAAACATCTCGAACCACTATATATTAATTTCAATGAATTAATTAATTATTTTGAGATTGTTTCACAATGTTATAAAAAAAAATACGGAGAACTCATAAATGAACTCAAACTGTTAAAAACTGAAGCTAATGATAAATTTTATGAACAACTACTTAAAATATCAAATGCCTAATCTTTTTGGACCGGATTGGAAAGTTCAAAAAACAAATTCCATGTATATTTAATTTATATTTTTACTTTGCCTCACAACAGTAAGTCGGCGGAACGTATTTTTTCTAATTTATCACTTTTTTTAAATCAAAAAAAAAATTACCTACAAATATTTGAATTATTAAGGATTTTTACACTTTTTTACACAATCACACTCTATTTTATAATTTTTTGCACATTTTGCCATTAGCACACTTCTATTTTAAAAATGGGTCCAATTCGCACAAAATACAAAATTTATTTTTTTTTTTTATTAATTTTTGACAATTTGTTTTATAAATAAAAATGTACAACAGAGTTTCAATTTTTAGTATTGAAAATTCAAACAAATTGAATTTTAAAATATTTTTATAGAACTCTGTGTGAATGGAAAAAATAAAAAAGCACCAACACAATTAAATTTTTGTTACTAACACATACTTAAAGTCAGGTACTTTTTCACTAACACACTCTTAAAGTTAGATACTTCTGCCAAAGTGTAGGACTATTTGATATACTTTGGTTAGAATTATTATTTTTTAAATAAATATCAATAAATTTTTAAAGGTGTTACCCTAAAATGGGGATATATATTTGTATGTGTGCTCGAAAAATGTATTTTAAATTATAATTTAATTTTCTATTTAATTATTATTATTGACTTTGTTTAAGCTTAATTTTCATATATAAATTATACGAATTATTAAAAATTAAATATCTGTAAAAATTACACTTTTGTGATTTTTTTTTTTTTATTTTTTCTTTAAAAAAACTAAATCAGATTTAAATTTGACGATTTTTGGCGATTTCTGATTTGAATTTGGCAACAGAAGCTCAAAAAATATAACAATCCTGGTACCAAGTTTCAATCAAATTTGAAGTTTTTAAATATTTCCAATATTTCAATAAATAACAATATATAAAATTAGATTAAAAAATTAATTGAAATTTAAACCAAAACCAATTATTCTAGTTAACTAATATTATCGTTTTGGTGATTGAAACAAAATCAAATAAAAATTTAATTAATATAAGCAATTTCGTAATTGAAGTCCACTTTTTTTCTGTGCATAATATGAAGATTGACATATATTTTCGTCTTCGCATCTTTTATATCCTATTGAGAGTCACAGATAAACACATATGAGCTTCATGAGAAATTCGATGTCAAAGGTTACAAAAATCAGATATGTAGGTGATTATCTGTGATTTAATGCTAAGACGAGACTATATGCCAAAGTTCCTTTTTCCCAATTAAATTTTTAAGCTTTCAATTTTTTTGGTCAAATTTTACTTATATTGTGTTATTTAAATAAATAATTATATTAAAATTCGTGCATTTTTATTGAAAGAAGGATTTAATTAATTATAGAATGGAGAATTAATAAAAATCTTAATTAATTTTAGGCAAACATTCAATCATGTTTATAAATTATTTGATAAGAAAAAATTTAATTGAAATTCAAGCCAAAACCAATTATTCTAGTTAATTAATGTTATCATTTTGGTGATTGGAGTAAAATCAAACAAAAATTTAATTAATATAAGCAAATCCGTAACTGAAGTTCATTTCTATTTGTATAAGTCATAATATTTAAGAAGTTCTGTATAATTTTAAAAACTTCTGTCTAAATAATAATTTTTCTTTTTTTAGAGTACCTTTAAAAATTGCTCGCACTGCCTACTACTTTATGCTTTCCAAGGCATAACTCATTTGTTATATTCATTTTCTGTCTTTCTGCCTCTCTCCTGTTTTATTATGTATGCATCCATAATATATAAAATAAATTATAATAAAAAAAAAAAAAAAATGCCAAATATTTTTGTAGAAGACAATGGACAAAAAACAAAAACAAAAAAAAACATGCAAATATTTTATTTTTTACATAATTGTTGTCATACAATATTTTTTTTTTTTAATTTGTATGCAATATAAAATGCTAAGAGACAGATAAATAATACAACAACGAAAATAATAGCAACAAAATTGTAAATTGATTTCAGTTCATAAACTGTTTTTCTACTCAATATTGTCATCAACTACAACTATAAAATATTGTCGTTAAAGCAACACATCCTTTTCAACGTTCACAACCACTTTGGTTTATTGTTCTAAAAATTGTTTTTATTATTATTATTGTTGTTGTTGTTGTCGTTGTTGAACAGTTTATAATTCTTATATTTATTATTATTGGTTGCATATTGTTGCTTCGAACATAATGTATTGTAAATGTTGTTGCATTTGTATTTGTAAATCTAAAGAGGATTTGCAATACAAATTTATATCGTTCGTTTTAGTTTTATTTTTTAATATTTTCTCTTTTGAACATTATTTTCTTCTTATAATTATTGAAATTCATAAATTAAAGATTTATCGTTACTTGTTTTATGGAAAATTTTTAGTTTAGGTCTAGATAAAGAGTATTTAAAACAATATGCTTTTGAATGAAAGCTAAATTGTTATAATGGTCATCATGTAAAAGAGATTTGCATATTTTCAAATTGCTTTTGAAAGATATTTAATAATGAATATTGGTATTTTTTTATAGAGATTATTTCTTATGCACAATAAAAGAATTTATTTGCTACGATGAAAATTTTTAGTGCATAAATTTAGATACAATGCACGTTGGGGCAGAATATATAAATTCTAATCGCCCGGCTGGATTTACATAAAATGTCACACAAGCGTAGCAATAGAGTGTAGAATTTTAAGTTTGGAACAAATTCCTCACAGACCTCTCAGGCGCGGAGATATTGGGCCTCAAAACAGAATACCTATGACATAGAAAATTTTTATCTGCTTGACAAATTTTTTAATCCTATCCGATGGTTTATTTATCTCTTATAGTTTTCAAGTTATTAGCTAAATCTTGTTTCAGTTTTTTCAATATATAGTCCAATATTCTAAAAGTTATTTTTTATAACTAGTTAAAGAACAAAATTATCTATCGACTAAGGAAAATTTAAAGTCATATCGATTTTACCGAGTTCAAAAATAAATGATTTGAAATTGAAATTGAAATTTTTTGTATTTTTTTTTTTTTTTCATAAAAAGTGTCTACACTCCTATTTCTCTAAAATAAAATTTTTCTTATCTTATATCTTATCTTATATTTGATCTTATACTTTTCTGAAAGTTATTTTCAAGGAAACGACCCAAATCATCTAATAGGACTAAAAACAGACTCTACCAAATTTTTTCTATTTTTTATCAAAATTTTGACTTTAGCCAATATTTTTCAAAATTCCAAAGCAAATAGAATGCAGTTTTGAAAATTTTGATATGTTATTTAGAGTTTGACAATGACTTTTTTCAGACCTGCAACAAATGTGTACTTTACGGACAAAATTAAAAAAAAATGGAATTTTCGCAGGTTTTTTTTTGGGACTCGTTATTTTTTTTTTTTTTTTTTTTGCCAGAATCGAAAATTTTTTTACATTTAGGATATCTTAGCTAAAGAAAATTTTATTACATACACAATATCTATAGTTTCTTTAGAAACCAATTTTTTACAAAAATTTTACTTTACCCCCTTATTTTGTAAATCGCTTCACCTCACTTTGAAAAGTTTCCTATACACATTTTTGAAAAACAAAACAATTTACATGAAACATTTTTCAAAGTGGGGTGAAGAATTTTACAAAATTAGTGCCTTAATTCCGAAAATCAAAAAAAACTATAGATTACAATTTTCTTAAAAAAATTGTCTAGCTGAAGTAGGTTCGGTTGCAATAGCCTTTAGATAGAAGTTCAATTCACTTAGGCCACCCAATTAGGCACTTTGTGGTACCGTAAATGTAGAGCTAGAAAAATCCCAATTCTAAACCACAAACCATCCCAAACTCTTAATAAAGTTAAATATATGTGAAACATACATACTACTTAGGATATGAGCATAGCATCTTAGCAGCTCCAGAGATGATTGTAGTAAACGGTTTGATCAATTTTTTTCCTTTCATTAATATCTATATATATTCATATTCATATTCATATTTTATAATTTGAATATGGTAATTTTTTTAAACAAACCTTTTTATTCACTGTAAAAATGGGCGTTCAGTCAGTGACAACTGTAAATTTTTCAATGGGATGTGGCAATGCCATCTACAAAAAAAAAACTTAACGAAAATTGTTAACATTTGGACCACGATAATTTTCAGAGCCACCAAAAAAAATTATGTTCGCTTCTCGTCCATTTTGTTATCAATGCTTAAAGCAAAAGTCCAACCTAAATACTATTTGCCTTTACATGAGCTTACAGTAAATTTAACCAAATTATTTAAATAAGCCATCAAGTTCTCCAATCAAACTATTCAAGACTATTTACAATTTTGTGAATTTTGTCAATCCATCTATATCGTAGATGCTTGCAATTTACCCAAAAGTTTCAACAAATCTCATCGATCGCAGAGATCGTTACCAAAAAAGTCTTAAACGTAACTTTTTCTGTAACTGCCATGTATATATTTCATTCATATACATATATATATGAAATCAACCAGTCAATGGTTAACGAGTTCTTCAGTTCTGCTGGAGTAATACTATCCAGATCCGCTGACTTAAAATATTTAAAACTATCGATAGCCCATTGTATCTTAGCTTCAGAGACAATATCATCTACCTTATCTGGTTGTATGTTCCCAATTGATCTTCCTTCATATTCAGAACTTTCCGGGAAGTAAATATTGGCCAAGTCTTAAGATTTTTTGGGAATAATTTTCTTATGAATTTTCATAGGTGGGATAAAAATGGGGCGGATAGGTCTAGAGGGAGAGATAGTGCACATACAAAGTTAATCTTAATTAATACATATCTGAATACCCGTAGCTGTAAAAAGTCCAAGATACATAATTAAGATGAATATAGGGCAAAAATCTCTAAGGGGAGTGTGTGTCCCCATGCAAAATAAATCTTAATTTTTAGATATGTAAAGAAATACTGCAGAGGAATTCTAAAGATTTGGTGGCAATAATTTTCTTATGAAGTGTCATAGTTGGAATGAAAACGGGGCGGGTAGATCAAGGGGGAGTGATATCCCCCATACAAAATTAATCTTAATTATTGCATATCAAAGAAATTCCTAAAATTTTATGGAAATAATTTTCTCAATAAGACACACAATTGAGATGAGGAAAAGGCGGATAATTCTAGGGGAAGTGTTAGCCCCCCTACAAAGTAGATCTTATTTATTGAATATCTAAAGAGTTATTTCAGAGAAATTCCAGAGATTTGGTGGGAATCATCTTCTCATTAAGATTCACAATTGATTTGAAAAATGTTGGACAAGCATAGGAGAAGTGTCCCCATACAAAGCAAATACTAATTATCTCATGAATCATAACAGCGAAAGTTTTAAGATTTTTTGGGAATAATTTTCTTATAAAATTCAATAGTTGAGATGAAAATGGGGCGGGTGGGTCTAGTAGAATTGATAGCCCTCAAACAAAGTAAATGTTAATTAATAAATATCTAAAGACCTATAGCAGTGAAAGTCTTAAGTTTTTATTGAGTTAATTTTCTTATCAAGATACATAATTGAAATGAAGATAGGGAGGACATGTCTACAAAGTAAATCTTAATATTTAAAGAACTACTGCAGAGGAATTCTTAAGATTTAGTGGAAATAATTTTCTTAAATAAGTTCCATAGTTGAGATGAAGATAGTTGGGATGAACAAGTTTAGGGGTCTAGAGGGAATAGTTGCCCCAATACAAAGTAAATATTGATTTTTCATACCTAAAGAACTATTGTATTGAAATTTTTAGTGGCAATAATTTTCTTATACTTCGCACTTGAGTTGGCAATAGGGCAGGTAGGCCCAGGGGAAGTAGTAGCCCCAATTCAAAGTAAATATTATTTTTTACATCAGTAGTGGAAGCAAAGCACATCGGGTTAAGCTGGTTCTAAATAAAATACTAAACTAATGGATTTTTTTCTAAAGGAATTTTAAATTAAAATACATTCTTTCTTCTTTTAAACATTTTGCCAAAAATAGTGCTTTATCTCTAAAATAAGAATTCTCTTTAACACATGCATATAAATTAGCCAAAAAACTACAAAAATAACAACAACAAACACCAATGCGTCTAATTTATATTTGTTAATTTAAATAAAATTTATCATACGCATCATTTTTCATCTCTCTCTCTCTCTCTTACTTTACACATGTTCGTGTAACTTTTTTTTTTTATTTATTTAAAACTTCAACTGTATTTGACATATTTATGTCAAGTTTTATTCATTAAATAGTCTTCATGTTGATGACATTTTTATGCGCCTATAATTTATGTTACCCACCCTTGTTGTACGTGCCAGTTGAACTGCCACTCTGCTACTATTTGTTTGATTAATATTTGTAAATTTATTAAATATTCATTACACGCACTATTAAACAATCACTTATTTTTTGAATATTATTATATAATTTCCTTAATAGTTGTCCGTTTTTGTCTATTTTGTTTGTTTTATTTTCAACATGTGACAATTGAAATTATAGGGAGAAGGCTAAGGCCATAGAAAATTATATTAAAGTATCAAAAAAAAATATTTATAATTTGTTGCAGAAGATGTTATTTATTAATAAGTCCATGAAAATATTTAAAAGTTTAAAGGAAGCTGAAAAATGTATCTTAATAATGAATTTTGAATAAAATTTAATATCGTCACATAAAATGCTAAAGGCCTTAATCACACAAAAATTGAATGTTATATATGCCCCGACCGAATCTGTTATACTCAGCATCAGCAATTTTTTGTGCCAAACTAATATTAAATTTCACCTTATATGTATATATATGTATAAGATGTAGGCGATAAAATGGAACCACAATCATGCCCATTTTTATTTAAATAATATCAAATAAAAATTTTGAACTAGATTTACCATGAACACCAATTTTTTCTAGTATTTTTCCAATAACAATTTTATTTATAAATTGATTTTGCTCATTTTTAATACCAATCAAACCTTATTGAATATCTGAGCCAAATTTTATTTCCCTGGGTAATTACTAGGGTAATCGTCTCCGTTTTCCAACCGTCTGTTAGTTTTCTCAAAATATTCATTTTGCGAATGACGAATAGACTGGTTTTTTAAAAATATTTTTTATTAAAAAAATGCTAATAAATACTAATATTGGAATAGATATTTATGAATAATTTTTAACTGATTAAAAGTCTAATTTTTGTTTAAGGTTAAATTAAAATTAATTGTGTAAGTTGTGAGGACCAAAATTCTTGGAATTTTAACCCACATAATCATTAAGAATAACTTTTTTAAACATAGTATAATAAAATAAAGGATACATTGTCGTTTTACTGGTCGGGAGATGGATTATATCCATCTGGATTTGGGATCGAATTACAATCGCCTATGTAACTCTTTTAATTTCAGATACTCCGGAGGTCCATGGGGTAAATAATGGGGTAAAGGATGGAATGAAATGTTCCGGAGGTCGATGCGATAAAGGATGGAATGAAATGTTCCGGAGATCGAGGAGGCAAAGCATTTAGATCAGGAGCAGGTGGAGGGTTTGACCTTAAATGGCCATGCTAGCCATTTAAGAGTTAGTTATGAGAAAACGCAATAGGCAGAAGTAGCAGTAGAAAGCAGCAGGGAGAAAAGCCGAGTGAAGATGTCAATGCCTACATCGTCACAGTTGAGCAGGCAAGTAGCAGAACTGACGAATCACGGAAGTAGAAGCGAGAGCACAACAGTAGAGAGGAAAAGCAGCAGGGAGAAATACACAAGAGTGTAAGATAACAGCGAGCAGAGAAGCAGAAGAAAGATTTAAATACAGCAAGCAAGAATGAGACAAAATAAACAAACAAGAAGCCACAAACAGATATTCACACACAGATCAACGAAACTATTACAGCAGCGAACATAAAGGAGACAAAGATAAGAAGGTTCGATGTAACAACCGCTATCGGTTCGAACAAAGTGCAGGAAAACTGCAATAATATTAGTTTTAAGAAACGCATATAAAACAGCAAAAAGTTAAAATGGCTCGCTTTTTCTGTTTTGTGCGGGACAGTGAACAAGGCAGACGTGGTGAGTAGTCGGTTAATAAAAAAAATAAAAGAACTAACAGAGCAGTGTTAGGGAAAAAAATAAATAAAGTTGTTTGAATTGATTACATCAATTCAACGTAGGGTATACTGATTAAGATTAAAAGCTTCAACAAGTTTTACAATCTGGTTGATGTGGTAGGAGATAAGCACTGCTCAGAGATAAATGATAGAATATTTTCTTGGAAGTTTTGAACTTTTTTAATTAAGTTTTATCTTGAATGAAATACGCCTGTTTATGGAATTCAATATGGATTGCATTGACAACACTTTCTCAACAAAATCAATTAATTCCCTGCAAATATTTGGAAAATATCTTCCTAGAACAAATTTACACAATATTTTCTTTTTATTATTTAGATGAAAATCATTAAAGCAATATTTTTCTAGTAACGTATTTTTATTAGTTTAATGAATATATATATATATATATATATATATATATATATATATAATTTAATTTTTTTATTATTATTTTTATCCTCAAAATATTGCCCTTTTTCGGTAAAGTGATTATCATCTCCGCAAAAAATTAATAATATCCCATTGATATCATCTAGAAAAAATTAATGTAGTATTTTTCAGTCACAATTTTTTCAGTTGTCGAAAAATTGTTCAAAAATAAAAAATATTGAAGAAATTAGTTTATCTTTTAGCAAAAAAAAAATAGATATTTTATGTGAGTGTTTCAGTTTTCGTGATTATGATGTTAAGATTTATGTGCAAGCATGCTTTACAAATTGAAAAAGATTTCTTTATTATAATATTTCAAGATTTATTTAGTGATAATTTTTCCATATATTTATTACATCTTCCAGAAGATTATCTGGCGGTATCTGCTTTTTTCACCTAGTGGATTATCTACCAAATTTTCCTATTTTTCTTCCAGGCGTATTGAGTTCTTATTGCTTAGAGTATTGTCTGTGAGGCACAATCTCTCCCGATGGGGTGAAACTCCCGCAATATGAATATTGCGGCAATAAAATTTTTCTTCTAAGCAATAGGAATTCAAATCATATTCGTATTATTTTGTTAGGTTTATGAATTCTATTTTCAATTCTAACGGAAATAAAATAAAAACATTTCGTTCGGCAATAGTAAAATGGGTTTATGAATCCAATAATTGGATTTGAAAATTTAAATATTTCCATTTCCAATTTACATTGAGAATTTCAAAAATTTAATTCAATAAAAAAATGTTTCAAATGAAGAAATTGCCGAACAAAATAAAACTATCCTTACATTTATAATGGTTTAAGACAATCAAAAACACTGTGCTACAAAATGAAGATGTTAAATACACTTATATTGTAACTTTGTTTGTATATATTCTTCGATGGATTATTAAACCATATTAAAATGTTCAAATCGAGACTTCGGACTTAAACATTGCTAATCTATTTTGTTTTTTAAACTACATACAGGAAAAAAAAGTCGGTTGGAAAACGGTAATGGTAATGAACATTTAATATAATTAACTAAAATATTATTGTTATTTTAGAAAATTTTTAAATTCCAGCAATTTTTATAATCATAACAGCAAAATCATCATTATAACAGTAATGAAGTTCTTACAATTGTTAAAATAATTACGTTGACCACTCCACTACACTACAGTAAATTCACATTTACACCTAATTCTGTTTTTACACGGTTTTGGTTAACATGGTTTGAAAATAAACAAATTTTAATTTTTTTATTTTTAGCACGATTTAAAATCTTTTGGGCTTAAATTTTTTTGGTTAAATTTAATTTTACGAAATATGTTCATATAACAAATTTAGGAAATTCCCTTTTAGTGTATACAATCAAATTTATTTGTGACAGCAACTAGAATGTCTTAATATTTTCTGAACTATCCATGCAATCAGACGTGTTTGCTAAATGCTCAACATCATCACCTTTCATTATACGCGTTTTACGTGACACTCAATACTGACTAAAGGGTTACTCAAAAGGAACTATCACTTAGTGGCACAGTTCTTCCCGAACAGTGTTACTAAGTAGATCAGAATTCGATAGTAAAAGCGATGCTTATCAACTTCCCGGTGTGTCGATATAGATACGCTTTCGATAGAAAATGTTTGCAGGGAATAAGTAAATAAACAATAAATTTGACGAAGGAAATAACTAATAATAAAAAAAACCTTTGAAATAACAAACAAAAAGAATAATAAATACGTAAATACATACATACATCCATACCCTGCAAACATTTTCTATCGAAAGTGTAACTATATCGACACACCGGGAAGTTGATATGCATCACTTTTACTATCGAATTCTGATCTACTTAGTAACACTGTTCGGGAAGAACTGTGCCACTAAGCGATAGTTCCTTTTGAGTAACCCTTTAGTCAGTATTGAATGTCACGTAAAACGCGTATAATGAAAGGTGCTAATTCGTACCTTCAAATCCCCACTAAAGCGTTACTCAAAAGGAACTATCTCTTAGTGACACATTTCTTCCCGAACGGTGTTACTAAATAGATCAGAATTCGTAACGTTTTAGTGAATTTTGTACGTCACGTATTAAGATCTACTATAACGCAGTAAAAAGTGTCTAATAAAAAATCCTAATTCGAATCTTCCAATCCCCAGTAAAGCGTTACTCAAAAGATGCTATCTCTAACTATATTAGAATTCGATAGTAAAAGCGACACATATCAACTTCCCGATGTGTCAATATAGTTACGTTTTCGATAGAAAATGTTTGCAGGGTACATCCATACACACTAGTGCTAATTCCTATAAACGCATTTAAAATTTTTATTTTTCTTTGAGGTATATTCGTTTCTCTTAACCAAAAATAATGTTGTGTTGTTACAATAACTCGCCATATAACGGTACTTTTTTATGTAAGAAATATTTGTTTCTTCCTTTTGTTGTTTACTTTAATTAGCACGAACAACATATTGGTGATCATTTCAGTGGAATATTCTTATAAAAGCAGTCGAGAAAAATTTGTCTAAAAAGTTATTGCAAAAGAAAATAGATTAAAAAATTTTAACAGTTTTAGTTATTTTCTTCACTTAGGGTAAGTCTCTAATGACAACATCTCTGTTTACCGGAAATATTTTTGTTTTAATTGGAAAATTTCATCAGCTTAAAGGATGCCAAAAGGAACTTTTCTTACAGACCAGGAAAAAATTTAAATAAAATTTTTTCGTGATCAAGGCTATTCTAGCAGAGAAAGTGGATGAAAAATTAACCGTTTGGAAGACATTATTCGAGGCTTTCTTAAGAAAAGACAGAAATACAGAGTGCGACAACCAAAAAAAGGTAATCAAAAATTAACAAAAAGGAAAATTAATAAAATAAAAGATGCTACACCAATAAAATAAAAACAATTAAGAAAGATATAGTCGGTCAAGCCCGACCATATGATACCCCACACCATTGTGTATGTCCATTAAAATTCGTGGAGGATACTTATATTAGACATGTGGATAATTGTGGACCGATACTTTTACTAAGTCTAAAATAAAATATACGAATACAGAATATTGCATTAATACCAACATTTATATGAATTTATGCACTTTAGGATGATTCCCGAAAGTGTGCTTATATGCAAACTAAGGTAAATTATGAAGCGATCCTCATAAAATTTGTCACTTTGATTTCTACTGAAACTTATTTGTATCGAATATAACCTTGATACTAACATGTGTATGTGATTTATGCATGTTAAAATGATTTTCTGGATAGGGTTTTATATGGTCTTCATGAAATTTGGCACAAGGATTGATACTTATACAAAACTTCCTTACACCGAACTTCATTAAAATATTGCTATATTTCAGGCAATACTCCAGGAGGATATTTAAATGGGGGCTAGGTGAAAAAATCCATAGGCTTCGTCCTTGTGTCATGAAAGTCCTACTTGCCAAATTTCATTGAAATATCTTCAAAATTGCGACCTGTACTTGGTGCATAAGGTTTACATGGACAGCCAGCCAGACGGATGGACGGACATCGTTAGATCGACTCAGAAATTGATTCTGAGTCGATTGGTATACTTTAAGATGGGTGTTGGATGATTTTTTTTTGCGTTACAAACATCATCATAAATGCATAATACCCCAATCCCCTATGATGGTGTAGGGTATAAAAATGTAATGTACACTTTAAGTTTTTTGTTATTAATTTTTTTAAGTAAAGTCAATAAATAATTTAAAAAAAATAATTTGTAGCATCTTAATTTTTTCTTAGCTCCATTTCTGGTAAGTTGATTAAAAAGATTGATGAGTATTTATATGAATATGCACCAGTGTATACATACGATTAAACTAAAGAAAACATGATAAAAAAATTAAAATGAAAAAGCAATCAAACAACAAATAAATGCAAAAATAAAAGTGGTAGATAGAGATAAAATATTGTAATACATTCAGTCCAACAGGAGATTAACAATCAGGGAATTGTCCGAAAAGCCACAACGGAGATTAAATTTATCATTGATGTCTTTTAATTTCTCAGACAATAACATTCTTTCTATGTTATCTTATTGTGAAATAGTCCCAAGGCAATTTTAACGTCATTCTTAATAGTTTTTTCTGACAAATTTGTAACAAATTTGTTTTAACATGAGATTTTGCACACTTACCCCACACCGCGGATGTTTATAGAAGTAATACTTGAAAAATTGTTTTAAATAGAAGAATTTTATTATTTATTGATAAATTTGAATTTCTATTAATTAGAGGATAAAGCAACTTAATAGCTAAATTAAACTTATTTTTAGTGAAGAGAATGTGGTTACGAAAAGTTTGTTCATTATTTAAGACGACTCCTAGGTACTTAATATTTTGAGACCAAGGAATGCTAAATCCTGACAAATGTAAAGATGTTCCTAGTAAATTAGGTGGTTTTATTATTTTAGTAAAAAATGTGGCATCAATTTTGCTAACATTAATTTTTATTTTCCAATCTAACATATAGTAATTATTCATTTTTTCCAGAGGTTATTTATAATAATCTGAGGAGTTTTATGTGATGTAAAAACACTAACATCATATAAAGAAAAATAACAATGCTCAAGTCTAGGAAAATCTGAGCAAAATATAATGTAAAGGAGTGATGCTATTATTGAGCCTTGAGGAACTCCAGCAGGTATTAAACGTTCGGTTGAAAAGGCATTATTTAGGCTGACACAAAAATAATGATTTTCAAAAAAAAACGTCTATAATTTTAACTAGATTTAAAGGAAATCCAAAATGTACCAGTTTTTAAATGAGGCCAGCATGCCAAACTGAGTCAAATGCATCCTTTTCTCTACATCTAAACAAGTGCAGTGGATTCTTTACAAACAAAGCCTTCTTTTACAAAATTACAGATTCTGTTAACTTGGTGGGATGTACTGTGTATTGTTCCATTGGGATAATATTATTGTCGTTGATAAAGTTTAAATGTTTATACTGAATTACTTTTTCAAAGATTAATATAATAGATAATAGATAATAGATAATAGATAATAGATAATAGATAATAGATAATAGATAATAGATAATAGATAATAGATAATAGATAATAGATAATAGATAATAGATAATAGATAATAGATAATAGATAATAGATAATAGATAATAGATAATAGATAATAGATAATAGATAATAGATAATAGATAATAGATAATAGATAATAGATAATAGATAATAGATAATAGATAATAGATAATAGATAATAGATAATAGATAATAGATAATAGATAATAGATAATAGATAATAGATAATAGATAATAGATAATAGATAATAGATAATAGATAATAGATAATAGATAATAGATAATAGATAATAGATAATAGATAATAGATAATAGATAATAGATAATAGATAATAGATAATAGATAATAGATAATAGATAATAGATAATAGATAATAGATAATAGATAATAGATAATAGATAATAGATAATAGATAATAGATAATAGATAATAGATAATAGATAATAGATAATAGATAATAGATAATAGATAATAGATAATAGATAATAGATAATAGATAATAGATAATAGATAATAGATAATAGATAATAGATAATAGATAATAGATAATAGATAATAGATAATAGATAATAGATAATAGATAATAGATAATAGATAATAGATAATAGATAATAGATAATAGATAATAGATAATAGATAATAGATAATAGATAATAGATAATAGATAATAGATAATAGATAATAGATAATAGATAATAGATAATAGATAATAGATAATAGATAATAGATAATAGATAATAGATAATAGATAATAGATAATAGATAATAGATAATAGATAATAGATAATAGATAATAGATAATAAATAATAGATAATAGATAATAGATAATAGATAATAGATAATAGATAATAGATAATAGATAATAGATAATAGATAATAGATAATAGATAATAGATAATAGATAATAGATAATAGATAATAGATAATAGATAATAGATAATAGATAATAGATAATAGATAATAGATAATAGATAATAGATAATAGATAATATAATAAATAATTCCATTTTAAATTTTAAAATTTTGATCTCTCTGAAATTTTCTCTATAGCAAGTATACCAAAAAAAATTAAAAAAAAGATTAAAGAAGGAACTTTTTTAGATACGCGTTACTAAAAAAAATTCTTATAAAAAAATATGTTAATAAAAACATTTTCAAAATTTTTATACACAAGACTGTCAAGTCCACTACATCCACAACAAAAATAAATTATTTTTATATCTTTTATATAACAAAAGTTATGGCCATTTAAATAAATATGTTAATCACCTTCAAAGCTATAGAGTTGCTACAGTTCTCAAAACAAAAATAAAAAAAATTATTTTATATGCCTTTGTATCCTCATCTACACATGCACAAAATTTTATCTAAATCGATAAACAAGGATCAACATTTTTTAGACTTAAAATGGTCTGTAACTGTCAACATCTTTAAGAGGCTTTCCATTCTTTAGAATTGGAATAATCTTTGCCGTTTTCAAATTATAGGAAAGTATTGAAGTTTTATATAACAATTAATAATAAACGTTAAAAATTTAATAACGACTTTGGGTGAATGCTTAACAAGTATCACCTTTATTCTAGCAGTACCACATGTATTTTGTATTTTAATGTAAAGATAACATATTTTCCAAATATGTTAAAAAATCAGTAAAATTGAAATACCGTTAAAATCATTAAAGTTTGTAAAATTTTCCTCCTTCCCCAAGATATTGTTGTTTAAAGTTACATACTTTTTAAATTTTTGTTTTTGGTTTTTGAGAAAGTCAGAAATCGATATAGATATCCGTGGACTATTTGCGAGCAAAATTTTATGAAAATCGAAAGACACTCGGTAAATTTTTGTTTGTTCTTTCATGGAATTGCTGATGTACATTTTTGCATCGAAAAAATATTAATACGGGTTCCAAACAAATGGATAAATGTGTGAAAATATTTAAATATAATGTGGTAAGAAATTCGCAGCAATAGTCCGAAAAATATATCGAGACAATTTTGAAAATAGTTATTTACTCGTATGTTATTATATCAGGATGCATAGAAATTGCAATATAGAAAAAAACATATTTTAAAATCGTTTCTTTAGTTTCCAAAGTCAGGGTTGTTAGATTTTTTTGAGTCTCTATCGCTAAATTGTTAATCAGATATCGCCAAATTAAAATTTTATTTGGTTTTTTAAAGAAATACTAAAAAATTAACTAAAATTTTAAGTGTCGTACATTTTTTAGTACTTAAATAATAATAATTTATAATTTGTAAATGTAAATTCAGATAATTCAACCAATGATAATAATAACATATTGATTGTTGCAAATTAACAAACTGGGCACCCTACAGGCAAAACTAATTCAAGTACACTGAATTCAATATATATATATATATATATATATATATATATAGATAGATAGATAGATATATATCAGTAGTATGAGACCTTTGAATATTTTGTATATTTTCCAAATCCTTAAAATAGAATCATAGAAAATTTTATTAAAATTTTAATTTCGCGGGAATGAAAACTATTTTTAAAAATTATTTTACTCATTATATATTAATTTTTTGTAATTTTTTTGACAAAAACTTAAAAATTATGTACTCTATTGATAGATAGAAAATCAGATTTTTAAAATATGATCCAGCTCTCGTGAACGAAATAATTAAACCGAAATACTTTGGGAATTAGTTTAAAATATATCAATCTTTAATTTTAGGGGGTACATTTGCAATATTATGTGTCTCCTTATATACCAATGCACTTTAATATTCATATATTTTTTTTTTAACATCAGGTGAATCTAAGTTATCATCCAGTAGTGGAAATAAGGAATATTTTGGTAGAGGGAATTAAAGATGTCTTTTCCATAACGAAATTTTGCACACAAGAGCACTTATTGAACCAAATTCATTAAATATATTTAGTTTATTATTGAGATTATTTAAAGTCTCGAAAAATTTAGAGATATAAGCAAAATAAAATATAAAAATAATTTTCGAAAAATGCCTACTTCTGTCCTTAAATCGCATAATCTCTTCAGTATATTTCCCTTCGGAATCCAACGGATTAGTAATAAAGTATTAATTTCTTATATTCTGCATTTAAATCGATATATAGGGCTTTAAGAATTATATTTCTTAAGGCACTAATTTTTATAAAATTTATTACGTCTATAGTAGTTTGAAGAACATTTTCAAATATATCAGATAAGGTTTTCGCGGCAAGTACTTGTCGCTGGTTTACACTGTAAGTTTTAGATTAAGGTTTAGTAAACAATAATTCTTCCTATATTTCACTTTCTGCAATAAAATAAAAAATGGCTTAAATTAGAAACATCAGTCATTTCAGTAAACTACAGGTCATCACTTCTTTATTATTTTTTTTTTCCATAGTTATCTAACGGATGGATTCTCATGACATTTTCTTTTGTGGGCTTATCTAGCATTTTATCCCCAACGACAGTAAAACAAGGCTTTATTACAAGTTCACTAATTGTGTGTGGTTACTTTGTTGTTTGCTATTAGCATTGATATATTGTACGAAGCATCAATAGATTTTTCCCCATCCAAGTGACAGGCAGCTGTAGAATCCAACTTTGGCATAATTATATATGCCGAAAAATAAAAATATATATTATGTACAATAATTTCACACACATTTTCTTACTCTATCGCGGACCCCCTGGAATGTTGTTATGGACACCTAGAGGTCCGTGGGCCCCCACTTGGAAAAACTTGTACTAAACTACTGGATAGCATTATAGAGAGTTGAAGAATTGAACCTAAGCTTTCACACAAATTTTCTTGTAGTCACCCTTTAATAATACGAGAGAAGCTCTATTGTATCAAGTGATCATCTCGATTAATGAAAAAGTTTTAAAAAAAATCGTAACCTACAAGTTAATCCAATTTCAAAAATTTCTGTATATTTCTGTAAAGTGCTTGACCAGATAAAGTGAAAATAAGTTTACTAAGTTTTTTATAATAGTCAAAAATAGAATTACGCTTTAATTTTGTATTTGATTTTTTGCCTCGACTTTATTTCGTTCTTCGGGATTAAGTCCCGAGATATATGAGTGAATTTTTTTTTTTTAATATTCTGTAGCTTCTAATATATTCTCGAAAAATATACTGAAATTTTATTTTTAATTATCTCAATTCATCCAGCCGCGAAAAATGTTCAAATTCAGTATTCTGAAATCAATATGAAAAATTACTATTTTTTTTTACAAAAATATTTATAAAAATTGCCAAAAATTGTTTGTTAAAATTATTTAAATAATTTTCGGAGGAATGAAAGATTGATATTTATTTTATACAATACATAAGAAATAATAGTAAAAATATATAGTACTAATATGATTTTTGGGCAATTAAAAAAAATAATAATTTAAAGAATTTACTTTTTTTCATAAAACCTGCACACATGCACTCGTTTTTGGCCGAACAAGAAGCAATTTAGTGCCAAATCGATTTAAATATATTTTATTATTAAACAGCATCAATAAATTTAAAAAAGCTAGCGTAACATTTTTTATAGATCAATAAACTTGAACTTTTTTCAAAAATTCACCATTTTCGATCAACGCTGGACATGGGTTGTAAATCTAAATTTATTTAGAATTTCTTAACTGACCATTTATGAAGCCTTGTTTTTTGAAATATGTAAAGAAAAGAATTATTTTATTAACAAAACTTTGAGAAAAAAGCAAAAAATTGTTCATTCATATACCTGGGGACGAAATAAATTCGATGCAAAAAATAAAAGATTCGAAATTAAAGCGTAAATATCTTTTTAACTATCAGACACAACTTAAATAAGTGAGCATTTTATAGTGATATAAAAATCTTTGAAATCGAACTTAATTTGTAGAAGTTACGATTTTTTTTTTAATTTTTCATACTCGAGATGGTCAACTTTGACAGCCTGTGGCTTAACTCGTATTATTACAGGGTGACTACAAGAGCTTTTCTGAAAGCTTAGGTCCTCCTCTACAACTCTCCCATACATTTCAATTCGCTGCGACCAGTAGTTTAGCAGATAAAGATTTATTAACAAAATGTTTGCCACCGGCCCCACTGTGTTGCGTATGATTAATTTTTATTTAGAAACGTATTAAATATTCATTACACGCGCCATTAAACCCAATTGTATTTAAAACATCTGTTTAATATTTATCTATAAATATTTATTTTGTCTGCTAAACTGTCTAGTTTATTTGTTTTGACTGCAATATTAAATATTTATTTAGGTTCATTAATAAAACTACGAGTATTTCTTTAAGGTATGTTCTTTTTTTATAAATTAAAGAATTTACTAGAATCTTACAATTTAAAATAATTTTATTTCTTTATAAATTTCACAATAATGTCTTAAAACATTATTTAGGTATGTAATTTTCTTTTAGAATTTCTCTTTAAAATTGTCATTTGCAAAAAGCAAAAACTGTACTGAACTCATTAAAAATATTTGCATTTCTTCCACTTATTACTTTTTTTTCTTTCTCTTTCATACTTAAATATCCAAAGTTTGCTTTTAAAATTAAAATAACTCTAATTTAATTGCTAAACATTTTCTAAACTAAAACTAATATTTTTTGATTATATAGTTTAAAGTTTTCTGCTGCTTAAGCAAATATTTGGTAAAAGTTCTTAACCTCTTTCAAGACCTTTTCGTTTCGTCGTTTCGTTTTTTTTTTTTTTTACATCAACATTTAGTTCGAACAAAAACCAACTTTATCTTAATTGATTTTTTTTTTTTTTTGTTCTTATTGTGTAGTAGTGGCGTAGATTTTTGCTGCAAATGTTGTTTGAAACCACAAAATGAAAATTTTATCATTATGGCATATACTAAAATACACATATAGAATCCCTCTATATACTATTTAATACTGCACATATATATTTGGAAATGGGAATAGTTATGAGGAAAATTATAGGTAGAAGTGGTAGTAAAATGATGCTAGCGATAGAAGGTATCTAAACAAGGAATCATCAATATCTATCGATCATTTAGCTAAATTTAAATAAAAAATGTGCACGAAAAAAAACGTGCATACTTTAAGGCTTATTAGTCTCAGTAATATATGCTAAATTTGTTGTAATAGCATGATTAGATTTTCTTAAAATAAAAACTGAACAAAATTCGTTCAAACACATAATTCAAATTTATTTTCGGAACACATGTCGAACATATAAAACAATTGCTAGGAACATAGAAGAGTCCAAAAAATACAATTTCTTGAGTCACTAAAAATATGAGTATAAATATTTCACGATCACTGAAAAGAATCCAAATAACCGAACCAAAAATTGATTTAGTAACTGTAGAATCGCAGACAAAATAAGACAAATTTTTAAAGTTAAAAAAAGCTGGTCTGAAGATCCTCAGAGTAAAAAAGATCCAAATACCAGCTGTAATTTGTGTCCTGAAGATAGTTTCATATGTGATTCTTGAGGTACAGGTCATTAGGTGATGACAAATTACATCAGACGACTTAATGACTTAATTTCCTAAAATAAGACTAAAACCAGCAATAGTTAGAGAGAAATTATAAAATGCCTTAATAACCCTTGTAGTGATATATAATGACATTATAATTTCAAAGCTGATAGTGAAAAAAGTCATCATGATCACAATGTTTTTGTCAAAAATTTTTTTAGGCATTTTTAAAATATATCAGTGACTAACAAATAAAAAAAATGTTTCCATCATTCAATGAAATGCACCACAATGTCAGCAGAAATCATGCAGTTCCTGTTTGAAATACATATTAAAGATAAGTCACCATTTTTCAGTACCTGCTGAATTTATCTTTAATAATTTTGACAAAATATATGAAAATGTCATAAGGTGTCAGATTTTGCTCATATGGGAACAAGGGACAATGGACGACTACTTTAGGATGTCTTAAAGAAATTTCCAACTGGGACAGGAATGCGAGAAAAAAGGGAAGGCAAAATAGAGGACATAAATAATTGAGATTAATTTTTTCTTTTCTCTTAATATGAATACTACCTAAAGAGTGATAAAAAGTATGTACTTTTACAAATGAATTCCATATCACAGATGCTATGGGAAATATATCAGATAAATACAGCATAAACAAATTTAAATTAGCGAAATGGCAAGACATTTGTACATGTGAAGAAAAAGCACTTTTATTCATAACAAATAACACTTTTAACAGAGAAATATATGCCAATCACTGACTACAAAAAAGATTCCTTTCTAACATTAGAAATCACAACAAATTCTAATTTTACTGGCCTGATTTCTTCTCATTTTTGCCACAAAAAAAGTGAATAGATAACTGAGTGATATCAACGAAATGGTACTGTTATGTACCAAAGGATGCCTATATACTGAGCAGTCCAGAACTCTATCCGTTTTAAATGTATTTGGTCATAATAAAAAAATATTTAAAGAATACTTAAAGCTGACGAAAAAATATAGTAAAAAATATTAAATATTTCATTAAAAACAAATAACAAATTTATTATGCCCTATACCACCATAGATAGTGGGGATATTATGTCTTTCTGCTGATGTTTGTAATGCATAGAAAAAGTTCTCTAACACCTACCTTAAAGTATACCAATCAATCAGAATAACTTTTTAAATCGATCTAACGATGTCCGTCTGGCTGGCTGAATGAATGGCTGTCCATGTAAATCTTGTGCATAAAGTACTGGACGCAATTTTAAAGATAATTCAATGAAAAACTTGAGACTTTTATGATACAAAAACGAAGCCTATTAAAATTGGTTAGGATCGGTCCATTATTTTACCTAGCCCCCATACAAAGTTCCCTCCGGAATAGAGTTTAAACACTCAAAAATACCTTCAAAATAAGAATATTTTAATGAAATTCGGTGCCAAAAAGTTCTGTATCAATCTTTTTACCAAATTTTATGAAAATCGTTCCACAATTGATCATAGCTCCCATATAAACCTCTCTTCTTAAAATCACTTTAACGTGCATAAATCCCTTATAAATTTTAGCATCAAGTAAATATTCGACATAAATAAGTTTTACGTAAATGGAAACAACATTGCCAAATTGTATGAGAATCGATACATAATTTACCATAGCTCCCATATAAAACCACTTTCAGGAATCGCCCCAAAGTGCATAAAATCATTTAGGTGTTTGTATCAACGTATTATTTGGTATTTATATATTTTATTTTACATTTATTAAAATTTTTCACAGTTGTAATATAAATCCCCTTTCCCGAATTTTTATGCTCGTGCACAATGGTGTAGGGTATCAAGGCCGACTATAACTTTCTTTCTCGCTTTTCTTTTAAATTTGAAACTATAATATAACAGTGTTTAACAGAATAAAATTTCGTAAAGATTAACACATTGGTTTCATTTTTATTAGCACTTTTTGTGCACTCATTTTTTCGTGCGCAGTTCTTGTATTTGAAATAACTAGTGATTTATTCAACATTTACAAATTTATTTGCATTTTTCTTCTAAATTTCGACTTTGTTATTATTTTTTTTTTTTTTTTTATTTAATATTTAATTGAATTGCTTATATTGCTGTTATGTATTAAACATTTTGTAAAGTTTATTAATAAATTATTTATCGTTTATTCCATGAAAGCATGCCTAAAAATGTCTCATGCACTTTGGATCTATTTTAAATTCTCCATTCTTATTTTTATATTTTATTTATTTATTTATTTTTATTTTATTTTTTATTTTTTTGGAATTTTGAAACACTTGCGAATTTCTTCACGATTTTAATTTTTTTTAAAAACCCAAAAAAAATCTTAAAAGTATGTAACTTTAAACACCGATATCTCTATTAACTGTAAATGGATTTTAATGATTTAAGTTACGTGTAGAAGATGAATATGTCCTCTTTAAACACAATTATTTAAAAATAATGTCAAAATGCATTCATAATGCAAGTGCAATTTTAAGATGCATTTTTAAAAAAATTTCTATCTTTTCAATTTTTGTCTAACTCTGATATTATGAAAATTATAATATTTACTAAAAGTTGCAATATAAATTATTCTAGGACAAAATGGTCTACTATTCAGAAAAAAATAATAAAAAATATTCCCTAAAACTTTTGTCTTACAAAAATAATTTTTTTTTATATTTGTTTTATTTATTTTTTGTAAGTTTAATGTATAGACACAACAAGTCCGGATTCCCTTACATAGACCGCATTGTTAAATTAAACAAAAACATAGTCACAATGGAAAATAAGCAAAATTTTATTTATTTTCTTTTTATTGCTTTTTTCCTTCAAACTTTTGTCAATTTGGTTTATGAAATTCATAAAAATTTAAAAAAAAAAATATGTAAAAATTTTTTGAGAGAAAATAAAAGCAACAAAAAATTCTGAAAGATTTTAAAATAAAATTTATTTCTTAAGCCAGATACATTGCGCATTCTTTATACAAATTTGCATGGAAATTTCTGGACCGGGCTTGTTATATTGACACATTTATTTTAATATTAATTTTAGTGATAGCATTTCATAATTTGTTATTTGTGGTTTCACTGTGTAATAAACATATTTTTCTTCAATATTATTCAAAAATATTTAAAATAAAAACTGCAGAAATTTCTTAAAAATTCATTTGAAAATTGCATTCTTATTATGAGTGCATTTTTAGCAAAAAAGTTATTTTCGAATTATACTATATCACTTAAAATATTTATTGTAATAAACTTTATACTGATTTTTAAATCAATAAAATCCAACGTATAGTTAAAGAGTTATGAACACTTAAAGATACATATTGCAGAATGAGAATAAAAAAATGATTAAAAATAAGAAATTATGAAAAAAGTCAATTTTTGTATGAAAAAGTGGTGGTAATTTTTCTAAAAAAAAGTGCAATAATAATTGTCACAGAACAATTCTCATTGCATTTTGTAGTAAAGATACTGCTTGCAAATTTGTCAAAAATGCATTGTAAATCTGCTTTATTGCACTACAAGTATATTTTTAAGTAAACAATTTACCTTTCTATTATTGCCTTTAAAGAGATTTTAGTTGCCCTTCATTAGAGCCTTGAATCACTAAAATCCATTTACATCGTAAAGAGATATTAACATTTAAAATTACGTACTTTGTCGAATTTTACATCTTTTAGAAAACTCTTAATCGTGAATAAATTCGCGATTTTTTGGAAATTGGATAGAATAATAATGAGAAAGACTAAATGGTCCCTTAGGTTACATTCGTAACAAAAATAAACAAAGTCTAATGACCCTTTAATAAAAAACAGACATTTTTTATAAATCTCTCGTGGAATGAACGTTATATTTATTTGGTGCATATTTTTGGGGGCAAAAATAAAAATGTGTGGAAATTTTATGTCACTTATTCGAGATAAAATTGAACAAGTTCTATAGTTTTTTCCAATTTGAATAAAATAAATTTTGCTTTATATGAACAAAAAATGTTTTTAAAAATTATCATAAAAAAAAATATATAAAAAATTCATAAATTGCAGTTAAAATCAAAAATTGTATAATTTTGCATCTTTGATTTATTATTTATTTTTATACCAAAACATAAATCAATGTATACGGTTGAAAAGCTTAATTCTTTTACTTCCCAAAAAAAATTGAAATGAATATTAATAGAATTATTACAGTCAGCTTTTTTTGAGCATAACTTAAAATTATTAGGATATATTTGAAATTTGAAAGTCATCTAGAAGGCTTATAACCAGGGACCGAAAATAATTATGAGCTTTAAAATAAAATTGTACAAATAATAATTATTTTTGATATTTATTTTTTCGCTTAAATAATAATGAGTATTTTTTTTTTTATTTTTTTATTATATATTTTTTCTTTTTGCTCATCTTATAATCACCTATTATATCTTATTATTTTTATTTATTTTTTTTTTTTCTTTTTTTCTCAACTTATAATGATTATTTTTGACTTTTATTTTTTTCTCAACTTATAATGATTATTTCTGATTTTTATTTTTTTATTTTTGCTCAAAAAGAATGATTATTTTTGATTTTTACTTTCTTGCTCACAATATAAAACTTAACATGAAATACGCAATTTTTAGTAAAGAAAAAGGAGTTCTCATCTTACAATATCTTGGACTTTTTTGTATAGTACGAGTATATCTGAGCTGTTTAATGATTTTATGTTTTCTTTCAGTATCGCACTTCCGTAACTTCTTAACAACATTCATTAAGTGTCATTAAGCATTGAAAATTTGTTAGTTAACAATTTTTGTCGTTAAATGCTATTCTGTAGTAAAAGTTCATCTATTTTTATTGTTAAACACGCCTACAGAAAAAAGTGAATAATAATGTTGTTAAGTTTTTGAAAATGTATTATAAAAAAGCTGATTTTGAATCTTAAATAGCGTTTTTTTTTATATTTTAAAGACACTATTTTATAAATAATTTAATTAGAAAAGTATAATGAACAATAAGTGCGTTCGTTTACTTAAAATGTTTTACTGAGTATTAGATTTACAAAAATGTTCACTGAATTTTAACAAAAATTGAGAGAACTAAATGAGTGTTTACAACTCAATATTTACAATTTTGAAACAAATTTCTTATTAAATATGATTTTTTAATTAAATTCTTAATGAGTAGTTTTAGTTTTTTTTTTTGTGTGAAAAGTTAAATTTTGGTGAAAATTTTGAATTTTTTAAGAAAAACTAAATTTTGTGTAAAAGTTTAGAATTTTTTAAAAATTTAGATTTTTAGTAAAAATTTATGTTTTCTTCAAAAAATTATTATTTATTTATAAAAATGGAAATTTTAGTAAAAATACTAATTTTTAGACAAAATTAGGATTTCTTTTGTGAAAATTTATATTTTTAGAGAAATATTTTTTTAATGAATTTTTAGTACATATAAAAGAATATTTGATGACAGATCTTTTTTCATGAAAAATATTCCTTAGGAAGTTTTAAAAATAAGTTTTAGATCGGCCAAATATAATACACTTTTAATTTTACAAAATTTTTCAACAAACTCTACATATACTCTTATTGGTATAATATTGAAAGACAATCTGCACACTTTTATATACTCGTAATATTTAAACTTTATTTACATTTTCTTTAGAAAATTCGATTTTTAAATAAAAATCTAATTTTAATTTAAAATGTTTATTTTTCAAATAATGACGTTCTATCATTTCTATCGATATTCGTCGTTAAAATATACCGACGAAAAAAATCGTTAACTATAGCAGAGAATAGCAAAATCGTTAAAACAACCGAAATTTAACGATATCGATAAAGAAATCGGTAATAAATAAAAAAGTTACGAAATTTGCAGTACAAATCCAAAACACTAATTCGATCTCAGCTGTTCCTCGCTGAGAAATTTGATTCCGTTACGAATGTCTTGGAATTTGGTTTGTTTATTCGGTTCCGCTGTCCGCAAAATATTTAGCAAAATAATGTATAAAACTGTATGAGGATGAGTGAAACTTAAGATAAGTAAGGAAATACGCTGCTATAATATAATGTAATATAATAAGTGTCATTATTTACATTCTAATTATAATAATACACATTTAATTAAAAAAATTTTAAATATACAATTTTTTATTGGGTAAGCCTAAAAGTATACTATAATACCATACTATTTATAAATATTTTGAAAATATTGCAAAAGAATTATTTTATTGTATCTATCATAAAATACAGATAAACCAAATCGAATTATGGGATAGCACGCACAACCGACTAAATTCGATTGGCAAAAAATTTGGTTGCACATGCAGAGAAAAACATGTTTACAGCATTGTCACTACAATAATATTATGTTCTCATTGTTAATTTTTATTAATTTTGATAATATTGTGTCTATGATAATGATTTTGTTTCAGATTTAAAACTCAATATTTATTTTTAATAAAAAATGTTAATATAATCGCCTACAAAAATCTTATGTTTTTGAATAAACAATATTTTATTAATATGAAAAAATATCATTATTTCTACATTCATTAAATATTAATAATATATACCTGTCTTGTTTTTAAACCATATTAATATTATTATTTCCATAACAAATATGGTTGGAAAACACATAACTTGTTTGTTTTTGAATATATTTTGTTTTTAATGTTTGTTTTCCAACTTCATTATAATTCTCATTTAGCTTATACATTAATAAATATAAGTAGACAAGGTATTGTTGTATCTGATGTCATTCAAGCAGTATAAGATATTGATAACTACTATTAGTTAACAAAAAGTATCCAGTAAGATCTTGCACAACAATATGTAAATAAAATAAATAATATTAATTAATGAAAAAATAATGACTGATCATATTAAGATTAATATGAAACATGTTATGAGCAATTTTGAATATGTTGTAAAAATGGTAAATAATATGATGAAGCTGAATCATAATATAAGAAAATCAGGGCATAATTTTATAAAACTGGATCATACTAATATAAAATATTTAAATACTGGATGCTAAAACTTAGATCATTTTATGATTATAATATGCATATTTATAATTATTTATGACCATATAATCCAATCATAATATGTTGCTCTTCTATTATGGTTCCCTCAACCATATTTTGTTTCTGCGTGTAGGTATTTAGAAACATATTTACGTATTTTTTTGTTAAAGTTAATGTTGTAGAAATATTTTTAATATATTTTTTTAATCGGTCTAAAAACGGGCATTTTTTTACTTGGGTGAAATTAAAATTTTGTATTTATACCTAACAAATATAGTATGAAAATGAAAAAAACATTTTAGGGATTTTTTGCGACTTAAAAGAAAAAGATATTTTCAAAAAAATTTCAAGGCAAATATGCTTATTTTCATAACAAAAATAAAATTAAATCAAAGTAAATTTAAAATAAAAATTTTATTTACTTAATTATTTTAATTATTTAAGAAGAGAACTATGTAGAATTTTCGAAAAATTTTTAAATCAAGTATAAAAGAAAAAGTAGAGCAAGTTTTGCCATATTAAATCATTTTAATGCACAAAAGCAATAAAGAATTTGCACTAACATGACAGGGTCTTATATGGAAGCTATAGTCAGGAATTTCGAGAGGGGTTCCTGTATGGGTGGTATGGTCAATTATGGACCGATCCTCATGAAATTTTGTGATATGATTTTTGCTTAGAAAAAACTCATATACGGATATATTTAAGATATTTTCGGGAAAATTTTAATATGGGGCTGAGTGAAATAATGATTACATTTAAATCAATTTTTTATGTTACATTACTGACACAAAATAGACTCGAGTACCAAATTTCATAAAGTTACCTTTAAAACTGCGACCAGCAGATTAGCAGAAATTATGGTTTTGAAGCACGGACATCCGGACAGACAGAAGTTTATGATAAAAAAATTAAATTCAAAAAGTATTTTTTCAATGTACTAATGATCTAGATATTGCAACAAAATTATAAACAAAGCGCTATACACATTACCTGAATTAATCGCCATTTTGGCGATTCTAACCAGTGTGTGGCGGATTAATTACAACTAAGTGGATATATATATATATATATATATATACATATATATATATATATATATATATATATATATATATATATATATATATATATATATATATATATATACCGATTAACGCTTATTGGATTCCCCTCTTTTTAATTTTAACATTTTATATGAACAATAGTAAACGACATTTTATAAATTAACTATGTATTAATATCAAAATATAACAAATTGGTGTCGCTATATTGGATTTGCCATTTTGTTTTTTTTCTATTTTTTGGTCCAAAATCATGAACAATTATCACAATAATTAATCTTTTTATATTGTTAATTTTTATAAAAAAATTGTACACATTTTTTACAGTAGTTAAAGGGCTATAGCTTACAACGGTCACAAAAACTCAGGTAGAAAAGACCTTTCGAAATCTACCAGTATTATTGCTATAAAAAAATAATCATGAAATTTCATGATTTTGGTGAAAAATCATTATAATACCACGATTTTTTTATTGCGATATTTATTTTCATATATTTTACCTAAAATCATTTCCGAACATCTTTTTTTGTATTTATGAATTATGTACACTCTTTATAATATATAAAAAAAATTTCAGCAAAAATATGCCATTTTTATTTTGAATTCTTACTATTAATAATTCGGCTTGCCTTAATATAAAAATTTGTAGTCATAAAATATAAAGTCTCTAGATTATAATTCTATATAAACTGTTTCCCTCCAACTGAATTGGACTTTTTGCCAAAAAATCGAACTTGTGGTCTAGAGTGAAACCCTAATTGCTGGGTAACAAGTGAGACTTTTTAAACTTTTTTAAAATTTCATTTCATATGGGAGGTGGGCGTTGAAGTGGTCGAATAACGCCCATTTTTCGTTTCCAAATTTATATCGATATCAGACGAAAAGTATAAACTGAAGTTACAACTGACACTCGGTGTTTCTAGTATTTGGCTCACAGCTTTTTGATTTCACCTTATATGGGAGGTGGGCGGACTGCGCCCATTTTTTCCGAGTTTACATTATTCCTTGAACTATTTGTATAAAATTTCGTTGTCGTATATGCTTTTGCTTCAGTGATATCAACCGAAAAGTATGAACTAAAATTACAACTGACACCAAATACCAAGCAAACCTAATATAAAGTAAATATTTGAGCCAAATTTCGTACCCCTACGTAGTCCTCCTAAGCCCTATCCTGCTTACAACAGACAGGCGAACGGACGGACATAGCTAGATCGACCCAGAATCTTACCAAGACCCAGAATATGTATACTTTATAGGGTCTTAAATAATTTTTTCAACATGTTACAATCCAATATACCCCCCATCTTTTTGATAGTAGGTTTAAAAAGCACTTTTTTTCAACACATTATTTTTTCTAACATTCTATCACTGCTATAATTTTAGTCACACTTTTTATCTTAATTAGCAAAATAAAAAACGCTCACTGAAACAAACGCATTCACACACACATACATACACTTTAAGATGGTATGTAGAGAAAACCAACAATAACATGAACACATTTACCCTATCAAAACAACAATTTTGTTGAAATTTCCTTACCACAACATTAAGGGAATAAGGTACTACAAAATACAAAACATTTTTTTTTTTTTTTTACTTTCACACACACATTTAAATTGCATTGACTTAATGCAACATTTCATTAGCAATGAAAATAACCTGCGAGTAAAGGCGCACACACACTAACATTTTGTTAGGAAAAGAAGGACGAAAAATTCTAATAACATAAACAAAACACGACAAAAAACAACAAAAAAGATAAAAACAGCACATCAAAAGATAAACAACAAGATTAAACAAACGAAATTTATCCTGACTTTTTGTATTTTTTTTTTCTACTGTTTGTTTATTAATTTAACACAAAGTTTCATTATGTTCTCACACACACACACACACACACACACACACACACACACACACACATACTCACACACCCATTCAAAAGTTATAAGTTATGATAAGTTGCGAAGGAGGGAGAAATAAATTTGAAACTCACCTTAGATTTTCTATGCGTGGCCTTCGACACTGTGGCCGATTGCGTCGATGGCTTCGATCCTTTTTACAACGGCAGTCACAATGCCAAATACACAAAGCTATCGATGAGATCAATGTTATCACAAATGGCACTGCAAAAAAATGTATTATATAGTTGACCTGATCGTCATGATTATAGGACGTCAGTACGACCGTTTTATTTTTACGCGAATAATAGCACGGATAGATGGCACCCTCGACACCGTAAAAAGCATTAAATGTTTTACACGTGACCGTGGGCGGATAACCACAACCTTTGATATTCACTAGGAGTGTGGCCTCTTCCGATTGCGTCCAATCGGCCGTATAGTTCGTATAATCGGTCATATTTTCAGGTATCGTTATATTTTCTTCAATAAACGTCACATAGATATGAACACACTTGTATAGATCGGAGGTGCAACCCTCGCGACATGAACTCCACGAACAATTGAATATGCCGACAAGATCTTCGCGTCGTGTGGTCGTACAAAGAGTGGGGGAATCGATAAAATCGTGACTTAGGGTTGATATCGCCGGATCGACGTAGAGGGGTACGAGGAACAATAAAGATGCACCGGCGGTCACCGAAAAGAAGGCAAGAGTGGAGGTACCATAAAAACTGGCACGTTCGCGCCACGAACGATAGCGCCGATTTCCATTTTTCTTTTTTGGAGCCAGTTCTCGTAATTTACGTAACCGTAACTCTTGTTGTTGCTGCTCGAGTAGTAATTCCGAACTGCCACTCCTCATATTATTGTCCGTGCACACAGGGCGATTTGTATAGGCACCAGCACCAGCACTAGCAGCAGCACTATTAACAGTGGCAGCAGCCGAAGCTGCTGCTTGTGTTATTATTTCCGATGAAGATGCAGCTGCAGCTGCAGCAGCAGCACAACCTCTGCAAGCAGTCGTGTAAGCAAACGTCGTTTGAGAACAACTCGGTGTTGTGGGAGTAGTTTTTCCTAAATATTTTTGTTGTTGTAGCTGTTGCTGTTGTTTTCGTTTTAAAGCTTCACACGTTGTACAACCGATAACAACAACAGCAGCTGTTGTTGTTGATGATGTTGTTGCTGTTGTCGAGTTGTTGGTAGCAGATGTTGATGACAAGAGTGGTGGTGATGTAGGGGTCTTTGATGTTTGAGGTAATGGTGAATATGTTGATGGCTGTTGTTGTTTTGCTGCGGATGTTGATGATTTGGAGGATGAGACTAATGGTAGTGCAGGTGTTAGTGGCTGTGATGAGCTTACAACGTTGCTAACAGCGTCTGTAGAGGGGGTGGTGTTGATAACAGTTTTCTGCTGCAGGCTGGGAGATATAACAGTCGTATCAATTGCTGATGAAATGGTTGAAGTCGTTTTCGAAGTAGTGAGGCCACCACACAGAGGGGTTGTAGACGAACAGGACTCAGAGTAAGGAAGTGTGGTAGAAACGATAACGTTGTTAGTATTCGAGTTCGAATTCGTATTCGAGGTGGGTAAAATGGAGGATATAATATTTGTGCTGTTAACGTTCTGAGAGCCAGATGTAATATGAATGTTGCTGTTGTTGATAATAATGTCGTCGTCGTTTTTAGTTTGTTGTTGCTCTTGTTCTTCCTGTTGTCTATGAATGGCTGCCGATGTTGAAATGATGCTGGCGTTATTGTTGATGTTGGTTGTGATAGTGTTAGTGGTGGCAATAGTGGTAGTGGCTGTAGCTGTGGTGTTGATGCTGATGTTGTTGCTTCCGTTAGCGGCGTTGGACGAGACGACGACGACGTTATTGCTGCCGGCTGCACGGGAAACAATACGATGAGCAGCAGTGGCAGCCGTAGCGTCTGAGACGCAAACGACGTCGTCGTTTTTAATATTTTTTGAGGCTTGTATGTTGCCAGTGTTGAAATTTTTATCAAGGAAATAAAAACTATACAAAATTTATACGGCGTGTTTATATTCTTTTGCTTTTGATTTTCTTCCAATTAAATAAATAAAAATATTTAAAAAGTATAAGATAATTTAATTTTCTTTTATCTTTAGCTAGTATTTATCCAAAAATTATTTTGAACACTTTTAAAATTTTCCTTGCTTATAAAATTTTCTCCAATTTCCTCAAGCAGCCTTAACAAGAGTGTAAATATTTTTTTTTCTTATTTTATTTATTTTTTGCTTGTTTTCTCTTCTGTACACTTAAAATCACCACATTGCACTAAGGTAATAACACGACTATTAATACATTAACGTAACGTTGCCGACTTTATGGCTGCTCTGTTACGTTTTCATAACGGAAATGCACTTTCGCCTATGTATGTGTATTTTATTTATTTCTTTTTTCTTTTTTCCTCTTTTTTTTTCTATACACTTTTAAACACTACTACACTCAATAGGGAAACACACCATTAGTTAGAAATAGACAGAGAGTATTGGACAGAGAGAGTGAGTAATTTATAAAGAGAGTTATATGAGGCTTTTTCAATTTATTAAACATAACGTTTTCTTTTTTTGTTATTATTATTACTTTATACACCCGCACTTAAAACAGTTATATTCATTTCTCTCGCTCAGTTGACCTTTTAGCGCTTGCTCCTTTATAACTCTCTACACTTCGAGTAATTTGTTATGGAATTATTTAGAGTGAAATATTTAAATTCTCATTTTGTAAAATGTTATTGTTGCTGTTGTTATTTTCAAAGGCAAATCAGCTGATTTTATGTTATATTTTTTATTTTTAGTTATTTAACGAGAGTTGATTTCTCCTAAAATTTTTTATCTTCCATTTCTTTCTTAATTTCACTTTATTTTATATGGGTGGCCTAGTGATAATGAAAGATTTTGTTTTTGTTTTTTTTTATTTGCTTTGTGCTCCACTCTTTTAATGTATAATTTTTATTTATTCGTTTTGCACAGGTTTTTTCTCTTACAGCTGTTTAAAGGTTGAGTGAAAATATTTTTGCATACATTATTTACAATTTAATGGATTTTTCTTAAGATTTTTTATTTTATTATAAAAATTATTTATTTTAGGTATAAAAAATTGTTTTATTTAATATTTTTTTTTTAGATTAATTTACTGTTATTTTCTTGTGTATAGCTTATAACTGTTTCACTTTGCACATTTTTAATTTATAAACTTTAATTTTGAGTGCCTTTACCATTTTTATAGATGTTTAATTTTGTTAGCTGTAAATACATAGGAAAGAAATATAGTTTTAAATTTATTTATTATTAAAATTATACAAATAATTTAAAAAAAATTCAAAAATTACCAAAAAACACAACTCACAAAAATCTCAATATATTTTTTTATTTATTTATTTATTCATTCATTTATTTAAAAAATATTTTGAAAGAAAATATTTTGATACATATATTTTTTATTTACAAATAAAAATTATTTTAAAAAATCTGCTCCGAAAAATTAATTCATTCATAATTTTATTTCTTCGCCTATTTTAACAGTGTTGTCAGCTTAAAACAAATGCGATAGATTAAAGCTGTTATAACAAGCTGGCGGTCTTAAAAATTAATTTATTGTGTACAATGATTATTACAATATACATATTATTTTTATTATTATTGTTGTTGTTGTTGTTGTTGTTGTTATTGTTATTATTATTAGGCCAAGTTTAAATATGCACCGAAAAAATTAAAATTTGCGCTTGAAAAATCAAGAAAAAATGGGATAATATGCAGGAAAATATGCAAAGGTATCATAGGTATGCAGAGAAAAATAGACAAATTCATGTACTTTTAAATATTAATTTTTCTAACTTCAAAATTCTGAAACTTCTCGACTTTTTATAATAGAATAAAAGTATATGTAAATCAGTGGTGCCAGATGAAAGGAATTTTCTCTTTTTAATGCAATTTTTAACTAGAATTTAAAGCAAACTAAAAAGCAAAATATTAAATACATTAAAATTTCCTTAAACCATGACCTGAAAAACTTAAATTTTAAAGATTTATTTATAAAAATATTTTTTAGAAATAATGTTAATATTTGAACTTAAATAAAATTTAATTTTATTTTATTTAAATTTTGACACAATATAGATAGGCTTGCCTTAAAATCAGTGAATTAAAAATGTACACACTTTTTTGTACCAAAATACCCGAAATCCCATCCCGGAAAGAACGTGTTTTAAAAATTTACTTTTTTATTCACTGTGACCACTGTGTAATTTTTGTGTATACCCAATATATGGAGGTATTTAAATAACATGATGTTTGTTTGATCCCAGCTTTGCCATTTAAGTATTTTACAAACAATTTTTAAAAAATAAGGATAAGGCTTGTGGAGAGACCGTTACCCCAAGCGCGTTTGGGTTTATTTTGCGCACATCTGCATTAAGGTTCTTTTCTAAAACGTTAAAAAATATAAATTTTATATCTTTTTTTTTATTTCTAAAAAATTTGATACTTTTTTAAAGTTCCAACTTCTTATTAATATAACTTTTTACCTAATCTATATATGTATATGATTCTTGCAGCAATATTATTTAGAATTTTGTATTTTGCCATTATTGAGCCCGCCCAATTTAGAAAAAAAAACCTAAAAAATGAGGCCAAAAATTAGTGAAAAATTTATTTCGATATAAATATCTCTTAAACTAAAAGAGATATCACACACTTATAAACACATTTTTTGTAGTGATTTACAAGCACTATCTGTATGTAATTTTTTTTTTTTTTTTTGTCAAATCATAAACGAATTTTTGGCGATTTTTAAAACTTTAGAGGTATAATAACTAAATTTAGAGGTATACCCACTCCTCCCCTGATCCGCTAAGAATCGATGCTCTCTCAAATCAACTGGGAAACAACTTATCTCTGGACAGGTAAAATTTTATTGAGATGTTTCCAACGGTTTATAAGTTACAGAATTATTTAAAAAAAAAAAACATTTTGGAACCATTGTGAGACGTTCGATTTTCTTATCTTTCTTTGTGAAGAAATATTTTTTGTAGTTTTTTACTGAATTTTTGTTAATTTTTTATTAATAATTGCGATTTTAGAATTGCTGTAAGAATAATAAAATTATACCCAACCCATAAAAAGTTATATTAATTTGAATTGGAAACTTTAAAAGAAATATCATATTTTTGGGTTTATTTTCCAAAAAGGTGGTAAAATTGTTTCACCTGTAAAATATTTTTTTGTTCTGGACTATAGAATTTTTGTAATATTTTCAAAAGAAATCTAAACGTAAATGCGTGTAGAGCAAAATCGGAGACACTATTGGAAATGATTTACCCTCCTCCCCCAAGCCCAATCCAAACTTTGTCAATTTTGAAAATTGTTTTTCAATTTTTTCTCAATTCAATCCAAACTCTGTCAACTTTGAAATTTTTTTTTTTTTAATTTTTTCTCAATTCTCAAATGTCAAAGCAGAGATCAACAAAAAAAAATATATTGGCTATATACTCCCATTTTTTGGTTAATAAAAAGTAATAAACTTAATACTTTCGAATTTTACAAAACTTCGCACATATTTAAAGAAGATATAAATACTTCGGTATAGAAAAAAATATTTTATAAATGTAAGACAATATTAAAATAAAAAAGGGTATGGTGGAAAATTTATGGACCAATTTAATTGATTTAAAAAGCCAAATTCGAAAAAAATATTATGCAATAAAACAAAACATTGATACGGCATTGTCACTACAAAAATATTATGTTCTCATTGTAAATATTCATTAATTTTAATAATAATGTGTTCATGATAACAATGTTTTTGTTTCAGTTTTATCATTGAATATTTTTACCAGAAACAAAATTTTATTAATTAAAAAAAATATTATTATTTCTACAACCACTAATCATTACCAATCTTTTTCTTTGTTTTTATATTTCATTTTCAGACCATATTAATATTATTATTCCCATAACATAAAAATGTTTCAAACAAATATGGTTTTCAACAATATGGTTGAAAAATTCACAAATTGTTTGTTTTTGAATATATTTGTTTTTAATGTCTATTTTCCAACTTCATTATAATTCTCATTTAGTTTATACATGAATTAATATAAATGGGAAAATTTTGTTAATATTTGGTGTGATTCAAGCAATATAAGATATTGGTAAACTATTAGTTAATATAAAATATCTTGTATATATGATGATACAATATATGACTCAATAAAATATTTATAAACATAGTAATTTTTAATTATTGTGTTTTGTTTTAATATATGATAAGATGGAATGATATTATGATAGAATGGAATAATAATATGATAGAATAGAATAATAATGTAGTAAGATGGTAAAATAATATGAAAAACTTGAATCATGACATGAAAAAACGAAAAATAAAACAATATTATAAAACGAAATCATGACAATTGTTATTTATAATCATATCTATTTTTAGCTGTGATCATATATTCCAATCATAATATGTTGCCCTTGGATTATGATCACTACAATTATATTTTTTCTGTGCGTGTAGGAGCTTCAAAAAATCTGGATCTACTCAGTTCTTTTTTTCAACACAAAACTACTTAAAAAAATTTCCAATTTTTCTATAACAGAACGAACTTTCTGGCTAACATATGTGCTTTAAATTAAAAAAAACAAATATGCCTTAGTTCATTTCCTCAGCAGAAAAATTAAGGAAAAATTTTTCGATTTTGTTTTGCAAAAAACAAAAATATCAACTATTTTAAGCTTTTTTCCGGTATAACGTACATCGTCCTATCGACATCAGAAAATATAAATTTTTTGCTCTTCGACGAAAATTGTGGAAATTACAAACAGAATGACAAACTTATATGTACCCTTTACACCTTTGGTGAATTTTCAAAAAAAAAAATGGTTGCAATTATTTTAAAATTGCAATTTACCAATTTTCGAAAACTTGCTAATATACCAATATTGAAGAAATTTACCACTTTAAAAAAAAGTAGCTTTTGAAAAAATAAAACAAATTTCAAAAAAGCTAATTTCAAAAAATTAGTAAACAATTTTCGTAATAATATACCATATTTTAAAAATAGTACCAATTTTTATTAAAAAATATACCAGTTTCAAGAAAAAAGTAATTAAAAAAGTATATATTTATAATACTTATTTCAAAAAGTTTCTATTAGAATAATAATAATAATAATAATAATAATAATAATAATAATTAATATTATTATTATAATTTTTATTAAAAAAATGTACGAAGAAAAGGGCTCCGCTACAAAAAAATCCTGTTGGTTAATTATTTTTATTTATTTTTTAATTTGGTCATTTAATAATGTTCACACTTTTCCTGTGAAGGGGTAAAAATGTATCTTTTTAAATATTTTGGATATGAAATGACAAAATTCATCTCGCACTGTATTACCATATGTGAAGATTTATCTTATTTTTGAAGTTTTTTTAGACCTCAGGAAGTTTCAAAGATTTTATCCGAAAATACAATTTTTATATAGTATAAATATTTAAAAATTATTATGTAATTTTTGCTCGAATTAAAATTATTTCCCTAACAAAAATACAGTTCTCAGTAAATAAATATCATCGTCTTAATTTTCATAATTTTTGCTATTGACAATTATGTAGAAGAATTTTGTTGATTAACGAATTTTTGGACAATATTTCAGTTTAACTAGCATTTAAACTTAAAAAAAAAATCCATTGCTTTGTTGGTCCACAAAAAAGAGAAATGAAAAGTATACTGGAGGTCATAGAAGATTGTCTTTGTTTTCGACCAGAAAATGAAAAACAAACTTTCATTAAGAAAAAAGTTAATCTGAGTGTAGAAAAAATATGAAAAGTGAGAAAGGCGAACATTTATAAATTTGTTTATAGAACATGTATTAAAAAATTATAAACTTCTATGTAAAGTGATTTATGACGTATATCTGAGTAAAAAAAGTTAATTATACAGTTTGAAATTAAATTTTATATATTTTGTGACGAAAAGGTTTTTCTTCAAAAATAAGATTTTTTAAGAGCATATTGAAACACTGATCTCGCAGCATAATTATTATAATTCAACGCTTTATATTCAATAGTAATTGTAAAACTATATTCTTTAAACAAAAAAAAAAAAAAAAAAAAAAACAAAAAACAAATTAACAACACTGGCATTTTATATATAGTATATTGGATATCCTTCTGTGTATAAGAACTTTAGTTGTAGCTTTCCCTATAGCTATAACAAAAACAGCATTAAAAGCCTACATTAATTCATTGAATAGTCCCATTTTGTTGTATGTTGATGTAGGTTAGTTTAAAATCAGGCCATTTAACACTTTTTTTCTTTCTGCCATTATCTTGCTTTCGGCGTTTTATATATATATATATATATATATATATATATATATATATATATATATATATATATATATATATATATTATTTTTGGAGTATATTCATTTCAACATTTTTCCAACCACTCTCTTTCATTAACTCCTTGTGTAAATGTGTATGTTGTTCTTTATAAGCTCCTAAAAGCAGACAACAAAAACCGCAAACATAAACGTTTTTTAACAGTTATTGAGTATAACATTAAATTTTTTTTTAACTCTCTTGGATTTTTATAACTAATTTCGCTCTCTTGTTTTTATTCTCTCAAATGAGTTTCTCTCAAATGTTTTTTACAAAAACAATTTATTATAAGTCATTTGCCCTTATTGACAGTAACCTTAAATAAAAAGGTCTAATAACAAAAACAAGAAATGGTGGGTGGAATTTATTATTTATGATTTTTCTTTTAGTTGCTGTTTCTTTGTGTATAAGCGTGTGTGTGTGTTTTTTATGCAAAAACAATGAAAAAATCCATGCTGGTTTCTCATTTTTCACTATTTTTTTTTTATTTGTTCATATGTATATGTACATTTTAAAGTAGAAAGAAATACAACAAAAACAATTTAAATTTTCGTTGTTTTTTTAGTTTTCTTCCTTCTATTTTTATAAATGTGTGTTGAAAAATATGAAATATATATATTTTTTATTTTTGCAAAAATAGTTGAATGAAATTATAAATAGCAAAGAAAAAATGAAATGTAGAAAAGCACAAGAATTATATGAAAGAAAATCAATAAATTTAATAACAAAATTAATAGTTTTTGTATTTATTATATTTTTTATGAAAAATATTAACGATTTATTATAGAATATTATAAACAAATAATAAAAAATGCAAATTGTTATATTAACTGGACTAAAATAAAATGTATCTTAATTTTGTTATCTATAAACATAAAGTATATAATTACTACCATTTGGTACATTTTAAATGGCCTGTCATTATGTAGTCAACAGGTGCTGATGAAGAGTACGTAATAAAGTACCACTTTTTTTTCTTTTTCTTTTTTTCTTCAGTATATTTATGAGCTATTGTTTAGGTGTCAAATTAATAAGATTCATTAATATATAATTTCTTTTCACCATAATTTTGTTTCTGTGGAAAATGAGTTGAAAAGTGTCTGCGCCGAATAAATTTATTAGCTTAAGATCGTCTTTAAAGATTCTTCAAAAAAAAAAAATGTCAAACTTTCAAAAAATAAGTAAAACAAAGTTTTTTAAAAAAATACCCAATAAACAAAAACCTTTAAAATTGAATATTTATACATTTGAGAACTATTTGAAATTTCAAGTGCAAGCTGTGAGAATAAGCTTAAATTTTCTTTACTTTCAAATTTAAAACTATGCCTTTTTCCAGCAAAAAGGTTCTAATATAACAATTATATTTATCAAATGCTGTCATAATTTAAAATTAAGCTGGTTTTTTCTTTAACAAACAAATGTTTTGTAAATATTTTCAAAATGTTTTTTAAAAATTTAAAAATATACTTGAATTAAAAAAGAAAAATATTTTTTTTCTAAACTATTTTCAAAACTAAAATTTTTTTATTCATAAATGATAAATTGATATATTTTTTTACATTAGCTGAAAAGGAACTTTTGCATTTATAATTTTAAGCATATTGTTCATCATATTTCATGGATCATAATAGATATTTTTGTCCACAAATATTTTTTTTTTAATATAATGTAAGTATAATAATTAATTTTCAGAACAAACATGTCTAAATTTCAAACTTTTTGTAAGAAAACAAGAAAAGAAATAAAGCTTTTTTAAATGTGAAAAACATTTGAATATTTTTTTAATAACAATGGAAAAAATATAAGATAAACTTAATATAAAAAACTTAACTTTATACTTTATAATATCTTGAAAATTTTATAAAACCTAACGTTATAAATTTATAAGAATTTTTTTTTTAATTTTCTCGTTTATTTCATAACACATATTTTGTAGCTTCGAATACAATTTTCCAAAAATTTTCTTAGATTTGAATTGTTATTTATTGGGTATAAAAAAATAATAAAAAATCGAACCATTTAAGAGTTAAACACTAACTAAAAAATCTTTATCAAAAAAGAATCTTAAAATATGAGCATAAAGACTTTTTCAAAAAAAAAATAAGTGGAGCGTTATATTCTGCTGGGCCGAATCTTTTATATCTTTCACAAAAATTTTAAGGCATAAATATATAAATTCATTAAAACTTTAATTATATTAATACATTTTTTCTGAAAAACATATACGCAATTATAGAAATTTGAAAGAATGTATTCATATTCATCTCTTATCAAAATTTTTGCTTTAATCTAAAGTAGGCGTTAACCATGGCATCGCAAACTTGTGGTATAAAGAGTCTCCGAAAACTGTTATCTTGAACATACAACTTATGAAAATCGCTTAGACCATTTGTGTTGAAAAGTAAAATAAATAAGAGGTATACAAAATTTTAAATTACTTTTTCAGTCTCCTACCAACAATTTATACTTGAATTAGATATTCTAAAATTTTCAAAATTTTTATGGGCCCTCAGAAAAAATATTAAATAATTTTGCTTAAGGATTAGTAAAACTTTTTAGTTATAAAAATGAAAATTATTCATAGCTTCTATCAAGTATTTCTAAACTTTATATTTCTCTTTTACTGAAAAGTAAAAATTCGAATTAATGGTTTTGATTCCTGACGATCATATTTTATTTAATAAATTTCAAAGAAATATTTTTTAAGTATATATGAAAATATATTTTGACAGTTCCTTAACTGACATTTCAAAATTTGTTGATTTTTGTTCAGAGCTAAATTATAAAAAAAATTTTCTAAATCTTGTCCAGGAATCGATCTTAGGACCTACAGCCCTTCAGTCACAAACGCAAGCTGTATATCACATCGATATTTTGAATTATATTATATTTATTGCTTATATAAAAAGTCTAAAATGCAACTGAAATCTAAATAACATTTTTTTATAAAGAACACATCTTCAATATACCTGAAAATTTCTACCAAATTAAGCTTTTTTTATTAATGAAAATTTTAATTTTTTTTTTTTTTTTTGGAAAACAAAAATTTTCAAGAAGTTTTAGAGATTCCGGTTTATAGTCCAGAACACTTTCCCTAGACTATTCAATCCCATAAATTTTTGATAGAAAAGTATTTATATATTTGTTGCATATGATAGTATTATTCAATTTTGGGCGAAGAAAATTGAAAACATTTTTGAGGCTGCTTTGAAAATCGTTTATAACTCCGCCATTCCTGAACGAATTTTGCAGAGTTTTAATACCAAGATCCTCAAGACTACATGCTACATATGTGTTGATAGAAAAATGTATTTATTTGACTATGGGCTTGAAAAAAACCATTTCAACACTCAAACTGGCAGACATTCAGACGGACAAATAAATATTCTAAAAGTTATTTATAAACACAACAATCACAAATATTTTTTATTTCGAGGTACTGGATATATATTTAGAAACTTTCGTATAAAATGACGAACTTATATATTTATACTCTTCATTTTGTGTAAAGAGTATAAAAAAGTTTTCAAGAAAAAATAAAAAAATTTCAAACTAAGTAATATAGATTTCCAATTTTATTTTTTATTGCAAAAAATATTAGTTTTGCTAATAGAAAATGTATTGAAAATTGTCTATAAGTAGAACATAATCATTAAAAATTTTCTATAAAAATATGTTTTAGCAAACATTATTTTGAAAATAAATAAAATGAATAGAAATAAAATTTATAAAAACTGATAAAAGAAAATTTACCAAAAATTACTTATAAACAAATTTAACAAAAAATTTCTATAAAAGAAAATTTATCGAAAATATTATACAAAAAAAACATTAATAAAAATTTCCCCTTTAAAAAGAAAAGTTATTGAAAATTTACTATAAAAAAAAAAATATCGAGTTTTTCTATAAATTTAAAATTCATCGCTATTTTTCTATAATTTAAAAATTTATAATTAAAAAATTTATTCTATAAATTTACCGATATTTTCGATAAATATACATTTATGGAAAATATTCTATAAAAAGAACATTTATCAAAAATTTCCAATAAAAAAAAGTTATCGAAAATCTCTTAAAAAATCGAAGTTTTCGCTATTTTTCTATAACTTTATCGATATTTTCTATATTCTAACTAACATGAATAGATAATCAATGCCAAAGATCAAAGACAAATATGGAAGGAGATAAAAAACCTAGTGCTCAATAAGAAACATAACGTGATACATTCTGTGAATATAAAGATACATACCAAATAGCAAATAAATTTAATAATTATTTTGTAGATAGTATTAAGACAATTAGAGATGCAATAGAACGAGTGCAAACAGAATACAAACAGAATGATGACCTGTGATAAATATTCTATTTAAATTTAATGCAACAAATTTACATAAATTTAAAAATATTTGCAAAATTATTAAAAATAAACCTGATTTTAACAAAGTATCCATAGAAATAACACTATGCGACAGTCAAAATCGGGATGGGATGAAACCAACGGGAAATGTTATATCGGTAAAAAAGTTATACGTGTCCCGGCGTTTCGCTGGGTCACTTCTAGGAATCGAGATGTATCGATTTGAAGTTAGTAACTATCATATAGGGGAGATTGTGACCTTTGGTGGTCTTTTTTTTTTTTTTTTTTTTTTTGACATAACTCGAGAACCAATAAATAAATAAAAGCGAAACGCGTCCATCGATTTTCATGATCCATGTCTCATTTTGTTTCAAGGTTATGTGACTTTACGCGAAAGTAATAGGACTTGACACTTTTTTACCGTTTTGGATTTTTTATGAATTAAAAATAAAAAAATTCAATTTTTTAGGCAAAAAATAGTTTTTTTTTCCATAAATTTATTTATAACTGCGAAACTGTTGCTTATGTAGCGAAACGTTGTATGAACAGATTAAAGGAATTGTAATTCCTAATTTTTTTAAATTTGTTTCAGCAAAATCAGACTGGTGGTTCTCGAGTTATGTCAAAAAAAAGACCACCAAAGGTCACAATTTCCCCTATATGATAGTTACTAACTTCAAATCGATTTATCTCGATTCCTAGACGTTACCCAGCGAAACGCCGGGATACGTATAACTTCTTTTTTACCGATATAACTTTCCCCGGTAGTTTGAACCCTCCCCGATCACTGACCCCTACCATTTGTCGCACAGTGTAATTAGTGATAACTGGTATAGGAAAACTTTTGTTAAAAATAATCAATAAATCATTGGAAACGGAAAAATTCCCAGAAAACTGGAAATTATCACTAATTACACCAGTAGAAAAAGTTATGAAAACAAAAAAAATATGTGAGGAATTTCGATCCATTAATATGCTAAAAACGTGTGAAAAAATAATAGAAAAAATTGTTAAAGTACAACAAGAAAAATATTTTGAAAATAATGACATACCATCGAAATACCAATCCGGGGTTAGAAAAAAATTTTCAAGCGAAACAACGGTAAACTACATTATAAATAGATGGAAAAACATAGACAAAAAGAAAAAAATAAAGGCAATTTTGCTTGATTTTAAGAGAGCTTTTGAGACTATAAATAGAGATTTATTAATGCAGAAATTATTTAAAAACAGAATACGCGGAAATGAATTGGAGTGGTTTAGATTGTATATAACATATCGAAAGCAAATTGTGAGAATTAATAATGTAAGATCTGAGTATATAACGATTATGGGATGCCACAAGGATCACTATTAGGTGCTCTACTTTTTATTATATACATAAATGACATGTTAAACATATTAGAAAAATGTGAAATTGTGCTATATGCTGATGACACACTAATTTTTACAGAAGATGATACTAATAATGAATGTGAAGATAATTTGATGCATGATATGAAAATTGTGAATAACTGGCTAAAAATGAACAAAATTAAACTGAATGAAGGTAAAACAAAATTAATGGAAATTAATATGAATAGTGAATCAATTTTTAAAATTAATAACGAAGTTAATCAAATTAAATATCTTGGCTTTATAATAGACAAAAAACTAAAATTTAAAGAACACATCGAATATATATGCAAAAAAAAATCGGTAAAAAAATCGGGTTTTTTAAACGAATAAAAAACTAAGTATCAACACTAACGGCTATTAACATTTACAATACAATGATAAAACCACATTTTGAGTTCGGTTATACAATACTATATATCTGCTGCTCAAATACACAAATAGAAAGACTACAAGAATTACAAAATAAAACAATGAGATCAATCATAAAATGTAACATTTATACACCAATAGAATATATGCTAGAAACACTTAAATGGCTTGATATAAAACAAAGGCTTGAATTTAATACTCCCATATTTATACAAAAGCTGAAAATGGAATACGCGCCGTAATATCTGATAAATCAATTAAATTATGTAGGTGATATGCAACCCTATCAATTAAGAAATGTTGGGAATTTTAGATTTCCACAACAGCAACAACAACTGCAACACAACGGTCACTTTTTTTATAAAGGACTACATATGTACAATATGCTTCCAACTTATATAAAATTAGAAGAAAATAACATTATATTTAGAAGAAAAATTATATCATTTATAAAAAACTAATAACTTCGAGAGGTTTTCAATATATTGAATACTATACTTAAATTACATTAAGAAGAATATTGTAAAGTATTTTAAATACTACTAAATTTTTAAATAAAAAAAACATAACATAACATAACATAACAAAACATAACATAACATAACATAACATTAACATAACATAACATAACCTAACATAAAATAACATAACATAACATAACATAAAATAACATAACATAACATAACATAACATAACATAACATAAAATAACATAACATAACATAACATTAACATAACATAACATAACCTAACATAAAATAACATAACATAACATAACATAACATAACATAACATAACATTAACATAACATAACATAACCTAACATAAAATAACATAACATAACATAACATAAAATAACATAACATAACATAACATAACATAACATAGAATAACATTAACATAACATAACATAACATAACATAACATAACATAACATAACATAACATAACGTAACATAACATAACATAACATAACATAACATAACATAACATAACATTAACATAACATAACATAACGTAACATAAAATAACATAACATAACATAACATTAACATAACATAACATAACGTAACATAACATAACATAAACATATAACGCTCACAGTTAAATTATTAATCAGAAATCGCCAAATTAAAATTTAATTTGGTTTTTTAAAAAAATACTAAAAAATTAACTAAAACATTAAGTGTCGTACAATTTTTAGTACCTAAAATTTCGTATAATTTATAAATTTAAATTCAGCTTTAACAGAGCCAATGATAATTATATTAGCTACCCAGCAAAAACTTTGCTTTTCTAGTAAGCTAGCAGGTATAATTGGAAACAAAAATAAACTACTTATTTTTTGCCTGAATAACTAGTTATTTTTATTCGACTTGTCCACAAATTCCTGTAGTTATCTTTTAACTCTAGGGGTACTCAAAAATATGTACCTAAACGAAAACAAAAATAAAAAAAATAACAAAAAAAAATTTGCCGTCAGTGAGACTCGAACTCGGACACAAACTAGCCATTCATTTTTACTGACTAACGTCTTACTCAGTACACCATCTCGCACATAGCATTCTAAGCGACAAATACTCTATTTAGTTTAAAATATCTTTTTGGACATTTTGTTATAAAAAACTAACAGCTTCATAATGGGGTTGAACCAACAACCTTCTGGTTGTTAATCCGGCGCTCTAGCCAACTTATTCACGTGATTGCAGTATTACTGTGCTGTTATACTATTGAGTACTGATCAATGTAATACAGAGTAGGCAAATAATAATGACGCCTCATTACCAAGAAACTACTTTAATAAGTAGTTGTTATTACCGAAAACCAAAAAGTTTTTGCTAGGTAATAAGAACATATTTCTAGTTGCAAATATTAACAAGCTGGGCATTCAAGCTATTTGGGTTTAAACTTAATTATGGAAGGAGCGAATTAATTAAAAATTAGAAATAAAAGCGACACTATTTATATATATTAAATAATAACTCGTTTTAATATATATACTGCAATCAGTTTTAATATATTTTTGCGGTTTTTATATTTTTGCTTGAAAAGTTGCTCATTGATAGCACTAGTTAGCTTGTTTAAAGAATTATAGTAATATTTTTTTCTAGTTTAAAGTTTTGTTTATTAGCTCCTACAATATATTTGATAATAAGAATTCATTATTATGCACTTCAATGGAATCTTAAAATTCAAAAATTAAACAAATTTTAAATTTAAAATGTATTTTAGAGACAAAATTTATATGAATAATTTTATATAAAATGTATTTTTAATTGTATTTTAAATGGTTTGTGAATACGGGGTTAAATAATTAAACTTATGTTAAAAAACTTGATTTTCCTAAAGCCAAAATGAAATATCTCAAAAACGAGCGCTTTTAAAAATTATTCACAATACTAAATTCAGCGTTGTCGATTTAACCTAATGAGTGCCTTCATTGTTAAAAAAATTATTCTCATTTTCTAGCAGAGTGTAATTGAATAAAAAAAATACAACTTAAAATACACTTTTCTGACATAGGTCATGAATTTTTTTTTAAACTTATTGGACTTTATTATATTTTTTAAAATAATAATTCTAACAATTTATAACAACACTAGCTAACCCGTCAAACTTTGTTTTGCCATATAACTTATTTCTACTGAATATTTTGGTTTTGAATTAAAAAATAACGAATGTATTTTAATTTTGTGGGGATGAGTAGGCGTGATTTTACCCTTTTTGCTTTATTTTACGCCCTAAATTTTAATATTTATAGTCTTTAGTTCCTTCAAGACTTGAAACTATCATCGTATAATTAATGATTGAAGATATGGGTAGGGAAATGTTTGAAAAATTTATATTTTTAACTTTCTTTCAGATGTCACATTGTCTGCATGAAAAAATTTAAGAAAACCGGTTGATTAGTTAAGAAGATATAGGGAGGGGGAGCTTTCACCCCTTTTGCCCTATTATACGCCCTAAATAATAAAAGTTATAGGCTATAGTTCCTTTCAACTTTCAAGAAAATGAGTTGATTAGTCAAGAAAATATAGGAAGAGAGAGCTTTTAACCCTTTTGCCCTATTTTAAGAACTTTAGCGATTAGAAATATACTTAATGACCTATTCTCATACCTAACAAATACACAAACAAAATTTCATAAAAATCGATCAAACCGTTTCGGAGGAGTTCAATTTTATATACGAGAGCGGATCAATAAATCCCTGACTTTTCGAACTTCCCTCGTAGTTATATAAAATGCAACACTATTCCCATCAAGTACCACCTGTTAATAGACTACTGTCAAATTTTAAGCAAGTGTTGTCATTTACTTTGCGTTTAACAGCTGTTGAAAACATACAACCTCGTGAATTTTTCTAAAAATGGAAAAAAGTGAATTTCGAGTGCTCATTAAACATTATTTTTTGCGAAAAAACCGTCAATCAAATTAAGGAAAAGCTCAATAATTACTATGGGGACTCTGCACCATCCATTTCAATGGTAAAAAAGTGGTTTACTGACTTTCGTTGTGGAAGTTCGAAAAGTCACGGACTTATTGATTCGGCCTCGTATATAGATAGATAAGTCCTATTAAACTTGTTTCAAAGAATTAATTTATTAATGAACATTTATTTCACTGTGACCGAAATCATGAACATCCTTAGTATATTTGAATGATGATTAAAAACAAATTATCAAACTTTTAATACATAAGTATTGTAAAATATATTTTTTGTTGATAAAATTTCGTAAACTAAGTTGAAGTTATTTACAAATTAAGGCAAATACGAAAAATAGTTGATTTCTAGTAAGAAAATTTAATAGTTTTTCTCCTCAATTGCCTATTTAATGAAATTTAAAAAATTAGCCAAGTAGATCGCCAACATGTTATATATCGCCAAAAAATTCGTCATGTGGCCAAACGGAAAATTCAGTCGCAAAAAGCAATAAAAAATCGCCACATTTGACGAAAAATCGCCACATCTGACAGCCCTACTCACAGCAAGAAATTACTCTATGTCTATAACAAACTGTAAACAAATACTTCTTCTTAGCATAATTTTTATTTCATTGTCTGTTAATAGAAGTATATGATATATGTTATATATCATTAGAAAGCTTATAAAAGTACGCGTATTCACTTAATTTCTCGTCATATAGAAACCTTTGTATAAGAAGAAAAATATGTTTTGAAAAAATCTAATAAATTTCAAACAAGGTCGTTTTTTGAAAAACGGAAAAACACCGTTTTGATACGAGTATAACTGCTAGAGAATAATATTGTATTGTTTTGGTCTTATTATTATTATTATTATTATTATTATTATTATTATTATTATTATTATTATTATTATTGTTGTTGTTGTTATTATTAATATTATTATTATTATTATTATTGTTATTATTATTATTATTATTATTATTATTATTATTATTGTTGTTGTTGTTGTTATTATTAATATTATTATTATTATTGTTATTGTTATTATTATTATTATTATTATTATTATTATTATTATTGTTGTTGTTATTATTAATATTATTATTATTATTATTATTATTATTATTATTATTGTTATTATTATTATTATTATTATTATTATTATTATTATTATTATTATTATTGTTGTTATTATTAATATTATTATTATTATTGTTATTGTTATTATTATTATTATTATTATTATTATTATTATCATTTGGATCTGAAAAAAAGGTCTGCAAAATCCGAAAGAAGAATCTCTTTTAATTTTGATCTAGATTACGAAATGATAATGTAAGGATGAAAATTTTGTGAAACGGTATCTTAGAATGAAGTAGATTTTCATTTGAGCTGGGAATATGGATATCATATTTTTTTTCCATACAAACGGGCCGCCCTAATGTATATATATACCTTTATAATAAAACATAAATATAAACAGAAATTTCTATATAATTGCATTTTAAAAATAAATAATAAACTCATAATAAAAACTGATCGATATAAATTTAACTAATTAAAACAGTTGTGATATTATTTTGATTTTATAAAATCAACTCCAACTTTTTTTTTATTTAAAAAGGGTTCTATTTACAAAATGAAATATTTTTATATTTATTTATAATCTTTCACTATTGAAATGTTATCTCTTCACTAGAAATTACTATATTATAAATATATCTTTTCTCTAACATTCATTTATTTACTTTTTAAGCTTTTTCATTTATTACACAGTGCAACAAGAAAAATTGCCTTAATAATTCCAAAGCAAAATGAAAACGTACCAGTAGTCTAGCGAAACTTCCAAAGGGTTTTGCAAAGTTAATTCGAATTTCGGTTTTACGATCTCTTGATGTTCGAATTTTGGAAGTTCTTTGTTCAAAATCATTTAAATTATTTAATTCAAATGTTATTATATTTTGTTGCTTTTTGTGACTACTGGCATTATTATGTTAGATTTTTTCTGAATGGCACTCTTTTTTTACGCGCATTTTTGTCATAATATATTTTTTTAACTTTATTGAACTTCACCTTATGTCTAAACTACTGAACCGATTAAAATGAATCATGGCACATATGTATATCGTTGAAGGAAGTACTGCCATGCCCATTTGGTTTAAGAGAGAAGGGAGGAACATTTAATTAAAATATTACATAATATCCTAGAGAAGCTTTGTAAATGGCATATTTTCCTTTCGCATTGGAATTATTGAGACAATATTTGATGGCCCAAAATTTGTCGCATAGTGTTGTCATTGCTATTTTATTTTTTTTTTTTTTTTTTTTTTTTTTGTTTCAACAATTTATAGTCGTATCTTTTACTCTATACTTTTTTAACTTTTATTACTGTTGTTGGTGTTAGTTGGCTTTTATTATTATTATTATTATTTTTTTTTTTTTTGATTTTATTTCCTTTCATTGTTGTATTATTACTTTGCGTGACTTAGGGAAGTTGGTCATTTATTTATTTAATTTTTTTTATATTTTTCTTTTCCCAACTTTATTTTTCATTTTGCTCATTAGATACACATGGTGGTTCTAATAAAATATTGGATTGTATATACATATAATAAATGAGTAAGTATGTGGTAGACAGTGTTGCCAGTTTAGCTTTTTTTAACGAAATTTTCATATTCTAGATTTAGCCTTTTTATTTTGTTTTTAGTGTCAAAATTTTCATTTTAACTGTTAGCTCTTTTTCTAGCCTTTTTTGGATTCTTAAAATTACCTTAAAACGCCTTAGTACTTCAACGAAAAACCAAATAATTTCTTATTTGTTATTGCTAATTTTATGTTTTACAATTATTATCTATTCAAGTATTTTTATATATTTATTCGCACAAAAAATTGAGAATATTTACAGCTAAGAAAAAGTTTTGCCTGCGACGCTTAATTTCCAAAATTAACTTAACTAGTTTTATGGCCTTACAAAATCGATTATAATTATTTTTTAGTATATTTCTTTAAACATAGAAACCATTTATGAATATAATTTAAAAAATATTTATTTAAAACGAAAAATCACCCAAACATTTTTCAAATGAAATATAAGCCAAGTTTGTATGGGAATTTTTTATACGATTTTATCATTAGGTCATTTTGCTGATAGCTGTTCTCTGTTTTATTTATAAATTTTTTACAATATCTTTAAAAAATAGGAAAACTAATGAAAACGAGAAAAAATAAGTTTTTGAATTTAAAAGAAAAATTATAACTTTTTTTGGCCTTATTTTTTTAATTTTATTATTTTTTCTGACCTTTTTTAAAGTTAAATTTGGATTGTTTTTTTTCTCATCTCCTGGCAACACTGGTGGTAGCTGTATAAAGTATAACAATGTGTCTCTGCATGATGTGCGTGTGTGTTAAAATTTTTTAACATGTGGGTGTTGCACGCACACTTTATCAACATCATCAACATTGCTACCACTATTGTTTTTGTTGTTGTTGTTTTTGTTGTTGTCGTCATCATCATCATTATCAACCCATGTGTCATAGTTTAAAAATATTATACATATGAGTATTTCCAAAGATAGAATAATATTTTTACAGTTTTTACATAAGGATTTATTTGTATACATATGCATATAAGTATATATGTATATGTAAGTATAAGTTATCCATAAATATGTGTGTAATACATATACACCTATATTGTAATTCAACAATAACAATAATAATGAAAACTCATATGGTTTAAAAAACTATGATTTCATTTTAGATTTTTATTTTTTTTTTTTTTTTCTTTTATTATTTTTTGTTCTGCTTTCGTTTACTTTTTGCAACATTTACTACACTTAAAGAAATAAGGTGTTATAGTTGTTAGTAATTATTTTAAATGAAGTCAAATTTATAGCTGTTATCTCTATATATATAGAAGAGTAATATGACTAACTTCATGACTGAATGATTCATCATCCCATAGCCAAACGCCTAAAGATAGAGAGATGAAATTTGGACCACAGGTTGATCTCAGGTCAATAGAGAAATTATGAATAGATCATTTGTTGCCCGAGTGTCCAGATTATGGAATAGAATTGTACAATACGGAGATAGAAATTTTTTGAATTCAATATCAAACTTTATAACAATTATACTAGGTAATATGTAAAATCTGCTGTTATACATTTGCACAATCGAAATTAATATTTTCTAAATTTTGCATTCATGAAATTTCAACATTTGCGCATAGGGGGATATTTTTAATAACAACATAATACTTATACTTATATATATGTATGTATTTAAATTTTAGTAATAAGAATAATATATACTAATAATTGCCATATAAAAAATCTGATTTATCTGGACTATGGACTTATAATCTATAATAAATGAAATAAATAAATAAATAAAATAGTTCCACTAAGAAGGGATTTTTGGAAATTCGGATGTTTAGGGGGTGAAAAAGAGTAAAAGTGGTTAAAAACGTTAACCTTATATCTCCTAAACCAATATAGATGCAAATAAAATTTAATAGCTATCGTTATTCATTTAAAAATAAACGAACAGGTATTATTTTAATCGGCCTTTTTAGGGAAAAAAATGGATAAAAACTGTATTTTGGTACTTTTTTGGCACCATAAGTACCTTCTAAACCAGTAAATATACAAATAGAATTTATATCGCATTAGTAACTTATTGAAAAAATTACATACACAAATTTGGTGCTTTTTTGAAATTCGAACGTTTCAGGGGAAAAAATGTACCTATTTTTGGTACTTTTATCATATAATATTTTTTTTTTTTTTATTTATTGATATACATATCTTTTAATATGCGATCGCACTACAATTTACTAATTCATTGAAATAAAGTTCTTGTTACATCCATGGAGAAAAAAGTACCAAAAAGGGGATAAAAGCGGGAAATTACGTTTTATTCAAACTCAATAATGAATATTATATTATATTAAACCCAGAAACATGAACTTAAGTATATATAGTACTAAGTGAGTGAGAATTCACAAGAGGGGAATTTGTGGTACTTTTTGTTTCTTCTAATAGTACTTTATGAATTTTCTATAATATTGAGCCTAGATGCATGAAATTAATGATACAGTGGCGGAATAAACTAGAGCATGGAATAACATTTAATACAATATAGGTAAATAAAATGAGAAAATGGTTATGATTACAATTGAAAGAATTTAATTTCTTTATTTAAACTAAAACATAATGAAATGTGAAATATACTCTTTTAATGTGGGACGAAACTAAGGCACAATTTTCATTTATGAAATGCAAATGGAGACTTCTATATAAGCTTCAGATTTCATTTTTGTACAAATCTATTGTAAATATTTTTCTAAAATTTCAGTTTTTGAATTTAACATATCGATATATAAACAATGGACTTCAATTGGCATTACAGATACCGTGAAAAGCACAACTCAGGCAGAACTGGACACTGTTCTCCACCTTCTTTGATGACTTCGTGAGAGGAATGGCTTATTTCGGCTGAAGGAATTGGGATTAATAGAGAACTTCACAGCGGGGCATGTTAGCACGCTTTCAGAACTCGAATTTGATGGTTGGACATTATCCTTGTCACCCCAACGGATTATGTCGAGACTAGAATTGACTTCGGGGCTACTCTCGTTATTGAAACTCCTAGTAGGGACCTCTGGGCTGGAGCGCAAAAGTTCCATGGAAGCCGTGCTGTCTTCACAGCTGACTCGACTTTATGGGAATGGATATCAGACGGTCTTTTAGATTGTCTGATAGTTGCAGCGTTTTTCAGGCAGAAATTCTAGGCATTTACAAGGTCTTAGGATTATTGTAGGAGAACGTGGAAAGGAACTATTGGCAATGAAAAGTCATTGTATCAGGTCCAGATTAATGCTTGAGTATAGAAAGTAATTAATAAGGCTAATGGATGCCTGCAGGATAAGACTCTATTGATTCCTGATCTCGGTAATGAAATAGCCGATGAGCTAATTCGCAAAGACTAAGAGCTTTACAGGCCTTTTTGAAGGCATTAGTTAAGATTCTAATTGGGTCATATTTCATGGCCATAAGAGAATGGATTTTAGGAAGATCAAATCATACATGGAGAAATTGAACGGGCTGCAAGGTATCTAGATCGATATGGACTAGTTTTTGAAACATCTTCTGGGCATAAATCGTGGGAATTTAAGGGTCATTGCGGGTATGATTACTGGTCACTCCGTCATATTCACAATCGGGAATATGACTGGTAAGCGCGACATTGGCACGTCAAACTTCTGTAGGAAATGCGATGATGTGTAGGAGCTAGAGACAGTAGAGCATATACTCTGTCATTGTGTAGGGCTTCAGCGTTGTAAACTGAAGTAGTTTGGAAGCCACATACCACACGAACTAGAGGAGGTTACGGGCAAAGAAATTAGTAACCTGATAGGATTCATAATGAGGATGAAGTAGCTTAGGGGTAATCGCTTTTGATTGCTAGATTATAGGTTCCACATTTTTCTATTGCTTTATCTACTCAAGTCTCTTTCTTTTTCTCTGTCTTTTTCGTCTTTTTCTTTCTTGGCCTTTTTAAATGGATTACAGTGGACTGACTGGTCTCTTGTTGGAGGCATAACCTAACCTAATCCCTGATATATATATACAAGTACAAGCGAAATGTAAAAGAAACATAGAAAGTTAACATTGCATTGCTGTTCGTGAGTATTTTTAAATTTTCCATAAAATAGATGGGAACAGTGCTAAAAGAAGAAGACAAAGTTTTTGTTGTAGTTTTAAACAAAAATATAAATATTTTATGAAAGTATTTAGTAGCATAGAAAACGTTGGAACGTGGACAATTATGATTAGTAAAAATAATTTAAATGCGATGAAATTTCTCGAGACCGTGATCCGAAAATCTTAAAATATGGATTTTAAGCATATTTTTGAGAAATAATGTTAATATTTGGACGTAAATTGAATTTAAACGGGTACAGGTATTTTGGCACGATATAAATAGACTTGGCTTAATATCGGCAAATTAAAAAACCTCCCAGTTTTTCGTAACAAAATACCAGAAATTCCAGTCCGGAGAAAACTTGATTAAAAAATTGGCCTTTTTTTATTAAAACTATCACCCAGTCGTTGTTTTGTGTGTTTAACCACCATATGGAGATACATATCCAATATATTTTTTGGTTGCTCTCTACCTTGACATTTGAGAATTTTACAAAAAAAAAAGGGGAAACCATTACCTAGAGTGAAACCATTATAAAATTTCTGTAGTCCTGACCAAAAAAAAATATTTTCGAACTAAAAGAATATTACAACCTTTTTGGATAATAACCCAAAAAATTTTTTTTTCAGTTTCAACTTCAGATTTATATAATTTGTATCGGATAGATTCTTGGAGCAATATTATTTAGAATTTTGTAGGAAATCCAGTGGATATTTTGAAAAAAATGTGAGGCTCAAATTAAAGCTCACAAGTTTAAAAAACTTTAAAGGAGTTCAAAACCCCCATTTTGGAAAATTTGCTTCGACCTAAATATCTATTTTCTATTATTTTCCTTTCCTGGTCTCTTCTATAAATCCCTCTATAAATTCTCTCCATATATTCTACGAAGGGACTCACAATGGACCACTAGGTCTCTTTACCTACCTACCTACCTAAATATCTCTTAAACTAAAAAAGATAACTGTGGAGATTTACAAGGACTATCTATGTGTAAAATTTTTTTACATTCAAGTCGTAAATTAATTTTTGGAGAATTTTTAAATAAATTACATACCCGAGGTGACCAACCTTGCAGGTCTACTCTTTACCCCCGTTACTAGCTAGGGCCTTACTCCTTCAAATCAACTTGAAAATACCTCAGCTATGACTAGGTTAAATATTATTTATATAGCTTGAACGGTTCACAGGTTACTGAATTATTTTCAGTCAGTCAGTTGCTTAAACATATTTACATTTTTTTTTTTTTTTTTTTTTTTTTGTTACATTTAAAATTAATTTCAAATTTTGATAATTTATTATCTACATGAATCTATTATAGTTTTTGCCATAGATTAAGAACTAGATATTTATGTGAGAGAAAAAAACTTGATTCAATTGTCATAAACCTAATTCATGCAACAACAAAATTTATGTAGTCACATATATTTTCTCTTTGTGTTTTGAAAAAAATTAGTAATTTTTTTGAATTTTTTTTTAATGCCTCTCACATAAACTTCTAGTTGTATTCTATGGTTTTTGCTGCAACAAAAGTTCATATGTAAATTAAAAATTAAATTTACGGCAATTTATTTATATTTTTATTGCGTCTGTGATATTATTAAGTATTTCTAGCAATTTTGTTTATTTTAACGCCTAAATGTTTTTTGTTTCAAGAAAAAATATTTAGGTTTGTTTTTAAATTTAAATAAAAAATGTAATCTTTATTACAAATGGCGGCGACCTTCACCTGGTTTGTTTCGTTATATGGTTTATTTTACTTTTTTCTTTTTAATATTGTTGTAAATTTGTAGCAAATTTTTTTTTTTTTGCAAATATTCGTGTTTTAATTAAATTTATTTTTAATGAAAGATCGTTTTTTCCTCCGCTCTCTGTTATTGTAGCGGTTGTTTGTGTATTATTGCTGTTAAAGTCAATATTTAATTTAAACATGCAAGTGAGTCATTTAAACATTTTAGTTGTTGTAATTCTGTTTCTTTTTTTCCAATTTTAAAATGAAATGTGGGAGATTTTTGCAATTGTAATTCATATCAATATTTTTTTTATTGAAATTATAGTTTTGTTTAATTAATTTTGTTTTTTCCTTAAGTTTTAAATAGAAGAGATTGGGGTAAAGTGGAACATATTTTAATGTAACTTCATTCAAATACTCGTACCAACCAATAGTCCATTGAACCCTGCCATAGATCTATTATATAAAAATAATGTAAAATGTAATAATAAGATTAATTTGTGTTTAGCTATTGTTTTTAGGCATTTTTTTTAATCAATTATTTTTGGGTAAAATAGCAATGTTGGGGTAATAATAATAAAATAATAGTTTAAAAATTTGAAAAAGTTAATGTATTTTATAAATTATAACAGACAAAGTCATCAAGAACTTTGACAGTTTGACATGACATTAAAGTATATTTTTATATTATTTTTAACATATTTTTTTCTTTCAAAATTAGAGTTAAAATTATAAAAATTATATCTCATTATCAGAAAAATATATAATAATGTTGTATAATGGTAATTGTAGCCTAGGAGATATTTTTTAAGAACTTTATTTAAAATTTTATTTTAGCCGTGTATTTGTTGTTATTTTGGAGTTTTGTGGTTATATGGATTGTTCATCAAGATAACATATAAATTCGAAGGACGAAAAGTAATGTTTGGGCTTGAACTTGCACGAATGTGAAGGTGTTCGCCAACGCATCTATTTTATGCAACAATGTAGATAATCGTCGCATCTTGCAATCTTCAATTTGCTTTCAATTAAATTTTGGTAAACCTGAGCGGAAATTTCATGATTTTCACTAATAAATATAATAATGTGAAAATCTATTGGGTAGTTTTACTAATCAATAAAAATTTAGAAAGTTACTAAATAATTAAAATAAACTAAAAGCAGAGAAGTAAATATCATATTTAAAAAATATATCTACTGTAATTAAATTATGAATTACAGAGATTTAAGCAAAAATTCTTAAAATCTGTTTTAATATATATTATGGCTAATTTCAGATGAAATAACTTCGATACAACCTCAAAAAGACACTAACAACGCCCTTTGAATTTATGCCAGAAAAAGTGATTTTTTGACCAGTGTACATCAGAGACCTGCGCCAAGCGACTGAAATTCGGCTAAGCCTAGCCACCGAGAAAAATTTGGAAGTCGCCGCCGCCATAAAATTTACGGCTTAACTCGGCTTAAAAGCAGCCGCCGTTTTTAAATTCTTTTTGTAAAAATATGTTAAAAATGAAACTTTTTTATTATTTTAATGCAGTATTTGCCATCAATTAAATATGAAAGAAAAATATTTGCATCATTTTGAACTTCAAATAATTATAAATCAATCAAATATTTTTGATGACTTATAATTGATTATTTTTGATGCAAATACTGTGAAAAAAATAATATTAACATTTGCTATTAAATTTTAATGAGCCTTAATCGCCATCCTGCGAGAAATCTAAAAAAAGCTCGTACACAAGATTTTGTCAGCTAATAAATCACTTCTATTCACTAGCGATATGTAATTGGGAATTATCAAAATAATTGATATAAATTCCACTATTTATTGTACTTTTTTATTTTTTTAGCGTATCTTAATAATTGATATATTTTTATATCGGAGCAGACCATTTCTCATTCTAATATGCGAACAATTATTCTAATCTTTTATGCAAAAATCCAAAAATATCCTTAGATCACTCCCATATTTTTTCTTACACATTTTCAATAAATTAATAATTCTTTTTATACTTTCTCTGGAAAAAATCTCGTCCTATTTTTATGAACAATGTTAATTAAAGGGGCATGAAAATATAAAATTTTTAATTAGAAAAATATGTGTAATATCAGCCGGCTGACAGCCGACTTTAAGCCGCCGCCGAAACTTTTTAATTCAAGCTGCCGCCGATAAAATTCCTCGGCGCAGGTCTCTGGTGTACATTGCTAAACTGTTAGGATAATCATGCCTTCCATTAAATATAGATAGGAAATTTTATAATCTATAAATATTGTAACCAAAGTGTTCGAGTATCGTTCAAATGATTTACAACATATATAAGACACCAAGACGAAGCTTTATGACAAAATTAGCTTCCCTCGATCAAATTCTGGCCAATATGGGCTATCTTCCCATTTCAATTAATAATATTTGTGCATATTTTTAATTTTTATATCAGTAAAATAAAATGCAATTTTTATATGTAATTTATATTTCGTGCTTTTTTGAGTTAGTCTAATGTATAAACCTAAATTAAGTAATTAATAATGCTCACCGCAGGCGAAATCAAATCATAATTCACTTAACTAATTTCATGGATTTACCAATAATTGATATTATAATTATTTTCTAATATACTTGATTAACCATAGAAACTGTTTACAAATATAATTTAAAACAAAAATTCTTTTAAATGAGAAAAATCATACACAAATTTAGAAATGTTTAATCAAAATGGAAATTTTGTTCCAAAAAGGAAGAAAAAACAATTCAAAATAATTTTTGAATTTCATATGAAATATAACCCAAAAATGTATTGAAATTTTTTGGGTGATTTTTTGTTGGGTTATTTTGCTGGCAGCGGCTTAATGGTTTATTTATAAATGGATTACAATTTCTTTAAGAAATATGAAAAAGTAAATAGAATGAGAAAAAGTTATTATAGTTTTATATATATAAAAAAAATTAATTTTTTTCTGGCCTCTTTCTGGAGCATTTAGCCTTTTTTCACCTTTTTGAAATTCATTTTAGCCTCTTTTTTCTCACCTTCTGGCAACACTGCACATTAAATAAAATAATTTTGAAGGCAAAAAAAACTCTTATTTATGAATCGTATAAAGAATATTTCAAAATTAAAAATTTTATGTTGATCAACTATTAAATTGTTTAGATTTTACATTTGCATCCCCTCTTTACCCACCAGCCCACCCTAACGTATAATTAATATATTGCAATAATTCTTTAAAAAATATCACTCATACGCCTATAAATATCTCTCAAATCTTCAGTAAACAATGGATTACAACATATTCGTTGCAAATTAAAGCTGTTTGCAATGAGTAATACAATTTTAATCAGCTTAATGCAAAACATTATGAAAACCTATTTAAAGTTTATTTTTTTTTATTATTTCCATATAATTTTTCTAAGGTTTTCAGCAGATCAACTATTTTGAATATTAAGTTACCAGCTGAAAAAAAAAACCAGACACACATTTTTCTCATTAAAGTAACAAAAAAAAACCAAATTCTCAAAATTGACAAATTAAATTATAAGTAGAATAAAGAAAATTTCTATATAACCAACAATTTTTGCCACGACACCGCATTTTCTTCGCATTTTCTATTTAAAGAAAACTAGAAGAAAATAATAAAAACACCCTCACAAGGAAAAATAAAAACTAGAAGCACACAAACCTACACCAAAATAAGAAAAAAAAGGGAGAAGAACAAAAAAGTAGAATATCAAACGGTAAAAGAGTAATAAAAAAAATATACAATAATAAGGCGAGGGTAATCTGAAAGGAATTCTTTAACCTAAATAAGTAAAAGATTTTATTGCAAGCATTAGTTAACGAATATAATATTGAGCATTTTCCAAAAATTATTTCTATTCTTGCGCTAAATCCAAGAAAAAAAGTTAGCACTTATGAAAAATTTTAAGTAATTTGTGAAATTATAAAGAATTGAAATAGCATATCGAGGCTTTATATTTAAAAAGGGCTATCTGAAAAAACTCAATTGTTCAGGAAAGACTAAAAATTATTTATTACATTAATTTTTCAATGTCTTTACAATACGATCCCCTACAATTTATTAATAATAATATGTCTACTACCCTCAACCAAAAAGTTACATAAATACTACAAAAAAGTTCGTTGATTCAACGAATTTGTTCTCTGACTTTGACCTAATATACAAGTACATTGAAACAATGTATTGCCATATATTAACAACTATACAGTCTTAAAATTCAATGTACAAGTTCATTGATACAACTTATTTGTATTTTGTTTTATTGAACATATTCGTTGAAGTAAATAAATAATTTCATTGAATTAAATAGCCAGTAGCTTTATTTTAATGAAACTATACGTTATTTAAAAAAAGAACTATACATTAAAATTTTAGATATTTCAATGAACTTATACGTTGACCTAATTAACTTATACGTTGAAAATGTAATGTACCACAATATTAGGCCAGTTTTGTACTTTTGGTACTCATTTTATTAAAAATCAAATTTTATTACATTCAGTTAATATAGACATATACTAAATAAAATTATTTATATATAATTAATATACACACAGAGAAAATACATGGTTACAGAATTATCACTACAACAATATTATGTTCTCATTGTTATTTTTCTTGAATTTGAATAGCTCTGTGTTCATGGTGACAATATTTTTGTTTAAATTTTGTCATTTAAAGTTTACACTCAATTAAAATTTTAATATGGTTGGTTGACTGCAGAAATTATATGTTTTAAAATATTTTTACCAGAAACAAAATTTGATTTATTTGAAAAATATCATTACTTCTAGAACCATTAAATTTTTGTAGTTTTTTTCTTGTTTTTAAACCATATTCTATTTTTGAACCATATTAATATTATTATTCCTATGAAAATACAATGTTTAATGGAAAAATTCAATACTTGTTTGGTTTTATATATTTTGTTTTCAATGTTTGTCTTCCAACTTCATTGTAATTCTCATTTAGTTTATATATATGAATAAATATAAGTAGACAAGGTTTGGTAATACTCGGTGTTATTCAAACAATATAAGATATTGATAAACTACCATTAAAGGGTTTAGTTAAAAAACATATCTTTCATTTGAACCAAATTTGATGGTACACATGAACATAATTCATGAAGAAATAATTTTTTATTGTTTTATATATTTATTTATTTTATTAATTTTTTTATATTTTTTTATATTTTTTTATTTATTTTTTTTTTTTGCTAATGAATATTTTTTATTATTTTCAATAAAAAAAATTATAAAAGTAATAGCTCTTATTAATACATTTTATTTTAATATATGATAAGGTGGCATGATAATATGACAAAATGAAATAATAATATGATAAGATTAAGATAATAAGATAAAATGGAATGATAATATGACAATGTGGTATAATAATATAATAAAATCAAATCATAATCTGATAGAACGGGATATTGATGTAGTAAGAATGGAATTATAATAATTATTACTTATAATCATTTCTATTTTTCTCTGTGATCGTATCATAATGTGTTGCTTTTAGATTATGATCACTACAACTATATTTTTTTATTTGTATTTTGTTTTATTGAAAATGTTCATTGAACTAAATAAATAATTTCAATGAACAGTACTTTGAATTAAAGAGCCAGTAACTTTATTTTAATGAAACTATACGTTATTTCAAAAAAAAACTATACATTAAAATTTTCAGTATTTCAATGAACTTATACGTTGACCTAATTAACCTATACGTTGAAAATGTAATGTACAACAATATTAGGCCTGTTTTGTAATTTTAGTGATCATTTTATTAAAAATTAAATTATATTACATTCAGTTAATATAGGCATATACTAAATAAATTGCTCTATATAAAATTAATGTAGATGCTTTAAACATAACGCAATATTTATAGTACATTTTACTAAATATTCTAAATAAACAAAAAAAATTCAAGTGATTTCATGTGCTACAGATGTGATCGCGATCTCCCAGTGCGCTGTTTCCAACAAACATAAAATCACCCTGAGGTAATTGCACAATGATAGTATGGAATATCCATGTAGACACCACATTAGTATAGCAGCTGCATTGTCTTGAATAAAACAAAAAAAAATATTTTCAATTATTCATTAACAAATAAAACTAATTGAGATTAGTTCAAATTATTTACCTTTCACATTATCTTTTGCCTATAGAAACTCTCATATTTTCAGGAATCCTGGTTTTTATATTCAGAATAATTTTTAAAAACTTCATATTTGAGGCCAGTAACACATTCCTGGGTCCTATGTCGAATTGTTTTATCTGCATACGTAAATATAAAGTAAATAAATATTTTGAAAATGTGTTTGAAACGATAAACATTATTAAACTTACGTTTTATAAAATCCAGAAAATGTTTCAAATTCCAACTTCAAAGTTACTTTTTTAACACGATATGTTAAATACTCAGGAGCGGATCCACTGGAGGGAATAAGAAAATTTATCCCCCCCCCCCCAAAATAACAAATATATCTATATATCGTATCTCAATTTCAATTATCGAAAGGATTTCCGTTCTTTTGATACGTATATATTATATATGGTAGTTATCGGTGGGCTTCATAAACGCCATTTCAACAGATGGCCGGACGGACAGACGGACATTTTCCTAACGACATCATTTCTTTTTTTTCAATATTAACTTTTTGTCAAGTTTTATATCAGAGTGTTCCCTCTTTGATTGAATTGAATTTATTGAATTCCGCATATCAGCGATATAAGGTGGCCTCCAATAGAGCTTCATATATTAATATATTATTTTTCAATTAATTCGAAAGTTATAGAAAATCATTGCACGGAAAATTTTTTTCAAAAAACATAAATAGCTCCACTCGTAAAAGACAATATTTTTGTTTAAAATTAGATAACATAGTTATTAAATTTATGATATCTTACAAATCAAAGTAGGACTATCTTCAAATATTACAACTGTAAAACAACATGTGTGGGTACTCAAAAAAATGAAAACGTGTTCGTAATTTAAATTATAAATAAATATTGCAAAAAGAAATTCATTTGCAAAAACAATGCAAAACATTTTTAGCAAAAAAAAAATTAAACTGATTTAAATTGTATTAAATGTCTTATCAACAACTCAATTCTGACTGAAACATTCAAAAATGCTGTTTATAGAATTTTAACATTACAATCCTTTGAGAATCAAATAAAAACATGCAGATAAGTCAGCTTTTCCTTTTTTTTTTTTTTTTTTTTTGTAGAATTAAAATGTAAAAAAATATTCTAAAATTAATTTTTCTTTTCAAAATTAATACCACTGATAAGTTACACAAAAACACAAAGCGTTTGGCGTAAAAAATATTTTTGAAATCTACAAATAGCCGTTGTAGGACTAATTATATTATAGTGCACAGTGGGGCAGAATCCAACATTTTTGGAAATAAATCAACTGTAGCCGAAAAGTCTACAATTTTAAGTCTGGAAGAGGGACCATACAGATCCCTCAAGAGCGGAGCTATTAAAGCTGCAAACAGAATACTACCGACATAGAAAATTTTAAACAGATTGCATATTTTTTAATTCTTATCCGATTTGAAATATTTTTACATTTTCTTAAATCAATTTCATCCAATTTTGTAATTAAAAAAAATCCATAAATTCGTGTCTTTAAAGTCGCCTTTACGTTAAAATTGACAAATTTTTAAAATTATTTTTGCAAATGGTTATTAAAGCAATGTTATGCGATAAAACGCATTTTGAAAAATTATGTTTATATGCTCTTATACGCTTCAATGCTTCATATGTATAAAAAAAATTAATTTACCTCAAAAGAAAATTGGTTGATGTTTCGATAGGCTATTTTTTTCAATACAAAAACCAGTTAAAAATATTAAAATAGATGTTAAGCTCAATAATGGACCAAACCCTTTTATAATTTTTAAAGAGATTTTTTGGCACACAAAACATTTCCGAAATTTTAATTTATATCAATATCCCCATTCATCCACCTAAGTCACCATCATCAACACCATTGAACCCAATATGCCTTGGCAGTGATGCGGAGTTTTTTATTTAAAGTTATTATTTTCAAGACAAAGCCTTAGATAATTCCGAATCAAATTTTCTGGACATTAGTAAAGCAATAAGAATCAAATTACAATAGGTTTTGTTCTTGAACTCAATAACTTATTTAAAGATTTATTCTTAAATAAACATAATAAAGTTTTTTGCAATTTTTTCCTTAAACTCACTTTTAATCTCGCCTTCGTAATTTCTAAGAACAACATTAGAAAAAGGACTCTATATAAAAATATGAATAAAAAAATTAAAAGAAATAAGAAGTAAAACTATAGAAAGAAAAATGTTTGAAAAAAAAAACGCACAAAACCACTTACACAAACAAAACACAAAAGGAATGGGTATGAAGCAAAAAAAACCCATTGACTCAATGTCGCGTTGCTTTGTGAATATTAAAATTGTGTGGGTTCCTTACGACCAATTTACTTTACGTTGTTTTTCAAGTGTCTGTGTGTATTAAAGTGTATGTGCGTTTTCTTTTTATTTAGTATATCTTCTACTCGTCCTTAGCTGAAAGTACTCAAGGCGGGTATGAAAATATGGGTACTATTTATTGTTTGGTATAAAAAACAAAACTTGAAAAATACCTATTTAAGCCAATTAGAAAAAATAGATTAAAGATAAATAATAAAAAGCACAAAATGATCTCTTTTTTTTTTTTTTTTTTTGTTTTTTGTTTTTATAGTATTTGCTGTATTTTAAAAATTTATTTATATTTCTAAATAAAATCAGGACTTTGATATTATGGTTTTATTTAAAATTTTACTAAAATCTTTATAGAATTAAGACCTCTAAAATCCACTTTCTAAGATACAATTTAAAATTTATAATTTGCCTTTTATGCTACACACAATAAACAGCAAAAAAATAATAATACGCACATACACACCCATTGAGCACATATGTAGCTCAATATAAACACAACACATTCTTCCTTATTTAAACTAGAAATAATAACAGTTAGAAAAACAACAATATTATATACACGCACGTCTATATAAATGAACACACACGCACACACATTTAATTCGAGACAACAACAAATTTATAAATGAATAGAAAACAAAAAAACTACAAAACAAACATAATAGATAAAGAAAAGACATCGTCATCGTCAACAACCACGACTACGACAACAACATTCAAGATGACGAGGCTTCGTCATTTGAGCTTAAAAAAAACAACAACAGAGAAAGAAGATAAAAACAGAAAAAAAGAGTGTCTACGATTTTTATTTTATTAGTATTAGTACAAGTATACGAGCACTATCCTTTAGTATTATTTTTGTTTTATTGTTTTCTTTTTTTTTCTTTTTTTGCTGTTTGTATTTAATACTAGTATGTATATCTATTTTTTATAAAACAACAAAAGGCAAGAACAACATCCGTGAAGAGCATTATATTTTAAAAGACTGTTACAATAACAAAAACTACTATATTATTACATTTATAGTGGGAGAATATTTTCAAATGCAAAGGAGACTAGTCTTTGTTTTGCAAAAAAAAAAAAAAAACAGAAGAAGAAAACTTTCAAAAAGAAAGTTAATGCAATAGAAATTTAAATCAATGTTTTATATTTATACATTTTACATTTAGGCTACTATGAAATAAAATTAAATTTGCAAAATAATATATTGAACAATGTAAATACATTAAAGCTACATAATATTGTATTGAATAAGTACTTTTCCCACCATTTGGAACAAATACCAATATGTTATTTCAAATATTATTTTACTTTCAGTCATTTAAACTATCTCAAGTTTAGAATTTAAAACTAATTTCGTTAAAAAAGAAAACACATTTTCCTATATATGTATGTTCTTTCAGTATTTTTAAAAATTTTTATAAATTTTTCTCCAGCTTCATATACAACAAATACGTTCAAATATTGAGAAATTTCACAAGAAAATTTCGTGAAAAATTTTAATTTTTTTTTTTTATAAAAAGTTACACTTTTTAATTTTTAACCCCCGTATTCACAAAGCAATTTTGAATTTAAAATACATTTTAGAGGCAAAATTTGTATCGAAAATTTGGTTTGAAAGGCATTTTAAATTTAAAAGTTGTTTGTGAATAGAGGGGGGTAAATTATTAAATTGTATTATATTGATTTCTGTTTAAAACCTTCGGCTAGTTTCGGTAGTTTGAAAAATATTTAAAACTTGACATTTTTCCGTCATAATCGGGGCAAAAAATATGAAAAGTTACAATTTTTAGCATCGATCTGTTACAGCATATTTCTGCACGTTTTAGCCTTAACAGCACATTTTTGCATATTTTGGGCATATACCTTTATTTTCTATAAAATAAAATAATTCTTATTTTAGAGCATATTTTAGCAACTTAAGTTTCATATTTTATACTTAAGAGCATATATTATACTAAAGAGCACAATTTTGATTATTTTGCACTTAGAGAAAAATTTTGCATACTTTGCAACAAAAAGAGAGTTTCATATAAAGTAATGGAAAAAATTATAGCGGAAGTTTAAAAAAAGATTAATAAAAATAAAAAATTAAGTTATATTTTACAATATTTCAGCAAAAGTTATAGTTATAATGTGAACAAATTTTTAAAAAACTTGATTCATTTTTAATTTTTTTTTTTATTCCGTCAAGTCGTAAGACATCGATAACTTCAGATTTCGAGGTGTATCGGAAGTGGGTCACACAGAGAGGTGAAATTGAGAAAAATGGCGATTAATGAAAATTGAAAATAATATTTTGAAAAAATAATTTATTCTAGGTAAAAATATATAAAATGAAGCATCATTATCTGTTTATTTTTTTAATCTTTTTTTTTTTTGTTTTTGAGCCGTGAAGTCACAGATTATTTTCAATTTTTAAACACAGTGGTAAAAACTGAAAACTGAAGTATTTCAAGTTTATATTTTTGTGTTTTATATCATAAAAAGTAAATTTTTTGCAGTGGAGTTGTTAAATGTAGGTATTTAGAAATATATCTTTGTATTCTTTGTTAAATTAGTTATTGTGGAAATATTTTTATTTTATTTTTTTATCGCTAAAAAAAACAGGAATTTTTGCATTTATATGGATATTCAAAAATATTTTAGACGAACTTAGGTAAAAATAAAAATTTCGTTTTTGTATGTAATATGTGAAGTACAAAATTAAAAAAAAAAAACATTTAGCGAATTTTTTGCTATTTGGAAGAAAAAAATATTTTCTAAAAAATTCCAAAGAAAATATGCTTTTTTTCTAAAAAAGTATTATGTTTTCAAATTAAAGTTGATTTTTCCTTATATATTTGCTCTTTTTAAAAAGAGATCTATATAGAATTACAGTCGGGTGCAAAAATATTTTTGAATTAGCGTTGACGTGACAGATTATTAAATGGAAGGAAGCTACTATCAATTATGGACCGATCCTTATGATATTTGAATGTAAGTTTTATATTTTAATAAAATTTATTTGTACTAAAATTTCATCTTTGTACAGAATTTATATAGGAATTATTCCTTTAAAAGTAATAAAATTTTGTGGTATAATTTTTGCTAAGACAAAACTTTGCTGTTATGAATATTACGTAAATATAGACATATTTAAAACTTTTATAAGCATTTGACTTATTTCCGGGAAAATTTCTATATGGGGGCTCAGTGAAATAATATTTTGATTACAGCCAAATATAAAATGCTATATTATTAACCGAAGAAAAAATCATATAAGAAATTTCATTAAGTTATATTACAAACGCTGACCTAAATATTAGCTTAAATATTGGTTTTTTAAACTATCATAGCAAGCTTTGCTTCCTTAAAAAAAAACTGATAACTTCTGGTGACTACTAACAACAACAACATTGAATCATTGCAATGCTTCTATTTTCAACTAAAAAACGTCCAAACATACATAAAAAATTATTATGTATAAGTATATATAATAAACAACTACTGCTGGCTTATACAAAAAAAAAAACAACAACACAGATTTTTACCTATAAATTTATTTTTCACGGATTGATATGGTTAATTCAAAAAACCGAAAACCGAAAATTGTGAAGCTTTTATAGAAGCTTCACAAAGTTCAAAAAAGCGTTTTAACCGATATTTCAGTTACAAAAAAAATGTTCTGTACAAAAACGAAGCCGCTAGCTTATATTCGGCCTTAGAAAAGTCGAAAGTAAATATATTTTTAGAGGCCTTTTTGGTTTTCGCCATTGATGAACCGATTTTGTCGAATTTTATTAGTATCTATCTAAGGAATATATCGTATAATTTGATGTATAAACATATATATCCGATAACTGGGGCTTTCTACAACGATTCAGAAAATATATACATTATATACGTTTTGAGGTCTTAGATAAATATTGTAGGAATTACAAATGGTATGACAAACTTATATACCGTTTACACCTGTAGATATAAATATAATACATACTTCATACATACATCCAAAAAAATTAGCGTTTTTATCATATTTTAATTCATAACCTTTAAACTAAATATAACTTGAAATTTTGCACGCCAATGGAGAAGAGTTAGGTCAATATTATATATTTCTTTAATTTTAAAAAGTAAGAATGTTACATTCGTCTTGGCCGAATATATCCAGCATCTGCAACTTTTTAAAATTTCTTCTTATAGGGGAGGTTGGCGTTAAAGTGGGCATATCATGCCTATTTTTGGTTTTCGATTTCACATTTGTTCTTTAAGCTATTTGTGCTAAATTTCGCTGATGTACATGTTTTTTTTTTTTTTTTGTAAAAGATATCGGTCGAATAGTATAAACTGGAGTTACGAAGAACACCCTGTTTTCCTAGTATTTGATCCATAGCATTTTTGTTTATAAACCAATTTCGCTTATTTTCAAAACCAAATAAACCTTAAATAAGACAAATATTTATGCCAAATTTCATCTATATATCTATATCTATATCTATATCTATATCTATATCTATATCTATATCTATATCTATATCTATATTTATATCTATATCTATATCTATATCTATATCTATATCTATACCTATATCTATATCGATATCTATATCTATATCTATATCTATATCTATATCTATATCTATATCTATATCTATATCTATATCTAAATCTATATCTATATCTATATCTATATGTATATCTATATAGATATATTCTGGATCCTTGTGAAAATCTAAGACGATCTAACGATCTATATATATATACATTATGAGATCTTAGATGATTATTTTGCTAGGCTGCCCATGACAAATCCAATATACCCCTCATCATTTTTTGATGGTGGTTATAAAAATACAATTTTTTGATGTAATATAATATATCCAACTTTGTCTTTTGAAATTTTGATATAAACTTTATACATATAGTTACAAAGATAATATTGTTGTCTTTAATATGAAACTAAATACAGAGATCTCCTACGTATACTTTAGCAGTTATTAACAATTAAACAAGTGCACCTTGTGAAGGTTTTAACTTTTTTCATCTTTCAAAATGTCATATTTTTGTTTATGACATGTTTAGGAAACACTTCCAATAGTTAATGCCTGTAGTGAATTTCATTGAAATCGGAGATGTCAATTACAAAAATGGCTATTTTCTGTCCGTTTTGATACATTTATTAAAACTTTAGTAATGTATGAGTAATATAAATTTATTTTAACAAGTATACGCTTAGATGTTCTATGTTAATATTTTCTCAAAATATGGTACACAGACAAAAGCTTGTACGTAAATAATAAAAAAATACTTTATTTGATTTCAGATCTAACTCTTAAACAAAAGTATCTACGGCAACGAAATTTCGTACAAATAGTTAAGGGATCGATATAAAGTCAGAAAAAAGGTAATCTAAATAAGGGTGGCACAAAAAAATTTGAAGATGGTAAGCCGAATATAACATTCTTATTAGTTTTTCAATTGACTTTAGTTTTCGATATAAACAATTTAATAGTTGAAGTTGCACCATATCACGAAAAATATTTTCCTCACATGATTCAACAAAAAGGTAAAGAAATCTAATTCAAATTATCTGCAAGTCAAGTTTTTTAATTTGTGTGAAAAAAATCAAATTTCTTACAAAATTTAAGAATTTTTCTTTTTCAAGAAAACAAACATTGTAAAAAATCTAAAACTATAAAAAATTATATTTTTATATTATCATAAAACTATATAGGTTACAATTAAAATGAACCATATTTTATTAAAATCGATGCATAAACTTTGACTTCAGTCACAATTAAGTAAAGATAACTAATCTAAAATTATATAAAAAATAAAAAAAAAACATTTCAATACATAGGAATTAGGAGAGTCGAGTTTTTTAATTTTTGAATAAAATGAACGTTTATACAAGTTAATTTAAAAAAGCTATAATCTATGCAAAACTTTTGCTAAAAAATACCTATATCGTAAACTACTGGTCTACTCGAATTGAAATGTATAGGAGAGTTGTAGAGTAGGACTTAAGCTTTTATCATTTAAAATCATCTTATAGTCACCCTGTAACAACATGAAATAATACACAAAGTGTCAAATTTAACCACCTCAGGTATAAAAGTTTAAAGAAATCGTAACTTCAGCAAACCAAGTTCGATTTTGAAGGCTTAAAGGCCCTTGTAAAGAACTTGAGATATAGAAAAATTATACTTACTTACTTACTTACATATGATATATCTTATTATAAAAAAGATATTTGCGCTTGAATTTCGAAATTTAGATCTTTTGTCTTGACTTTTTTTTTGTTGTTTCTCAAATAATTTCCGTAATAAAGATAATTTCTAGATTTTTTTTTAAATATCCTAAAGTGTCCAATACATTCCAAAATAATATATTGATTATTTATATAAATTATCTCAATTCATCTAGCCCTGAAAAAATCAGCACTATAGAATGAGCACGAAAATTTTCTGCTTTTTACGAAAAAGTGCTCTGATTTTTTTTACTTTTTTCTAAAAAAAAAAAATAAAAAATTTTTTTTACATATTTCCAAACACAAAACTTTAAGAATGGATAATAAAGAAATTTTTATTTGATTAAAAGTTGCACCCTACATCCGGCAATGGACGAAAAGTGGTGACATTTTAGGGGAAAAAAGATTTTTTTTGTTTTATAAAACAGAGGGATTTTTAATAAATTGTATCTGGCATCATTGCTTCCAACCACAAAAATAAACCATTCGAAATTGCAAAACTTATGATGTTTTGTGTTTTTTTGTTTTTTTTTTTTTTCAGAAAAAATGTCTCCACTCTTATTTGCTGTAAAATAAAATGTTCTTAACATATAATAATTTTATACTTTTCTGAAAGTATAAAATTCTCCACAAGGATGATTTTAGAATTAAAAAGAAAAAGAAGGATAATTTTAGAATCAAAATTAGGACTTAGCCTATATGTTCTAAATGCAAAGCATGAATCTACAAACAGAAAATAGTTTCGGAAACTCTAACGCGCTTTAAAGAGTTTTCCAATGGCTTTTCCCAGCCCTGTAGCAAATGTGTACTTTATGAATGAAATTGTGGGATTTCTTTTACAAAAATCTTAAATTTTTCAACACTTTATCATTACAAATGATAGAGTTAACAATTGCGGAAAATTTCGTTGGTATATCTTAACAAACAAAAATTTTATTAGAGATGAAATATTTATTGTTTCTCCAGAAATCAATTTTTTTACAAACATTTTAGTTTAATTCAAAAATTCCGAAAAGCTATGGACTTAATTTTTCTCAAATAAACTATGTTGTCTAGCAGACATAATTTTTAATTATACACAAAAGAATTGAAGTCTATATCTTTTATAGAACCGAAACTATGCTACTTTATAATTTAAAATGTCACGAAAATTTCCAAAAACATTGTACTAAACAATTTTTAATTGAAATTAAGAACATTCGTTATTAAATTGAGAAAATTCTAAATAAAATTAAGATGCTCTATTTGTATTGAGAAAATTACAATTGAATTGAATTGATAATTTCAATGTTAATATTGAGAAAGTTCAAAATGGAAGTGAAATATTCAATTTGAGATTTAAAAAAAAATCCAAATCTAAATTAGATTTTCAATTTGATATTGAGAAAATTCTAAGTAAAATTAAAAATTTCTATATGATATTGAGAAACAGCCAAATAATATTTAGAAAGTACCCAAAAACTTTTATTTATTTCTCAATTAATAAAAATATTTTAACTGTTCAAAATGTTTTTCTTTTATTTGTTGAAAAAATATGGAAGGAATTTTTATTTTCCAAAATAAATATCCATCATGATGAGAAAAATAAACAAATATCATTATGAAAAAACTTTTAAAAGATTTTTTTTATTCATATATATATATATATATATATATATATATATATATATGTATATAAATATATACACTGCCTGCCACTTGAATAAGGAATCACATTTTTTTAACTTTAATTAAATATATCTCCTAAACTGAACTTCAGAAAAAAATAATTTTTTGCGCAACCAAATTTCAAATTGTTAGCTTTAGTTTTCTGAAGAAATAAAAAATATACATATTTTGTTATACTAAAATTCTACATTTATTTAAAGACATGTATTACATGTGTTTCTGTGGTACTTTTTCGTCTGTCACTTGAATAAGGAATATTTTAAAACTAAGGTAACTGTAATTTATTTTTAAATTTTAGGTTATAAAAATGAAAGTTATTATCTTCTAACATTCAATTAGTAATGCGTACTGCCACTATTTTTAGAAATAACCTCAAAAATGCGATTTGGCATCGACTTGTATAATGACTCTAAGTAATTTACCGAAATTAAACTCCATGCTTCCGTTATTGCATCTTTTAAGGATTCTATCATCTTAAATTATTTTCCTCCTTCATAAACTTTTCTTGCAAGTCTTCTGAGGTTGGCTTTTCCATTGGATTCAGGTCTAGTGAATATGGTGGCCAATCCAAATTTTAACACCTTGTTGATTAATCCATTGTTTTACTGATCTGGCGGTATGAATCGGAATGTTGTCTTGTTGGTACGCCCAAGGTATGGGTCCGATACTTAATTAAAGTTAAAAAAAATATCCTTATTCAAGTGGCAGCCAGTGTACTGATACGAAAATGATTCGAATTCGTATTGCTTTTTTTTGCCGTAATAATCATATTCATATTGCGGAAGTTTCCCCCATCGGAAGAGATACATCTCAGCAATAAGAAATTAATACGCCTGGAAGAAAAATAGGCAATATTGCTAGATAATAATCTAGGTGAAAAAAGTAGATGCCGCCATATAATCTTCTAGAAGATGCAATAAATATATAGAAAAATTATCGCTAACAAATCTTGAAATCATATAATAAAGAAATCTTTTACATCTTGTAAAGTATGCATTCATATAAATCTTAACATAACAAAGCACGAAAACTAAAACACTCACATAAAATATCCATTTTCTTTTCTTCAATATTTTTTCGTTTTTCAAAAATTTTTCGAAAATTAGAAAAATTGTGATTGAAAAATAAAAGTATTGTATTAATTTCTTCCAGATGATCTCAATAGGATATCATCAATTTATTGCGAAGATGATAATCGATTTACTGAAAAAACGCATTATTTTGAAAAAAATAATAAAATATTAATTTTATATATTCTTTAAACTGATAAAAATACGATATTAGAAAAATATTGCTTTGATTATTTTTGTCCAAATCGTAAAAAGAAAATATTTAGTAAATTTGTTCTAGGAAGATAACATTCACATGTTTCTAGGATACTATTTTATTTATTTGAATTTTGTATGTATTATGTGAATACATTTTAAATATTTTTTTATTCAAAGAAAAAAGTTGAAAATAATTTTTAAACTTTTGTAATAAATATTACAAACTATTTTTTTTTTGTGATGATTTTTTTTAATCTTTTTAATATTAAAGATTATTTTGCGATTCAATTAAGCATAAAAATTAGGCTTTTTTAGTATTAAAATCCGGTGTCTTATATTTGGAAAATTTCAAATAATATTTAAAAATTTCCAAATGAAACATTTCTAAAGGAAATTGGGAAAAAAATTTAAATGGGATTATTGATACAAATTGTATTGAGTATTTATATTTATTTACCGTTAAATAAGTTTCCCAACTTCATTTAAAAATGTCTCAATTTCATTTTAATTTTTTCTTAATATCAAATAGAAATTCTGAATTTTATTTGAAATTTTCTTAATATCAATTTAAAAATCTAATTAACAGTTAGAATTTTCTTAATATCAAATTGAATATCTCATTTTCATTTGGACTTTTCTCCATAGTAATTGAAAATTCTCAATTTCATATGGAATTTTCTAAAATATTAACTTGAAATTCTTAATTTCAAATGAAATTTTCTCAATATAAACTTGAAAATCTCAATTTATCATACTGCACAAAAGAAATTATGGATAAACTATTTTTAATAATTCATTATTTATCTTTAAATAAAATTTTATAAAAAAAAATAATTTTTCTTAATTGGTGGTAAGAGATTTCAAATCAATATAAAAAGCAAAAAAGAAAAACAAATTAGTACATATTTTGACAATTATGAAATAAAATTAAATTACAAAATTACTGATAAGAGACAAAAATTAATATACCAGGACCTTTAGAGTTAATCAATCTTAATTTTAGATTTTGCAAATACAATTTTGTTAATTTATCTTCTGGATAATTCGAAATCCAATGAAATTTAGCAAAATATCGCAAAAAGTAAATATCATTGCAATGGGAATTTATACCACATTTTGTGTCAAAGGCTTTAGAATTCTTTCCCGTGGTCTTCTAACATATTAGCAAATTCAGCAGTGATAAGGAAGTACAGAGAAAACTTTACAAAAACTTTCAAAATATAATGAGAAATATTTAACGCATCAGTATCACATTAAAAATATGTTATGGAACCTTATTTATCCAAAATCGTTAATAATCACTTTGAGAGTCAATTAAACTCTGTTCGCCTGTGTGTGTAACTTTATAATTACTTGCTCTGAGTACTCTAGATCTAGGATTTATAATTAATGAAGCCGTATTTAATTTCGTTTAAAAATATGAATGATAAGTGCATTTAATAAGATATGGTGGTTTCTTGTCTTTAAGTCGATATGGTAAATGATGGAGTTTCTAAGAAGTACCCAAGGATTCAAATTATATCTCTGTCTTTTATTCATATGTGCATATCGCTCATTTATTTTAATACTCATAACTCAAAAGACTAGACTTTTTAGTTTATGATATAGAAATATGAGCAATATAAAGCTTTATCCTTTTTACATATATCATGTATATACATATATTTTATGATCTTGAAGTAAATGAGCAATATGTATATATACATCATTAGTTTTCTACATTTATACACTATTTTAGAGTCTATCAGAATCATTTTACAATATATAATATGAATATCTATTGTGAGTCCTAGAAAATCTATGTGTTTAAATTTGTAAATATTAAACAAAATTTAATAAATTAAAATATTTATTTTTCTTTTATAAAAGATTTACGAATTTGAATATTTAGTTTTATAAATTTGTGATAGGTCCGATTTTAGTAAAAAATTTTGTTTGATTTTATAAATTTTGTGTTTGAATACGAAATTTAAGTTTCTCTGTGTGATATTTATTTTAAAAGATATCTATTTTTTTTTTCATCAAGATGGATTTTTATATTAGAAAATAAAAATTCCTCAAATAGTTTTTTGAACAAATGAAAAATATTTTAAATATGATAATAATTTGTTGTTTAAATAATGATAATAATTTTGTAATCCAAATATAAAACAATAACTTTCCAAAAATACCATTTTATATAAATTTTTTTTTTACTAATTGTTTCACTTAAAATTCCTTATAAATATATATTTTCTAAAAGCCGCACACAGCATTCTCTCGAAAAGATTTTTGGCAGAAAGCAAAATTTGAAAAGTACGCATTTTACAAAATCAAGCCTAAAGTTATTATTTTGGTATTCAAATTGTTGAACTAAGCACGCGTATCCTAAGTTTTAAATTTCGAAGTATATAAGTTGCATAAGGTAAAGGTTAGAGAACATAAATTCATAAGCAGGTAATAGCCAGTATTCTAAGGTTTAAAAATATATAAAAATTTTTCTACCCTGAATGGCCCTGTTGAACAATATTTTTTATTTTCTAACTTAGCTTCAGAAAAAATATAAAAAAAATATATAAAATTAAATGCCAGGTATTCGATTTAAATTTTAGGGTATTTAATAATGCTAAAATCGTATAAATGATTCATTCAAATTTTTATAGTTGGCAAATTTAATATCGTAATCCATAATAAATTTATGCATTAAATAGAAACTGTATAAAAATCATATTTTAGGAAAACATTTTTACGACGATTTCAAAAAAAAATCCTTTGAGTCCTGGAATGGAGGAAATGGGGATTGAAAGAAAGTATGAATCAAATTTTATTAAGATATATTGCAAATTGTTTAATCAGAATGATTATAGTAATAACGGTTAAATCGGTTTAGTCAATTATTCAGTCCTAAATAAACGCCTGCAGTGGGCTGAATAATATTGTTTTTGCGGGTTAAAAACGTAATAAAATTTTTCATCTTATTAATGATGCAAGTTATAATTAAAAAAATCTTTGTAAGATTTTATTATATATAACAAAAAAATATTATATATAAGTGTGCCTCTCACATAAACTTCTAGTTGCATTCTACGTTCTATGGTATGAAGCAAATTAGGACAATCAATTAATTCGCAAATTATAGCATAGAAAAAATATACAGAAAAAATTTTGCGTCTTGTTTCTAGTTTTAATAGAAATCGAGTTACACATGTCTAGGTATATAAAAGTCGTATTTAAGGTCTTACAAATGAAAAATTAAAAAATGAAAGAGCAAATTTTATAAATTTTACTTGAATTTTTTCAATTCTATTTATACGTAATTGAGTACTAGGGCTCCAGATAAATAATGCAAATTCTAACCTAAATCTCACAAAAAAAATGTAAATAGAACTTTTTTGTGTAATATTCAAAATTATTAGAATCATAATTATTATAATATAATTTAAGTGATTATTAAATGATAATTTTCTATCAAATAATAAACGTATATCTAAAATTTCATCCAAAGGTGATAATAGATATTGATGTATTCTATATCGGAATAGAACAGGGTTACAATATCTATTATAAGTTATAGAAAAACATTTGATTAAATTAAAAGGTAAACCATTGCGGACTAACCAAGAACACACCCCATCTAAATCCACCTCGAGATTAAAAATGTCATTGGCGTTAGAAATTGTTTTAAACATTTTAAAATCATCAGCATATAATAAGTAATGAGACTTTCTGAAACATAGGTTCATATCATTAATAAATATATTAAATAATAAAAGGACGAAAAATACTACCTTGTGGAATATCAGAAGCAGGAAGAAATAATGTAGAAAAAAAACCATCAAGAGAAGCTACGGATTGTATAATAATAATAATAATAATAATAATAATAATAATAATAATAATGATAATAATAATAATAATAATGATGATGATGATGATAAAAATAAAAATAACAATAATAATAATAATAATAATAATAATAATAATAGAAATAATAATATTAATAATAAAAGTTAAAGTGGTACTCGATCAAATGCATTGGCAATGTCCATATAAATCACATCAATCTGCAATCGGTCTTCAAAACTATGAACACAATACTTGATAAAAACAACCAAATTAATGCAGGTTGATCTTTTAGTCGTAAATCCATCTTGAGATAAAGAAATATGACTCTTTACACTGAAGAAAAGCTTATAATATTATTTTTATCACCAGATTTATAAATAGGCAAAATTGTAGTAAATTTACACTTTTTAATAAAATAGTCATTGCTTAAAGACTTATTAAAAATAATTTTCAATTATAGACATAATGAAAAACATTTCTTTATAAAATAAGCTGTTAAACTCTCATTATCACTTTTAAATGAATTGGAAAGACTAACAATCTTCTGCAATATCTTCTTCAGATAGTTGCAAATTACCGAAATCCATAATTTTGTTTATTTCAATTTATTATTCAAGTAGTTTGTCATATTTTAGTTATAATACAATGGGTAAATAGTAAGTAACACGTGTAGCAATATTTTATTATTATTATTATTATTATTATTATTATTATTATTATTACTATTATTATTATTATTATTATTATTATTATTATTATTATTAATTTCTACATGGGTAACTTTTGCTGAAAATTATCGCAAAATTAATAATATTCTTCTTTAAGTAGACAAATTATTTTTGATCTTTTTTTATTATAAATAAAATAAACCACATTTTTATTAAGCCAACATTATTCAAAATTCTTTGTTTTCATGCTTTCATATGAATTTTTCTCACCACTGTACTCTAGTTGTACAATCAAAACATTGTATTTGTATGTGAGTGTATGTGTTTATGTTCTGCAATGTTAGACTTTACAGTTAACGCAGCAGTGCTGTTAAAGTCAACGTTAACGTTTGTTGTTAGCAGTGGGAAGTGTTTATGTAGTATAAAAAAGGATGATGATAAAAAACAAAATTCTGTTTGTGTTTGTGTTGGTTTTTTGTTTTTGTTTTCTGTATTATTATGATGAGCGCTGTTATACTTGTACTCATTCGTAGTAGTAGAAAATACTACATTGTTGTTTTTATATTTTATTCTGTGTGTATTGTATTTTTGTTGTTTTGCTTTTTCTGTTATTTTTTTAAATTTACTTTTTTTTTTTTTTTTTGTTGGTTTTACAAGTATTATTGTTGTTTTTGTGTGTTAGTAGTGCTCTGTTGGATTTTTTTGTTGTTCTTGATGTAAAAGTATATGTTTTATTTGTTTGTGTGTTTGTCATAAACGTCTTTTATGTCAAGTTCATTAGCAAAATTAGTAAAGATTACGTTGGCTTTTACTTTTAATTTAAAATAAAGGCAGAAAACTACCTAGGGATACAATTGTTGAAGAGAATTTGTGTGTTGTTGTGTGTTGATTTTATTTTTCCATTTCTACGATTTTTTTGGTAATTTTTGACATTTAAAATTAAAGATTTGTATTAGATATTTTTATAAGATTTTATTATGATTTTAAATCACCTTTTGGTTTTATATTTCTATGATTCTTTTTGCACAATTATTTTTATTATTTATATAATTTTATTTATTTTTTTATTTATTAATTTTATTACTTTTAGCTATATATTTGTAAAATATGTTGATTTCTTTTTCTATATACTTTAAATATTTTACTTTTTTATTTAAAAATTTCTAATTCCAGTATGTTGCTTTAATATTTTTAGAACATTTGTTGTTGCTAGTTTTCTTATCTATTTTTTTTCCTTTTTAAATTGGAATATATATATTTTTTTTCTTTATTTATCTTTCTGTTTGACACATTACGCGCACGTATTATCCTTTCGTGTCTTTCTAACGTTTAAACCAAAACTAAATGTAGACAATGTTTAAAGGAATTATTAAAGTCCCTTTTTTGCATGTACTATATAACCTCTTAACCGAATTTTTCACATAAAAATCCCTATAACATTTACTTAGCCAAACACACAAAAACACACATACTCTCACACATACTTACAGCCGTAATTACTCAATGAGTTTTGAGTTTCATTGAATTTAAAGAAGTTATTTAGGTTTTGCTTATTGAACCTACTCTCTTTTATTTATTACTCTCTTGCTGTTTATCTCATTTTTTTTTTTATTTATTTATATTATAAAACTAAAACTCTCTACAGCTCTCACACTTGCTCTTGAGTTAAATAATACAAATTTACCTTTAAACTCAACAGTTTCTTTGATTTTTGTTTTATTATTATTTCTATATTTTTCTTATTTGTATTGTTGTTGTTTTTAATCTTCTAACTAACAAAAAACCGCTCCCTTTTCATTTAGCATTAGAAAAGACGACGACAACGAGTATGTTTTAAATATTTATATACAAAAAAATCTCTACTGTCTGCTGCCATTTTTCTTATAACTGTAAATACGTTCGTATGTATGTAAATGTGAAATTTTTTGTTGTTTTTAGTTTTTCTTCTCTATTTGTGTATTTATTTTATTGTATTTTTTCCAGCAGCTTTTTTTCATTTTATTTGTATTCGTTGATTTCTACTAGTGTTGTTGTTGCTGTTATTTTTCTACGCTGGGATGTGAGTAAGTATGTGCTTTTTTTTGTGCCAAATGTGAAGGTTACTGACATTTCCCACTGCATGAACATTTTTATACTGATGTTTTGTTAACTCACACTGTATTTACCCCTATGGGTGTGTTTTTATTTAACGAAACTTTTGACTTAAATAAATATCATCATATAAAATGTGTGTTGTTTTTTTATATATAAATTTAATCAAATTTTATTTTATTATTCTATGTCTTTCTTGTAGTCTATTTAAATTTGAATGTTGTTTTTTTAACATTAAACAAATTATAAATACAGTTTAAATTACGTATAAAATTGATGTTGTGGGCGTATGAGTAATAAAATATTATTTATAATTGTCTCATTACTCATACGCACTATATAGTATAAATTATAATAACAGCTTATATATGCAAGAGGTTTATTTTTACTTGTTTTAAGTTTAAACGTTGATATATTAACTAAAGAAAAATTGTTAAGTTAGTTGAAATTTACCGAAAAAAAAGTATTTTTAAAGAAGAGAAATAATCTGTAAATGAACATTTTTTAAAATAAAATAATTTATTATAATTTTCTTATTTTTTATTTATAATATTTTTTATTTAAATAAAACCAATGATAAAATATTTTTTTAAAGAAACTCAAACGATGCGTATTGATGTGCAGAATACAGAAAAAAAAACTATATATATATATATATATATATATATATATATATATAGATCTTCAGTTCCTTACGAATTCATATTCGATTAAAAGGGGTCGAAAAATGCCGCTTAATTCAGGAATTAATTCAATATTTTAATGTTTATATTTTGTTTTTATATTGATCAAAAAGAAAAAAATGCATTTTTCGAATTTTAAGATTTTTTTTTTTTAAGAGAGAATTCTGATATCCGTACTTTTATTTATTAATTTTAATTATATAAATAAATGGATTTATGTGAAATGTTAAATCTTAAAATGGCGTAGTTTTGATTCTGTAAAAGATATTGACTTTGAACTTATTGTATAAAATTAAAAATTATGTCAGCTAGACATTAGAGTCCATAATTTTTCTGATTTTTCAATTAAAATAAAATTTATGTAATAAATTGGTTTTTAGAGAAATTTTGAAATATTTTATTTGTAATAAAATCTTTGTTGGTTAAAATATCCAATACGTTAATTTATTAATTTGAATTATATAAATGAATGGATTTATGTGAAATGTTAAATCTTAAAATGGCGTAGTTTTGATTCTGTAAAAGATATTGACTTTGAACTTATTGTATAAAATTAAAAATTATGTCAGCTAGACAATTACAGTCCATAATTTTTCTGATTTTTCAATTAAAGTAAAATTTTTGTAATACATTGGTTTTTAGAGAAAATTTTAAATATTTTATTTGTAATAAAATCTTTGTTGGTTAAAATATCCAACAATGATTGCTGATTTTATAATTTAAAATAATAAAGTATAAAAACTTTAAGATTTTGGTAATATCATCTTTACATTTGCAAGCCAATAGCACAGATTAGTAAGTCAATATTTATGTGAGGGAAAAAAACAGATTCAATTGTCAAAAACCTAATTCATGCAACAAAAAAATACATGTAATCACATATATTTTGATTTGTGTTTCAAAAAACATGAGTAATTTTTTTTTAAATTTAATTCCTCTCACAAAAACTTCTAGATTTATTCTAACATGATTCATAAATTTTTTCTTGGCTTAGACATTTATGTTGGTAGTTATAATGACGCAAACTTGAGTATTTTTTATTAATTATTGTTAAAAAAAATAATAATAACAATAATAATAATACTGTTTAAATTCTTATATACAAAATATGCTATGCATTTCTGTCGCATATCTATTTTACAAAATTTGCAACTTTTTTTGAGAATATTGGTTTATTGTCAATCTTCTGGTGTCAAATACTTTATGATATATATATGGACTGTAAAAAAGTTGGTTACTTTTATCATCACAAAAATTTTTAACTCAAAATTTAATGGGCCAAACATTTTCTGCACAGGGTTTCACCGGCTGAGCCTAGATGGGCTAGTATACTCCTCAGAGAAGCAAGACGTAGCGGCGCGGCTGACGGCTAACCGCTTAGCCGATTGATTTTAACAAATCTAGCACCCGCCAAAATTTTCGGCTTATCGGTGCCTTTTAGTTTGGCTAAAACGTATTTATGTTATTCTGCATAACTTAAAAATTTGGTATTAAGTACCCATTTGATTTATATATTGCACTTCTAATATTAGAAACTTGGAAACTCATGCAGTTGCAAGTTATTTTATTAAGAAAATTGAAATAAATAATAAAGTAAAATATTGCTACTGAAAGTATATATATATATATATATATATATATATATATATATATATATATATATTCTTAGAAGTAAAAGTCGCCACCGCAGATATTTTTTAATTTTTTAATCAGTTTCATAAGTAACTATCAACAAAATTCAGCTGCTAGCTACTACGTGCTACCCTTCTTACCACAGCATTTCTAGTAACCACTTAAAATGAGTATTTTTTTAATATATTTTTCTTTTTTACATATGAATTATGTATAATGATATAATTAATATAGGATCAGCAAAAAAATATATTTTAAGTGTTTTAATATATATTAATGTTAGAGTGAATTCTTGGAAATTTGGAGCAATTTTATATATAAAGTTCATAAACTAAAATTCTAATACATATAATTAACTTTTCCTCAAAGTTTGGTCTTGCCAACTAAATTAGGTTAGGTTCAGTAGGCAGATATCTAAGCAATAGGAGACAGCTCACTTGGGTCCAATTTGGTAACGTTGTGAAACTCTGAGGATTCATGTATTACTAACTTACGTGTCCCGACTCATGTATGACAGAATTGATCCATTTGATTTCAATATCAGAGTTATCTGATAATACATGCACAAACGGACTGCCAAAATTAGCAGTCCTAATATCAGTAAGAGTGAGACAGTGGCGTAAAAAATAATCCAGCATTTTCTCCTCTTCCTCATTTCGACAACTAGGCAACCCTAGTCTTCTAGCATGCGCACCAGCAATCCAGTGCCCTGTGCTGATGGCTACTAGAATTCGTAGCGCATTCCTCGATAGTTCCATGATGAAGTTAGATCAAGATTCTTTAAAAAGGGGCCATATTTGTCTCGAAGTTGAACATGTGGATTCATTTGTCCATCACCTTGTGCTATGCTAGATAAGTTCCGCAGAATTATTTATCTGCAGGCCGAAAGCGATACTCCAGTTGGTCCGTATCTTCACATCGAAGAAGGGATCCATTTCTGGCTATTTCATCCACAATAAGATTAAACGGTTTGAATGTCGAATTCATGTACCAATCTGGATGTCGAAAGGACACCCGAGAGCGATTTAATCGCGGCTTGACTGTCTGTACAAATTTGGATATCCACTTGAAAGTAATATTTAATAAGTTCCATAAAAGTGAAAAATATGCATTTAGTTCTACTTCTGAAGTGGTGAAAATGTAAATTTTTTTGGAAGCTCTGGCTCATTTTTTTACTGGCATGTAATATATCAAATATTGAAGGATAATTTCAAAATTTTTATTACTTATTTAAAATATTAAAAAAAAAGCTACATTGCTTTGCTTTCTTAAATAATTTTAAAATTCAAAATTGACTTAAAATTTGGGGAGCCAAGAGGTCTCTTATAAGGAACTAAATTCAAAATGATTTTTTTTCTGAATATCTCAAAACTTCGAGGGTGTATTGAAAATTGTTATAAGATGTTTTCAAAAAAGTCTTCAACCCACATTAGGTCATTTTGCTAGTGTCATTTTATTGTAGAGTGTAAGCTGTTTGTTCATATGAGACTCGCATCTCGATGGAACCTTCTTCTACTATGGCCGTGGTTATTAGACAAGGATAAGTGAAATAGATAGATTGCCAAAATGACAGCATTGAAGTTCTATACCACAAAGTATTATCATATGGCAGGAGAAATATTTTCGAACTATCATTCTTTATATAATAGTAATTTTTCTTTGAATTAAAGAAATCATTACTACTTTTTATTTTAATTAATATATTTTGTATTATATTTTTAAATTATTTTATTTCCATTATTTCCCAATATATGAATATTTATTTTTATATTGCTCTATTTCTTTCAATACTAACGATTTTAAGTCAAAGACCAATTTCATGATTCTTTTAATCAATAATCCAAAAAGATTTCCTCAAACACATATCAATTTTACCAAAAAATTGTTTTATTTATTATATTTTCTCTTCTTAAAACACGTAACACTTTTATGCATTTCATTAGATTAAATTGCTTTGTGGTTATGAATCCTGTCCCTGACAACATTTTCTATCGAAAATTAAACTAAAACGTAACTTCATGTAGTCAAAAACAGTTGAATATGATATCATTTTCTTATCGGAGAAGTGTCATCGTTGGGGAGAAAAAAAGTGCCTCAGTTCTAATACTTTTTACATGACACTTTTTAGTGCCTCCTTGGAATGCCGAAATAGTATTATTTAGAAGTGTAAAATAGTACATCAAGAAAGTATCGAAATATAATCACTTGAGTATATACAAATGTATTAAATGAAGTTGGAATATTCTCAATTATAATTAAGCTAAATACTAAACCTATATTTAAAAGAATATTTTTATTAAACTTACAGTTATTTTAAATTAAATCAGATATGTTAAAAAAATAACTTATTAAAAATTATTTTTTAAATTAGGGCATATTTTATGCAACACTTTAAACAACAACAATGATCCCATTAAAAGTTATACATACTCGTACATTTACTGAGCGAAATTATGTCGTATTTGTTCTCTTTTCTTTGTTTCTGGAATGTAAACAGTCGCCCAAGTCAAGTTTTTTTTAGATCAAAGTTCATTACTAATGTGTTTTTTATTGCAAATTTGAATACTCTCCACGCTTGAACATTGAAGAGTGCCAAAAAAGACACTTTTTAGTGGATGGATGAAAAAACTCTCTTCCAAATGCTGGCAGGGTTTAAACGTATTAGATAAAAACACACATATACAAATATATAAATAAAAATTATTTATATAATTTTTTTTTTTTTTTTCTTTAACATAGAATTTCAAACATTCTTTTGAGAAAAACAAACCACAAAACAACAACAAATAACTCTTTTAAAACATTCTTGCATCATAATAAATGATGCAAGTGTATATGTGAGTGTATGAGTATGTTTCTGTGCAATTTTTCAAATAAAAAAAAATAAAGGAAAAAAACGAAAATAATTGAAAAACTGCATTTTTCTCTTTGATTATAACTAAAGTCAACTGCATTTGACAAGCAACAAATTGCTTAGATGAATAGCTAACACTCATACCAATGCATACATATGTACATACATGTACAATAGTTATGCACATACGTATATATATGCATATATGGGGATTTCTTCAAATTTGTTTACTTTTGGGGTACAAAAAATTTGAAATTTTTTTAATGGCACACAGCGTTGCCGTTTTGGACTTTTTTGTACAAAATTTGGTAGAATTTCTTTCATTTGATAGGATGGTAGGCTGAATGAAATTTTGATAGGTTTGTCCAATTGTATCGATTTATAAAATTAAATTTTTAATAAATTTATTAAATACAGGGATGTTTTGAAAGCCACGTGATTTGAAATCGTGAAACGTTTTGAAAATACAAATCGCGTGATTTTGAGAAAATAGCTGACTTTTTGTGCTTTGTTTGTTTAACATTAATGAAAATAAAAAGTGAACATTTAGTAAATAAAAATGCCGGGAGCTACTTAATTGACATTTACTTATCAAATCCTATGGATACAAAAATTAATACAAAAATAAGTTACGAAGTTGCTACTTGTTATTTCTTATTTCTAAATTACTTATTTCTAAATTTGCACAAAAACTACTCAATTATTGAATAATATTAAATTTTTGAGCAACAACAATTAAATTTTGTCTTCAGTAAGCAACAGGATTGTATAAATTCAATATATTTTACATGACATTTTACGGCTGTGTCACATTGGCAACCTTAACAGTATCTTCGAAAAAGCAAACCAGCTGACTGCTAAAGAGAAAAGTAAGAAGTACCCCACACCATTGTGTATGTCCGTCAAAATTCGTGGAGGGGTCTTATAAAAGACTTGTGGAAAATTGTAGACCAATAAAATATACGAATACAGAATATTACGTTAATACTAACATTTATATGAATTTATGCACTTTGGAGCGATTCCTGAAGGTGGGCTTATATGAGAGCTATGGCAAATTATGTAGCGATCCTCATAAAATTTGTCACTGTGATTTCTACTTATATAAAACTTTTCTATCTTGAAAATAAAACTGATACTAACATGTGTATGAAATTTATGCTCATTAAAGTGATTTTCGGAAGAGTGTCTTATATGGGAGCTATGGTCAATTATGAACCGATAATCATGAAATTTGGCACAAGGATTACAGTCGGCAAACCGTCTAGTCACCCAGACGGACGGACAGACATCGTTAGATCGATTTAAAAAGTGATTCTGAGTCGATTGGTATACTTTAAGATGAGTGTTAGATGATTTTTTCTGTGTGTTACAAACAACCACCTATGGTGGTGTAGGGTATTATGCGTAAGTACATCATGAACTTTTATAAACAAAGCAAAATAATTTTCTTACAAAACAAGCGGTGTCCTTAGGAATTTATTAATATTTATGTTTTTATGTAAATAAAACCTAATTTTATTGCAAAAATAAATAGAAAACACATCATACCAAATACTAGATAATATTTAAAGTCAATTCTCTACAAATAACATAAAAAAAAACAGTCAAGTGATTTTAAATTGTCGGTCATTTAGTTGACCGCTTTCAAATCGCGTGATTTCAATATTTTTTACGTGATTTGAAATCACTTTGATAAGTGGTTTTCAGAACATCTCTGATAGTTAATAATAAAAGATATTATTTAGATATTAATAGAATAGCTTTTCTTTAATTATGAAAGAAATTGTGTTAGCTAAGCATTACTTAATTCCGTACAGGATAGATTTATATCTTTATTCGAGCCTCCACATTTGCTCACGTATTCCCAAAAAAAAAATGCTAAAAGAATTTCATGACTACTCGGTAAATTCTTAATCAATAGAAGGGGGTTATTATAAAAATCATAAAATAGGAATGCTTGAAATAGCTCTTCATATCCCATTTATGTGGGATTTATACAATTTAAAGTGATTCTCAAAAGTGAACCTTTTATGGGAACTGTGGTCATAAAGTTTGGCAATTTTATTCTCCTTGTCAAATATAATTTTCATAGTAATAGATCAAAAATAGATCTAAGTGCATATTTTAAGCTTTTTTGGAAGTTATTAATAATTACTTCAAAAAAAGTGAAAATAAATGTATTTTTAGCAGGAAAAAAGGTTAGTAATTTCTAAGAAAATTAAAATTTCGTAATGAAAAATTTCAGAATGAAATTATTGAAGCTAAATGCTATATGGAATTTCATAATCAAATAAAATGTATATTTGATTTTCAAAATTATATTAAGTTTCTGCAAATAAATGTTCCTAACAAAGTTCATTCGAAAGAAGATTTACAAGTGTATTTACGAAAGCAACAAATTCTTTTGATAATTCAAGATATGTATGAATGTATGTATGTATGTTGTAAGGACATCATAATGGAATTTAATCGTGGTGTATATTTTTTGTTAATAATTACCGTCACCGCCAGAAACACAACAGCAGAGAGAAGAAGCAGCAGGGAGAAATACACAGGAATGTAAGGGTATTAGCGATCAGAGAAGCATAGGAAAGTAAAGGAAAACTACAATAATATTAGTTATAAGAAATGTATATAAGCCAGTATAAAGTTGTAATCGCTCTTTTTTCTTTTGTGCTGTCAACAAGGAAAGTGAACAAGGTAGAACTAACAGAGCAGTGTTAGGAAAACAAATAAAGTTGGTTGAATTGATTACATCAATCCAACGTAGGGTATACTGATTCACAATCAGTAAGACTTAAAACTTCAACAAGGTTTACAATCTGGTTGAAGTGGTAGGAGATAAGCACTGCTCAGGGTTAAGTGGTAGAATATTTTCTTGGAAGTTTTCATTCATAAAATATAGGGACTAAAGAAAATCTCCGATTACATCCAAGATTTAATATTCAATAGGAGGTAGTAAATAGGAGATGTAGAACCGGTAAGGCAACACGGAGGCGTCACGAAAGCACTGTCTCAACATAAAAGAAGGTTGTGGGAAATATATATATAGTGAAAGATAATAGATAAAGAGTCAAGGGTAAATAAATTAAAATAAAAAGTGTTATTATTTTATGTAAGAACATTGGACACGACTGAGTTTACCCCAGCTGCAAACCCGGGTAACCGGAGGTTCCTTACAAAATATAATTTTAATTATCGATTTAGTAACCCCACAAAATTTGTAAAGGCACTTTATTTGTAGAATGAGGTGATATTTTTTATTAAACATAAAAAATCTCGATTTTTTTTTTCTTTTTTGTACGAATAAATACACAAAATGGCTTAAATGAATGATTCTTTAAAAATAAAATTAGTAATAGTAAATAAGAAATTATATTCTTATAAAAATCAAAACAAGGCTAGAAACTAAAACGAAAATTTTAAAAAGTCTAAACTGGCAGCACTGGTAGTAAGTGTGGATAATTCTTTTTTTCAACCGAAATTAGTTAATATTAATGTAATTTTCCTGCAGTAGCATTGCACTTATTCATTTTAACACCTATTTTTGGGATTTAATTTTTCGGCATATCTGTTTGTAAATATATCATTCTTGGTCGCACTATCCCCAAAAAATCATTTGATTTTATAAAGTTTTTTCTGGTTCAACAAAAATTTTTAATTTAGCAGATTTTAGCATATTATTTTTGATAATTTGACATAACACTTCAAAAATTTTCGGACAATACTTTTTCCTTTTAGTAATGAGTATTTAATCAGCTAAATTATGATTTTTTTCGTTCACAAGTTTTTTTTTCAAAAGTTTCTGGCAACACTGATTGTGCAGAATAAATAATAGTACGAGTATTATCGTGCCACAAAAGCCTTTCTTCTGTCATTCATAAGTAAGGTCGAAATAAGTTTACCTTATTTAAAAATATCAAACCATAATGTGGAAATGTCTAACCATGTTATTTTCTTCTTATTTTTTTTTTTTTTTTTTGGCTTCCAGAAAAAAACTATTAATAATTAAAGCATCTTATCCTTCTTCACTGGCAATCTATAATTACTATTATTATTTTCCTTGCAATTTTTTTGCAGATATATCAAAATCACATTCAAACTTTTTTTATGAAATAAGAAGAAAAGTTTTCATTCTATTATAACGTGGTTTTGTCGTCGGCTGAGGTAACTTAGTCGTCTTCAGAGTCTACTTACGGATCCACAAACCCCAAGTAATAAGACATTTGATTTACCCTTTCTGAAGGTTAAAATAATTTCATCTTTATTGAGTATTTATTCTATTTCAAGTACAAAATATATAGATATTACAAAAGAATAATTACGATAACTTCATAACAAAAGTTTTACAGATTCTATCGGCTTAATAAATATCGTCTCCAATCGCTTCTTTTTTGACTAGGCTTATTTCAATTCTTCCTTCTTCTTCTTCTTCAACTAGGCTTATTATGGTTCTTCAGCTTATAATAGGCTTGGTTCGAATATTTGGCTTAGATTATGATCGGTTTGGTTATTCGGCTTAGATTAGGCTTGGTTCGGCTAAGCCGAATAAGCTGGATACTCTCAGCTGTCAATCTGGTTCGTGTTTTCGGCGTGATCGGTTTCTGGTTCAGATGGCAGCGTTGGTTTTAAAGATTCTTGGTTCAATAGTTGAATTAGGATTGACTTCGACACACTCTGCTGTCAAACTGGTTCGAGTTTACAGCGGGATCAACTTCTGGTTGGGCTGGCAGCTTCGGGTATCGAAGGTCGTATGTTTTTCTACAATAGGTACAATGGTTTCTTAAACCTAGTGCCTAGCGACTTCTCAAAGTACAGTTACCATGCACTACTACGAAAACAAGCGACATGAAGTCACTTGTGGGAATAGCTAACCGAAGTCAGTTGTGAGAACGAGCAAACGAAATAACTCGTGAGAACAGGTAAGTGCAAAATTCGACTTCAATTTACTTTCGTAAAATATAGTCGGCTCTTCAATTGTATAGAATAATTTCCAAGACTTATATTGCGGATTCTTGTCTTGTTTGAATCGCCCCGACTGTAAACAAACCTTGTCTACTTATACTTATTAATGTATCAACTGGATGAGAATTATATTGCTTGTTGACTAACAAATATCATGAACCGAACAACTAGGCAATTATACTATATATATGTGTGTATAGGTATTATTTATAATAGGGGCTTTCAATGTAATTACTTATTACTAATAAGATATTCAATATATTATTATGTGAATAAAAATATTCATAAATAATATAGTAAAACTATGACATATAGAAGGAAAATTTATAGTAATTTCATGAGTAAATGTTTTAAGAAATATGTACGGTAAAATAGTAATGTTGAGTGTACTATTTCCACGTAAAAAAATAAAATGACGAAAAAAATAAAATTCCTTAAAGATATAAATTGTTATATCTTTAACACACGTTTCTTATAAAAGTAAAACATTTTATGTTTCTTGACTTTTTTATAAGTAATGTTTGAGTATTTATATTAAGTATAGACTGTTTCTTATTACTTTTGAAATAAAAAAGTAAAATAAAGTAACTTTGCATAATTTGGATCTTTTAAATTTGACTGATTGCTTATATCACATGAAGCCATTCATGGTTTTGAATTTTTGTTATTTTACTCCACAAAGTGTTGTTAACATAATTGCAACCAAAAGTTAATCAGAATTAAAAAAAATATAAATTTAAGGTTTAAGGTCGGTTTCTTAAAGGTAAACCTAAAAAGAGAATTCTCCATATACAAGCACATGTGTATGTGTGTATACATCTACACACACTGTTGCTGTTATTCTTAAACACACTAACACTTGGTCATAAATATTATATTCATATACATTTGTATACAGTTATTTATGTGTGTATTTTTGCTAGATTATTATGTTATACATATATATTTTTTTCAGTGTACTGCAATTTTGTTTGGAAAAACAATTGAATAATTTTCAAACAAAACTATTTTTTTTCCAGTTACTTCTTACAGTTACTTTAAAATTGTTGATGATTTCCTTTAAGCTTTTAATAGCATAACTGATTTAAAAGTTTTAATTTTCATAATTAAACAAAAATAACTTAATGAAATATATTTACAAGTTTTATTTATAACAAATAATTTGATATCGAATGTTCATTAGGTTTTCATATAGTTATGCTCCTTCTTCAATTAGTATATAAATATAGTTAAGTACATTTATTTAAATGTCTCATGTGGAATTATTGATCTAAATATTATATTTATTCAAATATAAATGACATGATAATTTTAATGGACACGCAATAAAGCAATTGGGTGTTATTGTTTAGATAATTTTGTGGGCATAAATTGACAAATTATTTTAGTCAATAGACTAATTTTAATAGAGGCCAGAAAAATCAATTATTTGTTTATGTTATTTTGTACTTAAAGCTTTAAATAGAATTAGAGATTATAACAAAAGTTTTACAGATATAATTCTAAAGGTTGAGAAAGGTTAAACTTTTTTTATATACTTTAATTGATAGGTAGAATTGGACAAAAATATGACCAAACTTCGAAATGAAATACAGGAAGAACAAACTTTTGATTATGTTTTATACATAAAGTGACCTAAAGATAAGATAATCCAAAAAATAGAACTATTTTTAGTTAAATAAAGTCAAAATAGAATTTATATAGGTATTTTGATTTTACCTTTTTCTGCAAAAAATAATTCTTTTTTATTAAAGATTAACTTATTTTCTGTTCAAATATTTTGGTCCAATTATTAAGAAAACAATTATTACCTAATTATTAAGAAAATAATGTAAATACATAGAAAATAGTGTTTTGTTTTAGCTTACGTCGCAAATCCCTCGCCCCCATTAACGGCTCAGACCGAGATTTCAGTGTTGTACAGTGGGACCGATAGCAATAATTTTGTTAAAAAATCTTTATCTTCTAAACTACTAATTGGATCGAATTTAATTGTATCTCTCTCCGATACCTATGCTTTCAAAAAAAATTGTCTTGTAGTCACCCCGTAATAAGACAGGCTACAGGGTATCAAAGTATGTAAAAGTTTCAAATAATCGTGACTTCTACAAATCAAGTACGGTTACAAATATTTTTATATTTTTGTAAAGCAAAGATAAAAGATAAAGATAAAGCAAAAATAAGCTTACTCACCTAAGTTATCTCTTACAGTTAAAAATATATTTACTCATGAATTTTGAATTTTTGATTTTTTGTCTCGTGGGAATAAGTCCCTAGATATATGAGTGAATTTTTTTTTTTTTTTTTTAATATTCTATAACTTCTAATATATTCCAAAATAATATACTGAAAAAAGTTTTTGATTACCTCAGTTCGTCTAGCGGTGAAAAATTTTCAAACTCAGCACTTTGAAATTAGTACGAAAAATGTTTATTTTTTACAAAAATATGGTACAATTCGTTCCCTTTTTTTGCTTAAAGTTTTGTTAATAATTTTTTTTCGTTACACACTTCAAAAAATAAGGCTTCATAAAAAGTTAATTAAGAAATTTTAAATTGATTTAGATTTGTACTCTACATTCATCATTGGTCGAAAATGATGAATTTAAAAAAATCATTTTTATCGATTAATAAAAAATGTAATATAGATTTAAATCGGTCAAAAAACTAATGCAGGAGTCCAGATGTTATAAAAAGGCTTTCTTCAAATTGCACAAAAAAGAGTATTAGCATTAAATTTTCACTATTATTTCTTATGTAATGCATAAAACAAATATCAGTCTTTCATTCCTCTAAAAAAAAAAATAGTATTTAAAAAAAGTTAAAAGCCAAAAAAATAATAATTTTTCAGGAAAACTCCGTCTACTTTCCAAAAACTTATAAAACTTATATATTGATATATAATATGTCTATATAGGTCGTTTTAACAAGGATAATATAATGGCCTCAAAAATGACATCTCGCGTCAAAATTCACTAAAATTTGCTATTTTATAATATTATTTTCAGTGTTGCCAGGAGGTGGGAGAAAGAGAGAAAAAGGTCAGAAGAGATTAAATGCCCAAAAAAAAATAAGGCTAGAAAAAAAGCTAATATTTAAAAACTAATTTATTTATTATTATTATTATTATTATTATTATTATTATTATTATTATTATTATTGTTATTATTATTATTATTATTATTATTATTATTGTTATTATTATTATTATTATTATTATTATTATTCTCATTAATTTTTAAAATTTTTCAAAGATATTGTAATAAATTTGTCAATAAAATAGAGAACGGCTGACAACAAAATTATCCCATAAAACATTGTCTACAAAATTTCCATATAAATTTGGGTTTACATATTTCATATGAAAAATGGTCTAAAGTTTTGACCTGATTTTTCGTCTTTTTTGAATTATAACACCTTTCTGATTATTCATTTCCAAATTTTTGGGTGATTTTTCGCTTTTATAAGATTGTTTTTAATTATATTCATAAATATTTTCTGTGCATAATAAGGTTTATTAAAAAATTATGTTATATTTCATTTGAAGATTGAGCAGCTGAAAATTTTTGCTGAATATAAATAATATTGATTTTTGCGATATATAATACACTAAACTGCTTAAATGGATGAATTTGTAGAATTAAAATAGTAAAAATAAATAAGAATTACTTAATTTTAGCCTAAAAAATCTAGAAGCTAAAATAAAAATTTTTAGCCTAAAAGCATAATAAAAAGGCTAGATTTAGTCTTAAAAAATTTAGACTGGCAACACTGATTCTATTGTGTATTTCCATATGTGCATGTTGTTTGTGTAATAAGATAATATTCGTAAGAATAGATTAAATTTATTAAATATTGCTTATATATATTTGAAAAATTGCCAAAAATTTGTCGTTGAAACTATATAAATGATTTTTGGAGGAATAAAATGAAACAATAAAGAAAATATAATGCTAAGCATTTTTGTGCAATTTAAAAAAAATCTTTTGAAAGTTGACTTTCTTCATTATATCTGAACTTCTACATTTTTTTTTGTCAGGCCGTGAAGGAATTTAGTACCAAATCAATGTAAGTATAGTTTTTAATTTAACAGCGTCAATGAATTTTAAATAGCTCATGTGACATTTTTTTATTAATCGATAAACATGAATTTTTTTTTTCTGAAATTCACAATTTTCTACCAATGCTGGATGTAGAGCGCAAATCTAACTCATTTCAATATTTCTTTATAAAAAAAATATGTACAGAAAAAAATTTTTTTGTTTAACAAAACTTTGAGAAAAAATTGGACGAATTGTATTATAATTATAATATAATATAATATAATATAATATAATATAATATAATATAATATAATATAATATAATATAATATAATATAAAATTTATGAACAAATATAAATTTCATTCATAGTTTTAAAATTTTTCTTTTTAAATTGTTTTACAATTTTCACAAATTCTTCTCTGTATAGAAATTTAGTATATTTTTTGTGTGTTAAATAATAAACCAACTCGAATCGAGAAGTTTTTTGGCTTTGAAATGTATGAAAAAACAAATCAATTTTTTGTATTTTCTGAGAAAATTACCCGTTTTTCAAAAAACCTCTATATGTGAATATAGCATAAATCTTCAAAAATTTTAAAATATAATCCTTTTAATAACATGCAAATTTAAAATATCAATATTTTTGTTTTTTCATATATGATTTTAGTAAACAGAATATAATAATTTTAATAAGACAATTTTTTGGCCACAAAATTAAATTTTTGTAGTTTTTCCACATATCAAAATTATAATCGTTTATAATTTCAAAAAAATTTACCAGCAAGAAATTAAAATCTAAAATACCAATTTTAAACTAAAAATTTAAGAAAAATTTACTAAAAAAAAATAACAAAATTTAATTTTAAATTTAAAAAATGAAAATAAAATTTTGTGCTGCCAGAACTAATTTCATACTAATTTCAGAGTGCTGAATTTTAACATTTTTTACAGCTAAACGAAATGAGATAATCAAAAAATTGTTTCAACGTATTATTTCGGAATGTATTAGTAAATACAGAAGTTGAAAAAAAAAAATTCCTTCATATATACGAAATAAAGTCGAGGCAAAATATCAAAAATTCTAAATTCAAGCAAATAGTAAATATCTTTTTAACTGTAAGAGATAACTTAGGTGAGTAAGCATGTTTTCTCTTTATCTCGCCAAGCTCTTTATACGAGTAGAAAAATAAAAATCTTGAATTCGCACTTGATTTGTAAAAGTTACGATTTCTTGAAACTTTTACAAACTCGAGGTAGTCAACTTTAACACCCTGTAGCTTATCTCGAATTATTATGGGGTTACTACAAGTTGATTTTTCTAAAAGCTTAGGTCCTCCTCTACAACTACCCCATACATTTCAATTCGAACCGACTAGTAGTTTAAGAGATATAAATGTATTACCAAAAATTTGGCTATTGGTCTCATTGTGTGTCTGTATAGTTGTTTGTTACGTGTACACACATAAACACACACATAAGCACATACACAAGAAAATAATGAATTTTACAGTTTTGTACAACTTTTGAAAAATTTGTGTCAACCTTTGCACCTGAAAAAATGAGAACTAATTTTAATATAACTTGATACGCTAAATTCAAATATTGTATTCGTTTTTCAAGATTAGTTCCAGTTTTCAAGTTCTCTCGTTGCTATCCTAACAAGCTTTTGATATTGACGTCGCTAAAGGATTCATTTCAATCATAGCTGTTACTTGAGGATAAAATAAAAATGAAAATATTTTTTTTATTTTATTTCCATTTTTTCAAATATGTGTTAATCAATTTCTTAATTTTTAAATAAAAATATTAAGGATTTCTATTTATACTAATCAAATGAATTTTTATATAATTTTGTATCTGATTGAAGAAATGCTTTGTTCCCGTATTCCTAATTGGTAGCACGCGGAATCCCAATGTTACCGAAAAACGTTCCCGTACTCGAAAATTGGACAAATGAGAGCTGTTTTGAGAGAATAATATTCTTCTTCTTGCACGAAACACCCCAGAATGTTTCTTCGGGTAGATTATGGAAAATGGTCAAATAATTAAAAAATAAAAAAATACCATAAAAAATTTTAACAAAAATTAATAAAAAATTATTTGTTTTTGTTACTTACAGGAAAGTTTCATCATTAAAAAAAATTGAAAACTTTCAAATATCCTAAAACGGAATAAAATTATAGTCGCATACACAGAGAAAAAGAATTCATATATTTGAAATTTTTTTTCATAAATATTATGAATCGAACATGAATTTTTTTTCCCAAACTTTTTTCATAAAAAATAAAATTTTGTTCATAGATATTATTAAATTGTTCATAATGAAAATTTTAGTAATTTTGCAAAAAATTTAATTAGATTTGATTGCAAATGGTAAATGATAAAAGTTATACATAAAAATAATAACAACAAATACCTTAAAATGCCAAAATTCCAAGAAAAGTTTGTAAAAAAAATAACTTTTAGAAATTTGCATAATTTTGGTCGCACTCTGCAGCACATCATTTTGATAAAAAGCGCTTCAGTTCTGTTCCCATAATATAGTTAAAAGTCATTACAAACCTTAAATTTTCCTAAGAAAATTTCAAAAATTTTTTTACAAATTGAAAATATAAATGAAAAATTAAACAATTTATTTTAAGTCTTCTTGACTTTTGATTCATTTCAAAAAATATAAAAAAGTGTTAATATTTAAGACATTATTCTTAAATATTATAAACTAAAATCAATGAAAGTAAATTCTTATATTTATGCACAAACTTTTTTCTGTGTACGAATTCTTAAAATATGTTTTATGTTTTATTTCTGGGTAAACAATTTGGTTTTTGGTGTTCCCGTACTTTTGTATGTTGTTGAATTTTTGTGGGAAAAATAGCTTTTACTCATTTTACCGCACTTTACCCAAAAAGTACGGAAACAAACCTAAAATAAATGAAAGAAGAATCGCGACATGAATTAAAAAATAAAAATATTTTAAAAATAAAATGTGATTGAAGAAATAAAAAATTTTCAATTAAAATAAATTTGACCTGAATTTAAAATTCCTTTTCACTGGAGAACGCTATTGAATTAAAGTGTAATATAAGTTTAATTCAATGCTTGGCACTGGATTCAAGGCTTAAAATATATTTGGTTTTAACTTGAATTCCAGCAAAAATACATATTGGAAAAATATTACCCAACAATTTATATACTCAATAGCGTTCTCCAGTATGTTCAATGAAAGAACGAACATGTTGTAACCTACTTTTGGTAAACACAATCACATAAACTCATATTAAAATGATCAGCTGTAACAACCAAAATTCACTGAACTTTAGATTATTTTTTTTGCATTTTCTTTTGTTTATTTCTTAAAACAAAATTGTACAATAGATCAAATCCACAAAAATTGATACAAAAATTATTAGCCTTGAAAAAATTGTTTAAATTTTGTAATTTTATATTTATAATTTTTTGTTTTAAGAAAGTTTATAATAGAATTTGCATTCTAAATAAATTTTGTTAAGTATTATTGGCTATTAATGAAAATATTATTTGATTGTTGAAAAGTTTAAAAGTCTTTATTTGAATTAAAAATGGTAATAATTAAAATATTATAATTTGTATATTTAATTCAATTTATTAGCTTAAAATAAATATGATATTTTTAATAAAATAAATATTAAATTTATAACTAAATAATCTTTTATCTGGAGTGTAAATGTGAGAAACTGAAAGTTAAAGGTTAACTTAAGGGGGTCTACAAGATGTTTAAATCAATAGAACAAATGAAAGTATGGGTTTTGAGATAGTGCACTCAATACCACCAGAACAAAATTAGATATTCGACTATATGTTTTCTTTTATAAATTTTTTTTCACTATACGAAGAGCTTGTTTTTTTCAGTGATTATATCTAGTTCATGTATGTTAATAAACTTATTAAATTAGTTAGGTAGTTTTCAGAAGTCTATAAAAGTATAAGTTAATCTGATAAGGACACGAACCCCTTCACCCGGCTGATTGCTAAATTAACTTGTAATATTACAGTTCCAGGCAAAATTAATTTTGAATTTATATTGACCATCTTTGAGATATTATAATATTTTGCTTTTGTTTGTGTAGAGTTATATGGTAGAAAATAAAATGAATTTTGTTTAGTTTCATTTTGGAGTTATTTCTATTCGATTTAGATTTATTCGAATGTTACACTACAATCCGTATTCAAAAACAAATTTAAAATGAATTTAAAAACACATTTGTCATAAAAATTTTGTTTCTAAAATATATTTTAAATTTGTTTTTGAATACGGGTATAATTATATTCAAGCTAAAGAAATAAAATTTATTTTCAAATTAGTTGAAGACTTTGAAATTGATTTAAATTTTATAAATATATATTCGAATACTTCTGGTGAACAGCTATGATTTCAATCATATTCTAAAGATTGGATTTTATTCCAGATCATGTAGAAATATAGATAAAACATTACAAAGACAATTTAAAGCATTTTTATTATGTTTACGAATATTATATACTCGTGAAAATGAACAAACTGATGTCAAAGGTTCAGAGGTGAATATTATCTTTACCTTAACCGAACTGAATGAACTTAATTCGTTCGCATCATGTTTGCTGGTGTGAAAATTGTTTGACGATCTAGCAAACATCAGTGTAAACGGAACCAAAAATTAAGCACTATTCCCGATTCTCTAAAGGAAGTCAACGATTTATTATATTTAATTAATACATCCTTCGATGTCATTTGCGGCAATTACTGAATTACTGAATACTTTCAGTTCACATCTTCGCATAATTCTTTAACTTATCAAATACTATACTGGTTAAAAAAAAAATCCTCCAGTAAATAAAACTAGGTGGACTAGATGCAATTTGACGTGCTAAACACGAATCTGCTTTCAGTTCTTTTTATATCAGATTTTGATTTTTTTATGTGTAACAATAAAATAGTGTAATTTTACACTAACCATCAAAAATACAAACCTGATTTATATAAACAAATTTCGTTCAGTGTAAAAATGATGAATTCTAGCACAATTGACCGTAAAATGTTACCAACAGATGGGTTTTTATTTTACAAACACTAACGACGTTAGTAAAACCATAGAATATAAAAGAAAACAATATAAAAAACACTCATGTAAAAGTGCATCTAACAAGATTAATCTTTGAAACAAATAAAAAAAAGAAAAAAATAACAAAAAAAATCTTATTAATAAAAGATACTGGAAAAAATAAAAACAAAATAAGAAAAAAACACCCATAAAAAGCAGTTTTTTTTTTCAAAATAAATATAAAATTAAATTTATTAGTTTGTACTCGTGTGTTTGTACTCTTGTAAATGCCACCCAAAAAATTTTAAAACGACAAACAAAAACAAATCTCTACAATGATACAAACAAAATACTTGTATAAGTGAAACATATGTTACAAAATTTAGCATGTATATTAAAGGGTCATTTTAAATGATCAACAATCGCTTTTGTCCTATTTCGTAGTATTTTTTATAGAATTTTTGTAAGTGAAAAGGAAGAGGAAATATGTAAAATGAGGACATATTTAATGTGTTTGTATGTACGAGTATAAGTGTAAGTGTATTTTTTGTTCTTTTAGTTCTGCAACAGCTTGTAAAGACAGTTTACGACATGTTTACAAACACCCAAATGCAAAAGTGACTAAACTTTTGCCAAAAGGTTAAATAAAACAACAAAAATAATAACAAGAAATGGCAATAATGGGAACAAATAATAACAAAAGCTTTTGGGGATAGTCTGAAAAGTTCGTAAAAAATCAAAAATCGTATGAAAAATAAATAAGCAGCAAATTATTTAGCTTAGAAAATAAAATAATTTTGCATATGAATATAAACTCTATGTATATTTATTGCGTATTAATTTAAAATAAATAGCTGTTGTGAAGTACTGGTGTTTCAAATTTAGTAAAGAGATTAATAGTAAGGAATACATTTATTCATTATTTAGAACCACCATCAAAAAGATGGGGGTATATATTGTGTTTGTCATTCCGTATGTAAGATGTCAAAAAAATAATTTAAGACCTCATAGAGTATATCTTTCCATGTATATCATTTCATGAAATAACTCCCAAAAATTTTTTAGTTCTTCGGATTTTGTTAATATTCGGTATACGTTTACCCTATGGAGTCATTTTAATATCTCCACTCTTATTTTATTTATTTATTTATTTATTTTTATTGTTATTTTTTTAACTTGCGAATTTAATCACGATTTTAATTTTTTGAAAAGTAAAAAAAAATCGAAACATCAATATCTCTATAAGATGTAAACGGATTTTAATATTTTAAATTACATATAAAATATTAATATCTTAAAACTTAGTTATTTAAAAATAATATTATCACTTAAAAATACATTCATAATGCAACTGTAATTTTAAGATGCATTTTTTCTACTCTTTCAATTTTTGTCTACTTCTTATATTATAAAAATTATAATGTTTACTAATCATTTCATAATTTATAATTTGTAGTATAATACTTTTTTGTCCCAGAATAGTTGCTAATGCACTGTGGAATAAACATATTTGTCTTCAATATTAATCAAAAATATTTGAAATAAATTTTTAAAAAATGAATCTGAAAATTGTATTCTTGTTAGGAGTGCATCTTTAGCTAAAACGTTATTTTTTAATTATGCAATATTATTTACAATATTTATTGTAATAAACTTTAATCAATAAAATCCGACGTATACAGTGGTGTATATTCTTATAAATGCACATAATTTTTTTTAAACAACTTACCAAAAATGGGACTAAGAAATTATTAAGGTGCTACAAATTAATTTTTTAATTATTTATTGGCTTCACTTAAAAATTAATCAAAAAAAATTAAAATGTACATTATTTATCATTTTTTTTTTTCAATGTAATTTTAGTAGCTTAATACCATTTTTTATGGCATTTTCATATATACACACTTAAACTAATAAACCAATTTAGTATTATTAATAATGTATTGATGAAACTTTATTTTGGATAACTTCAAAAATTCAACTAATTTTTGAAGAAAATTACTGTCAATTTCTTCCTAGGCTTGCTTAATTTTTAGTTTTAACTCCGTTATTATCATTATGGTTTAATTCGGTGTAAACTCTATGGACCATGCACCCCCATAGATACTCCACCGGATTTAAATCTGGATTGCAAGCCGGCCAGTCCAATAGTGGAATACTATGTTCATCAAACCACAATTTAGATTCTTTCGGGACATGAATTGCAGCGTTTTCCTGCTGGAATATGCAATCATCATCAATTTTTTCATACATAAATGAGAGAAGAGCATCTTCCAATAGTTCATTATAAATTGCAATTTTAATTTTAGTTGAAACAAAATATATTTTTAATTTTTCTGCAGCAGAAAAGGCTGCATAAACTATAACACTGAATCCAACGAAATTGCGTTTCGATATACGAATTTTTTTCTACCTCAATTTATATTTGTGTATCATTTAATTCATTGCGGATGGCTTCTTTTTTTATTTGATTAGTTTGCATTTTTGTTAATTTTTTATTACGTTTCGTTGAATTCCGTACTACGTATTTCTACCCTTTCTTTCTGTCGTCCAATTTCTCTGTTAGAACAGCCTTGATCACGAAAATGTTGAATATAAATTTTTTCCTGTTCTGTAAGAAAAGATGCTTTGGGCATCCTTTAAGCTGATGAAATTTTCCAATTAAAAGAAAAATATTTATTTATTTATTTAATTTTTTTTTTTTTTTTGCAACAAGTTTTTAGTCGAATTTTTCTCGACTGCGTTTATAGGAATATTCCACTGAAATGATCACCAATATGTTGTGATTGCTAAATTCAAAAAAAAAAAAAAAACAGCAAAAGGAAGAAACAAATATTTCTTACATAAAAAAGTTATATCGCGAGTTTTTGTAAGAACACAACATTGTTTTTGGTTAAGAGAAACGAATATACCTCAAAGAAAAACAAACATTTTAAATGCGTTTATAGGAATATGCATCAGTGTATTTAAAGAGTTATTAACACTAACATATTACTGAATGAGAATAACCAAAAAAATAAATAAAAAAGAAATAAGAAATCATGAAAAAAATAAATTTTTATATGAGAAAATGGTGTTCATTAAAAAAAACATTAAAGATAGTAGATGACCTTGCCCCAGAACAATTATTATTGCATTTTGTAGTACAGATATTGTTTTTAAACGTATTAAAAGAAAATGAATATCGAAGGTGTAGAAATTTATCAAAAATGCATTGTAAAGCTGTGTATCTCAAATAAACAATTTAAATTTTCACTATTGCCTTTAAAGAGGTTTCAGTTAGCCTTCATTAGAGCCTTGAATGATTAAAGTCCATCTACATAATAATATAATAAGAATAAGATATTAACATTTAAAATTTACGTACTTTTTGAATTTTTTTACTTTTATAAAAATTTAAATCTTGAATAAATTCATAATTTTTTTGAAATTGGAAAAATAGACATCTAGTGGAATAGACGATATATGTTCTAAGTCCTGATAAGATTCTGAGTCGACCTAGCTATGTCCGTCCATCTGTCCGTCTAAGCAGGATAGAGTTCGGGGGAGACTACCTAGGTTAATGAAATTTTGCTCCAATGTTTATCTTATATAAGATTTGTTTGGTATTGAAAATGGGCTAAATCGGTTAATAAACAAATACTGGCAATACAGGGTATTCGTTGTAATTTAATTTCATACTTTTCGGCTGATATCTCTTAAGCAAAAGCACGTACGACGACGAAATTTTATACAAATACTTCGAGGATCGATATAAACTCAGGAACCAAAAATATACGTGATCCGCCCACTTTACCAGACACCTCCCATATAAGATAAAACATCAACTAAATTTAGTACAAATAGTTCAAGGACCAAAGTAAACTCGGAAGCAAATAATGAGCGTAATCCGCCCACTTTTCCACTCACCTTCCATATGAAGTTAAATTTTAAAAAGTTACAGATGGCGGGTATATAGATTCGGCCAAGACAAATATAACATTCTCACTTATTTAACTTGCCCTCGTTTAAAAACAAACAAATGTGTTTGTCACTAAAGAATTCTTATAATGAGGTTAAATATTAAAAAATTAAATTAAACAAATATGGCCGTGGGTCATTCATTTATTGCATATATTCAATCAAATTAAAATAAATACACAAACATACAGGTCACTACTCATACAAATACTTACAGCGATAAATAACTTTATGGCAACCAACTAAAGACAACGAACAATAACGGAAACGGAAGTGGATGTGGAAGTGGTTTTAAAATTTATTGACATTTATTTCAGTTCTATATACGATTACTCGTAACATGTCAAATGTAATGTAACATTAAACAGTGGGTTAAATTACGAAATAATAAATGACAAAATATAAATTAATTGTAGCTAAATAAAAAGGATTTCAATATAATTTATTAAGCTACTGACTGAATGAACAAAACTTCAAGTAACAGAAATACACAGAAAAAAAGTGCATACCAATTTAAAAATTGGTATAAAGTTATGTTAACTTTTTTGTTAATGGTTTTTGGTACTCTTTTGAAAACTGATACATTTTTACAAATTATTACATAACGCTTATTTGCTGCAAGAACGTCATAACTTAAAAAATCTATTTTTAGTTTTAAAAAATCTATTTTAGTTTTTTTAAACCTTTTGAATGAAAATAATATTATGGTCAAATTTGATTAATTTTCTAGAAAACTTTACGATTTTGACTACACAATATCCCACGCTCAAATAAAATAATATGTTGTTGCAAGGAGTACACAAATGATTATGAATTTTGGACGAAATGCTTTTATCGCGATTATGCGTGAAATACAATAAACTTGAACACCAGACTTTGTCAGTTAATAAAACACATTATTTACTATGTTACCTCGAAGTTTGCCATTTTTGAGTTATGATATTGTTGCAAATAATGTACTTGCTTTTAAAAAAATAAAATAGAATTAATTGAAATTTGAAAGTTGTTACTTTTCGCAAATTATTCCTATTTAGAAAATAGTTACTTTATTGAAAATTAAAAATTTTAACTTTTTTTCTTGAAAACTGCAACTTTTTTGGAAATTAATACATTTCATATAACTATGAGGGAAGTTCGAAAAGTCACGGACTTATTGATTCGCCCTTGTATGTCATTTAAATTGCCAAAATATGCTTCAAAATAAGGAATTTTCATGAAAAACAATATTCTTTTTGTCTCATTTTCAGCACAGCAAAAAATATGATATTTCATATTTTTGGTTACATTAGTGATAACTTATGCAATATTTTCCTTTTCTTTCTTATTTTATATTTTTTTTATGTTTTCTTTTGTACATAAAGTTTTAAATTATATTTTGTTTAGAATGAAATTAGTTATCCATTTTTAAAATTGCTTAAAAACTCAAAAAGTTATTAAACATTTTCTAAAGTATTTTTTGAAAAATGAAAAATGTATGTAAAGCTTTAGTACGTTATTGCAGATAAAATTGAATAAGTTGTGCAGTTTTTGTCCAAATTGAAAAAACTAAATCTTGTTAAACTAACAACCAAAATGTTTAAAAATTTTTGCTTCGTTGTATAGGCTTTTATAGAAATATTTATAATAAATTGCAATTAAACTTGAAAAAGTTTGAATTTCCTAATTTTTCAATATTTAAAAATTTTCTTTAAATAACTGAGCAAAACATAAATAAATGTACACGCTAGAAAAGTTGAATTATTTTACTTCCCAAAAAAGTTTAAAAATAATAATTTAACAAAAGAACCTACCCAAAACAATTTTTTCAACATAACTCAAAATGTTGGAAATGAACTGGAAATTTGTAAAACCGATTTAGGCCTATAGCGTACGCCATGTCATTTCTCGTGTGATTTTCAATGCAGCAGAGTCTTTTTATCCATTCTAAAAGTTGATTTCTATAGCCAGACAGAAAGACGGACATCGTTATTTCGACTCTCCTGTCAAAATATATTATATATTCTTTATGTGCTCCCAGATATGTATGCTCTTCACAGGTTTGCTTAAATCAGCTTTTTATACCTACCATCAAAAAGATGGGGGTATACTGGGTTTGTCATTCCGTGTAAGATGTCGAAAAAGTCATAAATACATATATATATATATATGTATATATATATATAAATATATATATATTCTGGGTCCTGGTAAGATTCTGAGCCGTTCTAGCTATGTCCGTCCGTCTGTCCGTCCTATACATATAAGATAAAATTTCAAAAATTTGAAATTTATAAAAAAACAAATGGTGAGTATATAGATTCGGCCAAGCCGCATTTGCCCGACATATATAAAAATAACTGAAATATTAACGAAAGTCCACTATTAACATTATTTTAATCATACCCACTGTGCTGTCGACATATTTTATAATATTTAGATATGTTTGAAAAAGTGTGGTGGTATTAGTTTACCATTTAAGAACATTCAGATAAACCCAAAGAAATAAAACAGAAAATATCTTATGTATACATTAGAGTATCCCGAAGAAACTTTTTTTTTGAGATATCGATATGGGAAGACCCCCATATCAAGACGATGCGTATTGATAAGCTGAATACGGAAAAATATTAAAAAAAAAATTACCAGTTCCCTATCACCAATTGAAAATCTCAAGTCGGGTAAATTTTTGTCAAAAAAAAAAAAGTTTTTCGCGAAATAGGTCCCAAAAATTTCGTAATTTTCAGCTTGTTGTGGAAAAAATATTTTTTAAAATTTTTCCCTATGAAACCATCTTTCACTAAAGGTCTTTTTAGTGCATTTTTGGTGAAGAATTTTTTTGAAAATAATTTATTATGAGCCATACTTACTACAATGCAATTTTTCAATAATTTATCCATAAAAGGTACAAAATTATAAAATTCTTATCTATTTTGCAAACAAAAATATCGAATTTTTTTCGCAAGATGTACTAAAATGACAATAATGGTCCAACAATTTTGCGAAAATTTTGTAAATATTTTTTCATAACAAGCTCAAAATGACGTGTTTTTTGATACTTATTTCGAGGAAAAAAACTCAAAACTTTTATTTAGACAAAATATACTAGACCCGTAACTTTCAATACCTGGTATTAATTAAAAAATTTTTTTTAATATTTTTTCCATATTCAGATCATTAATACACCACGTTTGAGGTATCTTTCTACAAAATGTTCTTCTACGAGACACTCTAGTATGCATGCAAGTAAAATCGGGAAAGAATAGCACAAGATGTTGATGATGATGATTTTTGACAAAATTTGTGTCAATAGGTCAAAAACACTCAAGTTCATACACATACGCAAACACACATATAAAGACTCCAAAGACCCACAATATTTACAATTTTTTAAAACACCTAAAGCCATTTTGCAGTAAATGAATGAGTAGCAAGAGACATACCTAACTACTATAGTCATCCTCCACCTCTTCACTCATCTGTTTAATAAAACGTAAACATGTCGCTGTTTCTGTTTCTGTTTTTTTTTTTTTTTTTTTTTAATTTCCTCCTACATATTCTTATTTTATTTACTTTTTTTTTTAACCATAGCATGAATGTCTCATAAATTGAGTTTCCAACGAATGTCCTTTACTAGCAATAATTATCCACCAGACCACCCTCTATCCTTTCATCCACAGTAGTGTGCTATAGAAAAAGGAATTTTAAACAAACAAAATGAATCAACAACAAAAATATAAAAAAAAAGAAATCTTCATGTAGAGAAAAACCAACAATACATAAAAATATTATATACAATGAAACCATTTGGAAAAAAAATGTAAGTTAAGGACATTTTTGTTATTACAAAGTCATGCAAGTGCCAACAAAAACAATAACTAACTACTACAACAACAACGATAACAATAGTAAAAAAAATAACAAAATAAATATCACAATCATTGCAAGTGCACCTAGACCCAGTTACCAAGTATATACAGTAAGGGAATGTGATATTAGAAACATATTAGAAACATATTAGAAACATATTAGAAACATATTAGAAACAAAAATCATAATTGAGTTTTTGGGGTTCAATGTCTTTAAAACCATAGAAGAAAGTTTTGATCTTAAGTGCTAAATACAATTAAAAAACAAGTAAGAAAAGTATAGTCGGCCAAGTCCGACCATATGATTCCCTACACCAAGGTTTCCCAATTGAGGGTGCGAGGACCCCCAGGTGATCGTAGCAACATTCTAGTGGGTCCGCGAGATAGACCGTAATGTGTAATGAAAATTGAATTCTACAGGTGCCTTTCATTTGTATGGAGAAAATTCTATTTAAGCTTCGTGAAGTATATCAATGCTAATGGCAAAAGAAAATAAACCACACACTTTTAATTAAGCCTTGTTTTGATGTCGTTGAAATATAATTTTAGAAAAGTCTACAAAAGAGAAAGTCATGAGAATACATCTGTCAAATAGCTCTGAAAAAAATAATAAGTGATGGCCTGCAGTGTAATGAAACGACTGATGCTTCTAATTTAAGCCAATTTTTATTTTATTGTAAATTTATTGCAGAAAGTGAAATAAAGGAAGAATTATTGCTTACTAAATCTTTGTCTACGACTTCCAAAAGCGAACAGATATAGACATATCAATTATGCATTTCGAAGAGAAACATGTTGAACACATTTTATGAATTAAAGAAGTAGACATTTTCCTTTTATACAAAAATGAAGATCTTTATAAAAAATTTACAGAAAACAATTTTTGTATATTACTTTGCTTATATCTCTCTTTCGTGACGTTAAACAATTTTAACATTAAGTTCTTGTAGCTTAACTGACAACCGAATAAATTAAATGAATTTGATTCAATAAGTGATTTTATGTGCAAAATTTCTTTATCCTCCTACAAAATATTCCCCAATTTCACTGCTGAATGATATCTTGGAATGCATCTTATGTTCAAAAAGAACATACATATGAAAAGTACAATATACTTGAATTCACTTCACGATGAATTTTACCGATATTATCCGGAGCTTAAAACCAATTCTTGACAAACTTTGTAATCCTTTCAACATTCAACATCATCTTTTCGACAAAGCTGACTTTGAATCTATGTTAGTTGAATATTTTTGGTTAAAATATTGAAAAGTTTGCACAATGGTTGGGTATGAAGCGTTTAAACTTTTGCTAAAGTTTGTATCTACATATTTATTCGAAACTAGCTTTTCTGCCCTACAGTTCATAAAATCCAAATTTAGATCACGTTTGTATGTGAAAAATGAAGTAAGGTGTGCTTTGCTAGAAATTTCTTCTAATGTTAAAAAGGTAACAAGTAAAAATAAAAACATTTTATTACAATTAATATTTTTTTATTGTTTAGGAGATTTTATTTATTTATTTATTTAATAATTACAATACAATTACAAATTATATTTTAATTCTAACCGAGCGGAGTAACGAAGACCTTAGCTCGTTGTAGTGAAACAGACCAGAGTCTCTGGTGGGAATAGAACCCACAACCCCCAGACTGACAGACTAGCTCATTACCAACTAGGCCATCGGGGCACCCGTTTAGGAGATTTAAATTTTTGATTGTTATTATAAATGAATTATGGTAACGCAATTTTATTTAAAATAAATACTTTTTGAAATTTAACCATTTTTCATACCTACAACACTAAAAATTAAAATCTCCCAAGGCGTTCGCTAAAAAAACAAAAATGTCTAAAAGGGTCTGGGAAGCATGAAGAGGTAGGAACTCTTACCCCACACATTAAAATGTATGTGTATGTAGAACAAAATTTTGGGAGAGGTCTTACATGGGGAACTGTGGCCAATTGTGAACTGATTTTTATATTCAATGTAATAGATATTTTTATAAAACATACATATCGTCCCTACGATGACCTAGTTTACGTATGCAACAAAACTACCTATGTAATGTCATATCACTCATTTGCTGCAACAAAGCAGGGTGGCGCTGATGATAATTTCATCAAAGTTCAATTTTTTGTTAACATCGATTTCCAAAATTTTAATGTCATTCAATATTAAACATCGGTGTCACCAGTTTAACCTTTTTAGGGCTAAATCTAGCCTCTTTATTTTGCTTTTAGCCTCAAAAATTTCGTTTTAGCTTCTAACCACTTTTCTGGCGTTTTTTTGGTTCTTAAAATTGTCTTAAAGCAGCTAAAATGTTAGTATTTCAGCAACGATGAAAATCATATCTTATTTGTTAATACTTATTTTATTATTTTCGGATTCATCCATTAAAGCTTTTTTGCGTATTAATTCACACAAAAAATCTAAATTATTTAAATTATTGGCCCATTGCAATGTTATTTACTTTTTGCGATATTTTGCCAAATTTCATTGGATTTCAAATTATCTAGAAGATAAATAAACAAAATTGTATTTGGAAAATCTAAAATTAAGATAGCTTACCTCTAAAAGTCCTAGTATATTAATTTTTATCTTTTTTCAACAATTTTGTAATATAATGATTTCATAATTGTCAAAATATGTGCTGATTTTGTTTTTCTTTTTTGCTTTTTATATATATTTGAAATCTCTTACAACCAATAAAGAAAAATTTTAAAATCAAATAATTTTTTTTTTTTTTTTTAATTTTATTTAAAGACAAATTATGATATATTTATAAATAGTTTACCCATAATTTTTTCTGTGATAATATGTACTTAAAATCAAGAAATAGGTACACTGCCTGCCACTTGAATAAGGAATCACATTTTTTTAAATTTAATTAAGTACATCTCCTAAACTAAAGTTCAGAAGAAAATAATTATTTGCGCAAGCAAATTTCAAAGTGTTGGCTTTAGTTTCTTGAAGAAATAAAAAATATACAAATTTTGTTATACTAAAATTATGCATTTATTTAAAGACATGTATTTCTGTGGTACTTTTTCGTGTGTCACTTGAATAAGGAATATTTTAAAACTAAGCAAACTGTAATTAACTTTTACATTTTAAGTTATAAAAATGAAAGTTATTATCTTTTAACATTCAATTAGTAATGAATACTGCCACCATTTTTAGAAATAACCTCAAAAATGTTATTTGGCATCGACTTGTATAATGACTCTAAGCAATTTAGCGAAATTGAACTCCATGCTTCCGTTATTGCATCCTTTAAGGATTCTATCGTCTCAAATTGTTTTCCTCCTTCATAAATTTTTCTTGCAAGCCAACCCCAGACATTTTCCATTGGATTCAAGTCTGGTGCCAATCCAAAAGTTGAACACCTTGTTGATTAATCCATTGTTTTACTGCTCTGGCGGTATGAGTCTTAACATTGTCGTGTTGGTACGTCCAAGGTATGGGTCCAAAGAAATCATTCAATTTTGGAAATGCTTCCTCCAGAATGTTTTTGTAAGTTGTTGCAGTCATTTTGTTGGATACAAAAACCAATTCTATGTTACCATAATACGAAATGGCACCCCATACTATTATTCCGCCCTCTCGTCTGTGTCTGCGGCTCAAAAATAATTCCTCCTTATTTAGGTCATGGAAGTAATAGTTATACCCGTCGGGACCATCAATATTAAAATACAGCTTTAAACCATTTGTCAGACCATGTCATTGTATTTTTGGCAAACTGTAGACGTTGTGATTTGCGTTTTTCATTAAGTGGTGGTTTTTTTTGCAGTTTTCGTCGGACTATGTATGGGCACGACTTTAAAATACGGTGTACTGTTCTTAGACTGGCACTGACTCCACTTTTGCACGTATTTTTGATACCAACATGGCAAAACTTGATGCAATTCTAAGAATTTTTCGTATTTCTTTTGGAGTAGTTGCCATTTTCTTCCGCCCTTTCTTGTTTTTTCCATATCTTTCCACGTTATTTAAATAATTGTACACAACTGTCTTTCCTCTATTAATGTTTTTGACCCTGAGATTTCAAAATTAGTATTTTTTCTTTTTCAGAGTTATTAAGAGCCTTACCTCGTACCATTTTGAATAAAAACTATTTAAAAACTATCAAATTAAAAATTCTCTAGCCGTTTATATTGAAAGAAATTCAAATCATAGTCTTCCTAATTAATATTAAAATAATTCCTTATTCAAGTGACACACGAAAAAGTACCACAGAAATACATGTCTTTAAATAAATGCATAATTTTAGTATAACAAAATATGTTTATTTTTTATTTCTTCAGGAAACTAAAGCCAACACTTTGAAATTTGGTTGCGCAAAAAATTATTTTTTTCTGAACTTTAGTTTAGGAGATATACTTAATTAAAGTTAAAAAAATGTGATTCCTTATTCAAGTGGCAGGCAATGTATATTTTTAAAGTTTTATTGAGGTAAAGAAATAAAAACTTTTGAAATAATCATGAACTGGAACCAGAACGCAATATTTAAATGAAAATTGTTTTAATTTAAGAGCTTCAAATAGTAACAAATATTCAATGGCGTCTTTTTTCATATTATTTCAGCTGATATTTACACCAATTCATTTATTTTTTGCCAATTAGAATTTGTCTTGTTTTAGTCTCAATAGTAAAATTTCTTTTTTCTTAAATTTCATTTAAATAATTTCTTTTTTCATAAATTTTAAGTTTTCATTTTTAAAATTTTCAAAAAAATTTTTTTTTAAATTATAACCAATTATTATATTTTGTTTGCTAAAAGCATATATAAAAAAAAAAGATAAAAAGTTTGATATTTTAAATTTGAATATTATTAAAATGATTATATTTGAAAAAAATTTTGAAGATTTAATTTATAATTATGAAACAGAAAGCAATTGCTCTACTAATTTAGTAGGTTTTTTAAACCCTGTTCATAAACTTTATCATTAGCTTTAGTTTTAACAGTTTCAGTTCACCTTCTTTTTTTACATCAGTATATTGTAAAACAATCTCAAAATAATTAATTTCATCTTTGGAATTAATATATAATGGGTCGAGATATTTCAAATAACTTAGTTTCTCATTATTTAGCACATAGCCTTAAAAAGTCCCCATTGTTTTATTTTAAAAAAGTGGCCAGATGGTTGAAAAAGAGTAACGCTGGCCTTTGCGATCCCCCTAAAATGTTTGTACTGTAATGAACACATACAAAACTTGCATGGATTTGTTTTTTTAAACAAAATTGTTTAATGTCAAAGATGTTATGAAGAGGACTGCGGGAGCCATTAATAGGACTAGCAAAACAGTCGGGCATGGGGGGGTTCGGTCCTCCCATAAACAAACTTCTATTTTTACACAGTATTATTTTTTTTTTTGTTATAGACTCCCTATTTTTTTTTTTTTTAAGTTCTTACATTTCTAATAATGGACCAAAAGAAACATACTTACAAATCAACAAAGCCCGAGTATGAATCTAATAAATTAATCGAATGCAAAACTCAATTTTGTTGCTAATATTTTGAACCCAAAAAAAATTTGCTTGTCAGATGTTTTGACAAGTTGATCTCATAACCCTACCACTACCTGTATCTTAGTGATCAGTACTGTTTTCTAAGATCCCTAACACAGTCCACTAGATGTAATACCAACCCCTTATGAAAAAAAAAGTAACTTAAGCCATTATTTTAGAAAAATTCATTTTTTTTTCTTTATTCAAAGATTCTAATGACATTTTTAACAGAAAACTGTTTAAAACTATGCTACAGAGATTTTCAATTTTTTTTTTTTTTTATTTTTCTTTTGGGGATATTTTATCAGATACAAATCAAAATTTTGAAAAAAAATGAAAAGAAAAAAAATAACAAAATATATATAAAAAAAAATATATATATATATAAAAATAACAAAAGATATATATAAAAAAAATAAAAAAATATCTATGCTACTAATAATGGTTAGTTAGTGGGAGCATTAAACAAAAAAAATTAAAAAAATTATAATAAAAAAAAATGTTTACAAATTATGTACTGAACAAAGTAGGAATTCAAGAAATGAGTAACTCACCATCATGCTGCGTCGAAGATCTCGAAGGCCTTCCAGATTTCGATGAATGCTGAAAAGAAAATTACCCTAACCTTTCTTCTTTTGTTAATTATTTACCCGAAAGAAAAAAAATTTGAATTTGTAAACGACGATTTTTATTGCGAAACATTGGTTAATGCTCATACTAACTATTTGAAATATTTTAGGATTTTAATATAATAAAGCAATATTTTAGTGATAAATTTATATATGAAAAAAAATTTTAGAAATCAAGAAAAAATTGTAGTTTTTAATCCAAATGCTAACTTTAGGTTCTATAAAAGATTCATCAATGTTAACATTGTTAACATTGAATATGAAAAAATCAATTAAATTAGATTTACACATTCAAAATAAAATAATTATTTTTTTGTAAAGAGTAGAAGAAAAAAAAACTATTCACAGAGTAGGTTTTCTTTATAGAAAAATAATTTGTTAATGTCAATGATTTTAAAAAAACAGACCCGTAGGGGATTGAAATATAAATTAATGCCAAAAAAATAATAACAAAAAAAAATGGAATTAATATGACCGGGGGATTGAAGACAGGTTAGGTGTTCCCCATTTGGAGGTTAGAGAAACAAAAATGTGTTCTGGTCGAATATAGGCTGGTAGATGATGTGGGTTAAAGGTGATACTCCTGGTAGCGATAAAGTTGATCGTAGACTAGATGGAGTGGATGGAGGCTATTGATGATAAAGTTTAGTGATGGCCGGGATGGTACTGCTCCCAAGGGTGTAAATCAAGCTTTATAGGTTGTTTAGGTTGTTGGTTATCTTATCACTGTGGCTAATAAACGTAATAGCAACTCGTCGTAGTTGTGTTACGGTGTCTGTTCCTTCTTCCAAGTTTAACGGTTAAGAACAAATACTATTGGGGGTGCTTCTAGTGCATGTGCTGTTTGCTGCTGCAGACGTTGGTGACAAGGCTTTGTGTAGTTGCTGTTGGTGGTTTTTGATGTTGGTGCTACTCCTTCACGTTCTATTAGAGATGTTAGGCGTTGTGTTTTATTTATTTAACTCTTTATTTGATTTTATTGTTGTTAATTTTCTTAAGAATTTTTAGTAGTTTTCACAGTTTTATCACAAAATTATTTCTGATTTCTTTATTTGTGGATTATTTTCTTATTTTTCCTTTTACTTTGCTTTTCTTTTGCTTTTATCTGAATTTGCTAAATTTTGCTGTGTTTCTTCACTTCTATTTTATTAACTTTTTGAAAGTTAATATTTTTTTTTTTTTCAATTTCAGGACAAATTTTTTTACTGATTTTCACCTTTTTTTTGTATATTAGCATCACAATTATATATTTTCTTCCTTATTTTAGAGTTTCACTTTTTCTCTTTTGTTGTTGTACGTTTATATGAATGAAGAAGAATGTTTGTAGAAATTAGAAGTTCACAAAATTTTGAAATCGCCAAAAAATAAATTTACTTTTACAATATATTTGATTTTTTTAACGGAACTTTTGATATTTTCCCTTTTTTTTTTTTTTTTTTTTTTTTTTTTTTTACAAATTATTTCATTAAATTATTAAAGACCACCACCAACCACATTCACTTTGAGATTCACAAAGAAATTATTATGTTAGTTCTATTCAGTGACTTTTTTGGTTATTGAATATTTAAACGATATTTTGTAGGTTTTTTAAGAGATTTTTTTTTTATAGTTTACTAAATTGTTAATTTTCTAGTTAAATATTCGTTTTAAGTTTTATTTCTTCAATCATTTCATAATTATGTTTATAGATATTTCAGTACGTTTTCACTTAATTCTTAACTTTTTTCCTTCTCCATTTTTTTTTTCTAATACGACAATGAATTTTCTTTAATTTTGGAAGTTTTATTGCTAATTTCACTAGTGTTATTTTTTTTTTTTTAAGTTTTTAAAGATTTTTATTTTATTTGGGGGTTTAATAAGCTAAGTTTGGCTTAAGTTTTTTTCTTTTCTTTTCTGACCGTTGCACTCTGTTTTCAGCAGCTTTTTTACAATTTATTACTTTAATTTTCACAATTTTAAAGAGGTTGTTGTTATTTTAAATGCCTTTTAGAAAAATAAAAAGGTTCTGTATTTTTTTTTTCTTTTATATTGGAGCAGTAATAGTTGCGACTTCTTTCTATAATTGATGAACGACGAATCACCCAATAGCTGGCGCGTCTGCGGTATAAATCGACTGCTCAAAACAACGTGTTCTTCTCGAATCATCCAAATCACGCCACTACACCATCTTTAACCGTTAGAATTTTTTTTTCTTATCGAAGTTAAAGAATGTTAACGAAAGTCAACGAAAAAACACAAGTAAAAAAAACGATCCTTGCCATTGAATAGTTAAGTTTATGAAAGGAATTGCCAGCTGTAAAGGTTAAGGAGTAGGGTTACCATACGTGAAAAAGAGGTGGAGTAAAAGTAACCGGTGATTCGGTTTAGCAAAAATTAATAAAAATGAAAATTCCAGCATTTTAGCTGCGGATGAATTAGTGGGTAACAACCGATCACTACAAAACTAGATAATAGGGATGTTTTCATAGCACTATTATCTTGAAAAAGAGCGGTTTAACTTTTTCAGTACATGGGGTTTCTGGGAGGCTGAATTGTATAATTTTCCTGTGCCTATATATATTTTTTTTTTTTTTTTTTTTTTTTTTTTTTACGGTGTTGCAAATTCTGTTAAAACGTATAATTTGTTTTCAAAAACCATATTTTTTTTTTTTCAGGTGTAACATTTTTGTCGTTAACATAAGAAAGACTTTTTGAAATTTATTTGGGAGTTGAAAGAAAAAAGATTCAACCTAACAAAAATTCAAACCACAATCTGTTAAGGTCGAGAGAAGAAAAATTTATAATGTTATGAATGTTAAGGACGAATATCTTTGGCATGATAAGTGCCTACTGTTCTACCTTGAAGATCTTCTAAGAGATAATAATGAGATCCTAATTTTTTTCTTACACGACTTTTTATAAACAAGGGGGACAGTTTAGCATTGAAATTTTTCCCGCTACAGCTTTGTACAAAATTCCTTCTAAAAACTTCTTGTCCAATCCTAAAATTTTGGGGTCTAGCTCGAAGATTATACTGTTTTCGATTGGTTTCATAGGCGGCTTTAATATGATTTCGAAGATCAAAACGACTTAGTTTAAGACTATCATCACGTGATAACTTGTAGGCAGGTTCATCAAGCAATTTAAGATTTTTCAACAACGAATAGGAAGAGCCATGAGTGATCATGTCGAATCCAAAGAGGGCATGATATGGGGATGTTTGGATGGTTTGGTGAAAAGAATTACGCAATGCACAACTGATTTTTGTTAAATTTTTATCCCATTCACAATGATTACTCTTTAAATATGCTCTTATGGCAGCTATAACCGATCGGTTTACACGCTCGGAAGCATTACTTTGGGGTGAATAAACGGCTGTATACAGGTGATGAATATTGTAGTTAGTCAAAAATGCTTCAAAATTATTGGCTCGGAATTGGGACCCGTTATCGCTGACGATTGTTTCTGGTACTCCGAAAACATGAAAAATTTGTTTTTCGAGAATATCTATGATGATATTTGACGTAAATTTCTTTATAGGAAACAACCAATGAAACTTCGTCATATGATCTAATACTATTAGGATACCAATATTCCGGTCTTTACTACGCGGATAAGGTCCTAACAGATCGATGTAAAGCCTTTGAAAGGGACGTATCGATATCACTAGTTTACCCATTTCTGGTTTCAAAATAACATTAGGAGCTTTTGTGGTCTTACACACCTCACATTGTTTAATATATTCTCGCACATCTTTCACTAATCCAGGCCAATAAAAATTTCGACGTATCAACTGAATGGTCTTTACCATACCCCCATGTGAACTTATAGGGTCATCATGCGCTCTTTTTATAACATTTGGACGCAATTTTAAAGGAACCCATAGTTTCCAACTGGTTTCTTCTTGCATGGAATCTCCACTATAATATTCAGTTCTTATGTAAACGTATTTGTCAACCACCTTGATATCTGGGTATTTACCTGAATCTTCCGAAATTTTTCTTTTCAAGTCTTCGTATTCTAGATCCAAAAAATGTTCAGAATTCAAGTCAATTTCAGGTTCTAGTATGCTTAATTCTGATATTTCCCCATTAAAACATCTTGATAAAGCGTCGGGTACTATATTTTCTTTGCCTTTTCTATGGCTGACAGTAAATTTATAGGATTGAAGCTTAAACATCCATCGAGCCAATCTTCCAGACAAATTCGTTTGCCTCATAAGCCAAATTAGGCTGGAATGGTCTGTGATTACCTCAAATTCTTGTAGCTCGAGATAACATCGAAAACGGGTTATCGCTTCTAAGGCGGCTAAGCACTCCTTTTCGGTTACGCTATAGTTGCGCTGTGCACTGTTAAGTTTTTTGCTCATAAAAGCTACGGGTCTTTCGTTACCAAAATCATCTAATTGGACAAGAACAGCTCCAATTCCATAGTCACTGGCGTCGCATTGTAGGAAGAATTTTTTCGAAAAATCTGGGTTAATTAGGACAGGGGCAGTTGTTAAAAGTTGTTTAATACGTTTAAAAGCTTCGTTAGCCTCTTCCGTCCAACAAAATTTCTTCTTTGCCGAAAGAACCTCTGTTATAGGAAATACCACAGTAGAAAAGTTTTCTACAAATCGACGGTACCAACCGGCAAGGCCTAAGAATCCTCTCACCTGTCGGATAGTTTTTGGTATTGGCCAGTTAACGATGGCGCTAACTTTTTCAGGGTCTGTTGAAATACCACCGTTTCCAATTACATAGCCCAAATACGGAACACGAGTTACACAGAATTGACTTTTCGAAATATTCAACGTCAGATTGGCTTTCCGAAATTGTTCTGCAATACGAACTAATAGAGAAATATGCGTTGGAAAATCTTCCGATACGATAATTAGATCGTCTAAATATCCAAACACAGCATTACGAAGATCTGGAGGAATAATTTCGTCTATTAAACGACACATGGTGGAGGGGGCATTACAAAGTCCGAACGGCATTACCACAAATTGATAAAGCGGGCGGCCGGGAATGGTAAACGCTGTCAAGGGTTTCGCAGACTCAGCTAGGCCGATTTGCCAATAGGCATCCTTTAAATCCAGCTTGGATATTATGTTTGCCTTTGGAAGCCTTGAAAATATACCCTCTATAGATGGAAGCGGATAAGCGTCTTTCTTTGTGACGAAGTTAAGTTTTCTGGCATCAAGGCAAAGACGGACTTTATTTGGTTTTATCACCAACCTCATGGGCGAACTCCAGGGAGATTGAGAAGGTTCAATTACCCCCAAGGCCAACATTCGATCTATCTCTGAATACATCAGTTTTTCCACAGCGGGAGAAACGGGATAGAACCTTTGCTTTATCGGCTTGGAGTTTCCCACGTCGATATTATGCTGAATTAAGTTGGTTCTTCCTAACCCTTGCTGCTCAAAATTCGGGAATAATGCTATAATAGCATTTAGTTGTTGGCGTTGATAAGAAGTTAATGGGTATTCATTGTTTTCTGATGTTAATTCAGAACGATCGTATTCTACGGACTTAACTTCGGACCATTTGTTTTGAAATTCAGATGACGGAACATAACTTAATACTTCTTTATCTACTATATCTAAAGATTCAACAAAACTCGGAATCATATTGAAGGCATTCCAAAAATCAACCCCTAAGATGAGGCGTTGCGTTATCGAAGGTATTATGAACAGGTTAATAAAACGCTTTTGATTTTTAAATTTTATTTCGACTGCCAACCAACCAGTTACTTTCTGCAATTGACCGTCTGCAGTTTTGACGAATGAACGACACTTTGAAAAGGATGGGAAATCAGAAAAATCCTTTTGCGCCAAATCACCACCTACGCATGAAATGTTTGCACCGGTATCTAAAAGACCATATTCGGTTAAATCAAGAAAAGATACCTTAGCGTAAAAACGATTGTCTTTAGAATTACTTATAATAGCCGATAACAAAAGCTTTCTACAACGTCTACGCTGTTTAAAATAAACTCGCATTCTTAATGTTGATCTTTTTGGTTTTGGTTTTAAATTATCAGTTATGGTGTTTAAATTAAATATTTGGTTTCGTTTCTCAAGGTAATTTTGCCATCGTACATGATATGGAAGACGAGGGAATAATATTTTTGAAGGATCTGGTTCAGACTTGCTATTTTGAGTTCTAGGATTTTGCAAGATTATAATTTGGTTATTTGAGTCTAATTCAGGTGTTTTGTCTCTAATCAGGGAAAATTTTTGATTCTGACAGGTAATATTTTTAGTTAAATCTAGTTTCTTTAATGTTTCGTCGTCAAGCAGAGAAAAATTTTGGTCCTGGCAAATGTTTTTATCTAATTCTAGTTTTTTAAATTCGTGAAGTTTTTTGAAAGAGTTATTTTCTTAGCAGAACACTTTGGACATTGTGGCTTATAAGTATTCTTGGCTCCACATCCATAGCAGAAAATAGTACGCTCTTTTACACAATCATCCCAAAAGTGATCAGCTTCCCCACAATTCCAACAACGAACGATTCTTTCCGAAGCTAAAACGGCATTTACCTCACAAGAGGGAGAATTTACATCATTTTCCGTAACATTAACTTCCGCTATCTGTCGTCTATTTATGGGATAATTAGGTGGACGAAACGATAAATTTTTCTTAACATATTCTTCATTCCAAAAAGTTTCTCTCATCTGAACCAACTTGCGGAGATGAGAAATGGAATGGACGGGAACATATAAAATATCTTGGCGAATTTCAGGTCTAAGATTTCTAGTTATTATTTCAATTAATTCCATTTCGGGGATTGGGGATGGTAAACGATCCATTATGGAAGAAATAGAATCAAAAAATGCGTCAAAACTTTCTCCTGTTTTCTGTTTCCTATTCCTTATCTCCTCACGAATATCAAACGAAGATTTAAAATCTCTGTATTGACATTGAATGGACTCACAAAAATCTTCCCAATTAACCGACGATACCTGCTTTCTATAACGCCAATACCAGTCTTTGGCTTTTCCGGACAGCAATACATTTAAATTTTTTACAATGGGAGCAAAATCGCCATCAAAATTGTCATAAGTCAAGGAATTGATTCGATAGAGAAATTCTTCGATATTAAGGCTATTTGGGGAACCATCGAACTTGATGTTCCAGCTTTGTATAATAGCTGTTAACTTGTCAGGGTTAAAACATGTTGCATTTGAAGAAGACCGAATTGGGGTATATGACATATTAGAACGATTATTATGAAGACTATTGCTTTCACTATTCAAATTGCTTGGTTGGGAACGTTGATGTGAAATACTGTTCTCATTATTACGGTTAGAGTGACTGACATTGTTTCCACCGGCAACTGGATTGGTGTGCGGGTTAGAATTTGGAACTAAATTAAAATTTGACAAAAGTCTGGCCATAGTGGTCTCTATCATTTGGTTCAGTTGATTATAATCAACATTAATAGTATTACCGGGTTCATTATGTGAGGTTTGAGGAATATTTCTGTTAGAAGCACAACCACCCCGAGATCTTGTGGTTTGGGCAACAACAGAGACATTCAAGTCTTCCCCCTCATTACTGGGTTCAACTACAGGGCGTTGACTATCATAAACATTGGTTCTACTTTGGCTACGTGTGTTGTAAGGGTTAGCCACTGTACTTCTACCACGACCTCTGTAGGACTGATTATGGGAAATGTCGGGTTTATTAGCTATATTCATTCTCTTTAAATCAGACAAATCGCAAGGCTTTTTACAATTAGGACACTCAGATGTATTGGTCAAATAATTCTCAATACACGATCGATGAAACGAATGGTTACATTTTATAATAATCAGACAATCATCATTTTCAGACATATTGGTAGTACAAACGTTACACACATTCTCCCCAGTACACGACGAACCTGAAGCAGATGCTTCGTTAGGTGGAGTTCGAGGAAGGGACATTATTATAAAAAATTAGTCAATGCTACAACAATATTGGTGTTCAAGCCAAAAAAAAATTTTTCTTTTCCAAATATGGAAATATTAAAAAAAAAATATATGTTTATAATAATTAGAAGAAATTCTATTATCCTAGAATTATAATTTTTCCCAAACTAAATATTCTATATAATTTCGTTTTCATTAGGGTTGGTACACAACAGGGAACAGTGTTAAAAGGGTAAAAATCAAGCAACAAAATAAGTCTGGTAACAACAACCTGTCTATGGAGATGAGTATATTCAGAAAATATCACATTATCAGCAGAAAAGTTATTCTTGTACAACAAAAACATACATGTTCTTTATTGCATTAATATATTAGCTTGGATAGAAATCTACAGTTGCAAAACTTCTATTTTCCAAAACTCCTATATCAATAGGAACAATAATCATAACCGTAACCTAACGTTTTCCTATATACATATCTTACGTCGTTAGGGGATTCATAAAACAATATTCACATTTTGAAAAGAAAGGACAAACAATGATCTGATAGGTCGTTTTACTCGATGACACACTCAAGTACACGAAAATCCATAACAGGACTGTCTGTTATTCCCCCAAAAGGAAATAAAGTCTTATAACACCCTCTAAAACGTTTATAAATGAAATCTACTAATAACTATCTGTTTTGGAACCGAAAGCATATAGTGGAACAATTTACTTTCGAGCCCCACGTTGGGCGCCATATATATTATATTACTGTAATGAACACATACAAAACTTGCATGGATTTGTTTTTTTAAACAAAATTGTTTAATGTCAAAGATGTTATGAAGAGGACTGCGGGAGCCATTAATAGGACTAGCAAAACAGTCGGGCATGGGGGGGTTCGGTCCTCCCATAAACAAACTTCTATTTTTACACAGTATTATTTTTTTTTTTGTTATAGACTCCCTATTTTTTTTTTTTTTAAGTTCTTACATTTCTAATAATGGACCAAAAGAAACATACTTACAAATCAACAAAGCCCGAGTATGAATCTAATAAATTAATCGAATGCAAAACTCAATTTTGTTGCTAATATTTTGAACCCAAAAAAAATTTGCTTGTCAGATGTTTTGACAAGTTGATCTCATAACCCTACCACTACCTGTATCTTAGTGATCAGTACTGTTTTCTAAGATCCCTAACACAGTCCACTAGATGTAATACCAACCCCTTATGAAAAAAAAAGTAACTTAAGCCATTATTTTAGAAAAATTCATTTTTTTTTCTTTATTCAAAGATTCTAATGACATTTTTAACAGAAAACTGTTTAAAACTATGCTACAGAGATTTTCAATTTTTTTTTTTTTTTTTATTTTTCTTTTGGGGATATTTTATCAGATACAAATCAAAATTTTGAAAAAAAATGAAAAGAAAAAAAATAACAAAATATATATAAAAAAATATATATATATATAAAAATAACAAAAGATATATATAAAAAAAATAAAAAAATATCTATGCTACTAATAATGGTTAGTTAGTGGGAGCATTAAACAAAAAAAATTAAAAAAATTATAATAAAAAAAAATGTTTACAAATTATGTACTGAACAAAGTAGGAATTCAAGAAATGAGTAACTCACCATCATGCTGCGTCGAAGATCTCGAAGGCCTTCCAGATTTCGATGAATGCTGAAAAGAAAATTACCCTAACCTTTCTTCTTTTGTTAATTATTTACCCGAAAGAAAAAAAATTTGAATTTGTAAACGACGATTTTTATTGCGAAACATTGGTTAATGCTCATACTAACTATTTGAAATATTTTAGGATTTTAATATAATAAAGCAATATTTTAGTGATAAATTTATATATGAAAAAAAATTTTAGAAATCAAGAAAAAATTGTAGTTTTTAATCCAAATGCTAACTTTAGGTTCTATAAAAGATTCATCAATGTTAACATTGTTAACATTGAATATGAAAAAATCAATTAAATTAGATTTACACATTCAAAATAAAATAATTATTTTTTTGTAAAGAGTAGAAGAAAAAAAAACTATTCACAGAGTAGGTTTTCTTTATAGAAAAATAATTTGTTAATGTCAATGATTTTAAAAAAACAGACCCGTAGGGGATTGAAATATAAATTAATGCCAAAAAAATAATAACAAAAAAAAATGGAATTAATATGACCGGGGGATTGAAGACAGGTTAGGTGTTCCCCATTTGGAGGTTAGAGAAACAAAAATGTGTTCTGGTCGAATATAGGCTGGTAGATGATGTGGGTTAAAGGTGATACTCCTGGTAGCGATAAAGTTGATCGTAGACTAGATGGAGTGGATGGAGGCTATTGATGATAAAGTTTAGTGATGGCCGGGATGGTACTGCTCCCAAGGGTGTAAATCAAGCTTTATAGGTTGTTTAGGTTGTTGGTTATCTTATCACTGTGGCTAATAAACGTAATAGCAACTCGTCGTAGTTGTGTTACGGTGTCTGTTCCTTCTTCCAAGTTTAACGGTTAAGAACAAATACTATTGGGGGTGCTTCTAGTGCATGTGCTGTTTGCTGCTGCAGACGTTGGTGACAAGGCTTTGTGTAGTTGCTGTTGGTGGTTTTTGATGTTGGTGCTACTCCTTCACGTTCTATTAGAGATGTTAGGCGTTGTGTTTTATTTATTTAACTCTTTATTTGATTTTATTGTTGTTAATTTTCTTAAGAATTTTTAGTAGTTTTCACAGTTTTATCACAAAATTATTTCTGATTTCTTTATTTGTGGATTATTTTCTTATTTTTCCTTTTACTTTGCTTTTCTTTTGCTTTTATCTGAATTTGCTAAATTTTGCTGTGTTTCTTCACTTCTATTTTATTAACTTTTTGAAAGTTAATATTTTTTTTTTTTTCAATTTCAGGACAAATTTTTTTACTGATTTTCACCTTTTTTTTGTATATTAGCATCACAATTATATATTTTCTTCCTTATTTTAGAGTTTCACTTTTTCTCTTTTGTTGTTGTACGTTTATATGAATGAAGAAGAATGTTTGTAGAAATTAGAAGTTCACAAAATTTTGAAATCGCCAAAAAATAAATTTACTTTTACAATATATTTGATTTTTTTAACGGAACTTTTGATATTTTCCCTTTTTTTTTTTTTTTTTTTTTTTTTTTTTTACAAATTATTTCATTAAATTATTAAAGACCACCACCAACCACATTCACTTTGAGATTCACAAAGAAATTATTATGTTAGTTCTATTCAGTGACTTTTTTGGTTATTGAATATTTAAACGATATTTTGTAGGTTTTTTAAGAGATTTTTTTTTTTATAGTTTACTAAATTGTTAATTTTCTAGTTAAATATTCGTTTTAAGTTTTATTTCTTCAATCATTTCATAATTATGTTTATAGATATTTCAGTACGTTTTCACTTAATTCTTAACTTTTTTCCTTCTCCATTTTTTTTTTCTAATACGACAATGAATTTTCTTTAATTTTGGAAGTTTTATTGCTAATTTCACTAGTGTTATTTTTTTTTTTTTAAGTTTTTAAAGATTTTTATTTTATTTGGGGGTTTAATAAGCTAAGTTTGGCTTAAGTTTTTTTCTTTTCTTTTCTGACCGTTGCACTCTGTTTTCAGCAGCTTTTTTACAATTTATTACTTTAATTTTCACAATTTTAAAGAGGTTGTTGTTATTTTAAATGCCTTTTAGAAAAATAAAAAGGTTCTGTATTTTTTTTTTCTTTTATATTGGAGCAGTAATAGTTGCGACTTCTTTCTATAATTGATGAACGACGAATCACCCAATAGCTGGCGCGTCTGCGGTATAAATCGACTGCTCAAAACAACGTGTTCTTCTCGAATCATCCAAATCACGCCACTACACCATCTTTAACCGTTAGAATTTTTTTTTTCTTATCGAAGTTAAAGAATGTTAACGAAAGTCAACGAAAAAACACAAGTAAAAAAAACGATCCTTGCCATTGAATAGTTAAGTTTATGAAAGGAATTGCCAGCTGTAAAGGTTAAGGAGTAGGGTTACCATACGTGAAAAAGAGGTGGAGTAAAAGTAACCGGTGATTCGGTTTAGCAAAAATTAATAAAAATGAAAATTCCAGCATTTTAGCTGCGGATGAATTAGTGGGTAACAACCGATCACTACAGTACGGACCCCCATTTGAGTACCGTTGTTTTACATACTCAAGGTGGTCAACTTTGACACCCTGTAGTTTATCCCGTGTTGTTACAGGGTGACTACAGGAGATTTTTCAATTCAAGCCGACCAGTAGTTTAGGAGATATAGAATTATTAACAAAAATTTTGCGATTGGTTTCTTCTTTAAACAAAAATAGACGGAATTTTATATGCTAAACAAGAATCTGCTTTCACTTTTTAATTTGTTTTTTGAACATGACTAATGTGATAACCTGATTAGGTTCCCAAGTTATACTAGAGTGTTCAATATAAATGAATAAAACTCCTATAGATGCCGTTTAAAATTATCTTCAAGTTATTTTAACAATTTGTTTATCCGCTCAATATTACATTATAATTTACTTTATATTTCCGAATAACTCCGAAAATATTGAGCGAATAAAAAAATAATGTTAAGACAACTTGAAAATAATTTTCCTCTGCATCTTATAGTGTTTTATTTATGCAGGAACAAAAAGAATCCAAGAATAATTTCTAAATAACTCCGAAACTTTTTAGTACATTAAAAATTAATGTGAAGATGACTTGAAGACCATTTAAGTCCGCATCTCTTGGTTTATCATCTATCTAAATCGGACAAACCTTTCTCGAGTTATGATATGGTATATTAAAATATGCCCATCAAAAAAAAGGGGGGGATCAGAACCTGATAATTTTAGTTCGCATTTTTGGTTTATCATCTATCTAAATCGGAGAGTTTATTTTACCTTATGGTAAAATAAACACTCGTAATCGCCTTATTAAGGGAAAATATTAGACATACCCATCAAAAAAAAGGAATCAAGATCTGACATTTAGCACGTTAATTTCCATTTAGTCTAACTATTTATGTTTAAAGGAGGATTTTTCTGCAGACCAGTGATATGGACCGATCTTCACAAAATTTAGTAGTAGATTTATATATATAAAACTTAATTACGTAGAATTTCATTAAAATATTGCTATATTTAAGAGATTTTTGACACCAACTCCGGGAGAACATTTGAAGAGGACTAGGTGAAAAAAATTTACCGTTCATAATGAATTTCAATAAGCTTTATTCTTGTACCAAAGTAATTAGTTATGCCAAATTTCATCTAGATATCTTTAAAATTGCATTCTGTACTTTGTTCACAAGGTTCATATGGACTAACATCATTATATTTATTCAGAAACACCAACCCATTTCGGTGGTGTAGGGTATATTTAGTACTTCAACATTAGGTTAGGATCTTCGTCTTAAGACATGATTTTTGATATAGTACATATGCATATAATTTTGTTCATATCGGAGAAAAACATAGTAACATAAGCGTCACATCATGTCAAAGGTCATTCTTTTATATCAAGTTATAGTGGAAACTGTAACACTTTTTCAAACCAAAAACATGTTTATTAAATAATTCATAAATTATTTTATCTCTTACCAATACTGTTCCTACACTCACAAACTTACCAACAATGTTAAAACTACTCACACACACACAGTCACTCTTCCATTTACAACAACTAAAGAAACAACAAAAATGCTAGTTATCAACCATAAGAGTTGTTGTAAATGCAATGCCATATAATAGCTCTCCTACACTTGTTTTCCTTGTAGCTTTTCATTTTATTCTTTTAATAAATTTCTTTTTTATTTCATTTTGTTTCAATACAGTGGAAAAAGTAAAGAATTATACGGAAACGTTAGAAAAAAGAATATAATTTTTATATAGTATTACTGTCAACTAACAACAGTTAGTAGCTTTTTAGTTTTGCAGCCAACAAGCATCGCGCCGCGTCAACATTTTCATGCAAGACCAAATCCACCAAAAAAAAAAACAAAAAACTGTTAGGGTTTGGTTTCCGTTTCCTATAGTTTCGTTTCGTTTTTCGTGTTTTTTTTTTTTCATATACATGTTTTTGTTTTGCTTTTTGTTCTTGTAGGAATTCTATAAATGTCTTATGTTAGCTGTATGTCCGTTTGTTATTTTTTTTTTAGTAGAGACAATTATACATATATAAGAATGTACAGTGTGGAGCAAAAAGAACAAAAAAGTAATTGACTACAATAACTTGGGTATCGTATTTTAGATAGAAAAATGTAATTATATTAAACAAAACTGTTGTTAGTGCAAGAAAAGACAACTGGCAACTGTTCATTGAACTAAAGACCCGATTTTAAAAAGGCCCATAAGCTTATTGAGTTATCTTCAATTTCATTTCACTTGTTAGTGCCATTTGACTCTTGTCAGTGAAGAACAAGCCCTGAAATAATACAACTAAATTATAATTACGAAAGATAATGTGGTCAAAACTGGATTTAACCCTCTAACGTTTTATATTTTCACTCAAAAAGCGACCTAATGGTGTGAGGACATTGTATAAATGTTATAAAAAAATTCCAAAACACCCTCAAAAGTATTGAGATACATACTCCGAATGAAAAATTTTCAGATTAGTTCCTGCAATAAAAATCTCGGAACTCTCCAAATTTTAAGTCAATTTTAGATTTTGAAATTGGTTTAGAAAGCAGAAAACGTAGAATTTTAAAAACCAAAATTATGATCTAAAAAAAGACATAAGGACTGCGCATGAAAAAATCCGTGTATACTTTTATTCTTATAACTTTGGTGTAGTTAAAAAATCTCAGTTCCGTTAACTTGTTTATATTTGTTATTAAGCTCAATAATCATTTGCTAAATTTCATTGTAATAGTAAAACTAGTTTTTCTTAAAATGGAAATTGTACAAAAAACACGCAAACACATAATTGAAATTTATAATAAAAACCCACGTCAGACTTATAAAACATTTGCTATAATGGCAGGCGTGTCAGTTTCTCGGGTCAAAAAAAAGCATATAAAGAGGTCATGACCACTTAAAGGAAACCTGGTAGTGGAAGAAAAATTTGATTTTCAGACTGTAGGATCGCAGGCAAAATAAAAATAATTTTAAGAGAAAATCCCCGAATCTCTGAAATAAAAGTGTCACAGAAAGTTAATTTCTCCGAATTTTTTGTCAAGAAGGCTAAAAAAATCTAGCCTGAAGACGTACAAGGTACAAAAAGTTCCTAAACGCAAGAAAGAATTTGGTGACAAAAGAGAGAGGCGTAAATACTTGAGACTATTTTTTTCAGAATTATGATTGCAGCATAATGCACGATTAAACGTACATACTTGCAGACTATTTGAAACTTCCTGGACAGGCAGAAAAATGTCGTGTACAAAAAAAAGCAAAATTTCCAAGAAAGTTTTTGGTTTGGCAAGCCATTTGTACGTGTGGCAAAAGAAGCACTTCATTCACAACAAATGGCTTTATTAACACCGTAATATACATGAATAAGTGCCTTCCGAAAAGACTTTTTCCTTTCCTAAGAAAACATAATGTATCTGCATTTTTCTGGCCTGATCTTGCTACTTCCCATTATAGTAATAAAGCATTGGAGTGGTATCAAACAAATGGTGATGTATCGAAAGTGGCTAATCCACCAACTTGTCCTGAACTCCGCCCAATTGAAAGATATTTGGCCCTAGTAAAAGAGCATTTAAAGAGAACTAAAAGCTCAGCAAAAAATGAAACGGAGTTTAAAAAAAATGAACTTATTCCAGCAAAAAACTAATCGAAAACACAGTAAAAGCTCTAATGGAAGAAATACCGGAAAAGATCAGATATGTTATTAAAATCCAATAAGAAATAATTTAATCTTTTATATTTAGAACTTGAACATAATAGTCATTAATAAAAACATAGTTAAAAAAATTCGCCTGGTTTAGTTTTTATAATCAGATTTTTATGCACGAATTTTTTCGTACGTACCTGAGAATAAAATATCTCTAATAACAAAATATGCAAAAAACTCCCGAGTAGCAAAATATTAAAAAATTCGATTTTAAGGGTAAAATATGCAAAAATGTGCCATTTAAAATGCTAAAAAATTCCATGAAAATATGACAAAATATTTATTTAAAAGTAAAATATATCAAATATTAGATTAAGTCCAAAATACGCAAAAATATGCTGCAACAAATCGATGCCAAAATTCTTAAAATTGTCCAAAGCGGATAACTATCAGTTTGGTTTATTTCAAATACAGGGTAAAATATGACATTTAGAATTTTTTATTGCCCTGGTGGTGACAAATTTTTGTGCAAATTTTTTCGAATAAACTTTGAACCCAAATATTTTTATACAAAAAAATGTATTTTTTATATTTTTTTTTTTTTTTTTTTTTTGAAAAAATGTAAAAACCTTTCTTTCAATACCAAATTCCATATTGTTCCTTTAGCAGTTGTATGAAAAAAATACCCGAAAAATACCTTTTTCTATTCTACACCACCATAAGTGTATTTTTTTTCCTTCATCGACTCAGAATCATTTTCCGAGTCGATTGACGATGTCTCTTCAGTCCATCTGGCCAGCTGACCGTCTGTTCATGTAAACCTTGTGAACAAAGTGCAGGTATCAATTTTATAGATAAAATGTAATATAAATAGTGTTTATAGCAAAAAGATATCAGGAAAAAAGCAACATATTGGAGCTAAAACAAAAAAAGAAAATTTTTAAAGAATTTTAGAACGATAATTTTCTTTTGAGAAAAAAAGCGGATATTGATAGAGCGGATTTAAATATAAACTTCGAATAAATTCAACGTCGGAATTTACTCATTGAAAAACTTGTATTTATATTTAAAAATTGTTGCAAGTTTATTTGAAATGCTGCATTAAATTATCTGACTCTTTTTACAAAAATTCGGTTAATAAACGCAAAAGTTGTGGCCCAATTACTAGGAAAGACTTGTGTTCGTCGTAACTTCAGTTCATACTTTTGTGCCGATATCTAACTATTTTGTGTAATCTGATTCCAATAAAAGCATATCGAAAGTGATAATACTAACAATTATATTCGAACCGGAGGCCAATTTCATACCTCAAAGTTTTAATACGGATAAAAATCGTTCAAACAAATGTTGAAAATCTGATTATTTGGCCAAAATTGCTCAAAAAAAACTGTTTTTGTTTTAAAAATTGTAAAATAAACATAGAGATACAAAAATCGGAAAAGTAGCAGAAAAAAGCAAAAACGCAACAAAAATGCATAAAAGAATAAAACAAAAAAGGCATTTCTATCTTTTCTGTGTATCACATTAGACTGCACCAAAATTTACCGACTTTTGAATTTTGACCGTAACCCCCCTAGAATCGTTCATTGAGTTGTAAAAATATATTGGGTGAAATATTAGTGAAATCGCATATCGTTAACCCGTGCCGCATCGGACCTGAAGTTTGTATGGTACTTTTTTTTATATAGGGAAAATATGGGTTTTTTTCGTTTTTAGAAAAATTTAGCTATTAAATACTTTACTTTGTAACAAACTGTTAAAAAATCGTAATCTATAGATAATTGTCTATCAAGCAAGATATAAAAAGAAAAAATCCATTAAAAATATTGAAGTTATTCGAATTCTCCATACTATTAATGTGTTTTAGACCACTTGTGTATAGAGTGTAAAAACAAATTTACATTTTTATAAGAAATGTTTAAATAAAATGCTACTTTTAATTAAATTTGAACCATAATTACTGAAAATATGTTCTTGTTTCTCCAGAATAATTCAAACCCCTTTCCATGCTTTTTTAAAAAATTTGGATTTTTTTAAAAAACTCTAATTTCAAACTTCTGAAAATTTTGTTAAATAAATTTCAAAAAAGTTAGAATAAAACTATGAAAATTTATAGACTAGACTAGAGGAAATAAAATTAAAAAACAATTAATCAATACCTTGTACATATGACTAAACCGTGACTTTACTTTTCAGAATAAGGTAATCCTTTTATTTATCCATGATATTAACTAATAAAATTTACTTTACAAATATTTAAGAAAAGGTGTGTTTAAAAAAACGCTGACCCCAAGATCACTTGAGGATTAAATTAGCCTTTTTTTATTACACATATTAAAAAAGGTCTTTCTGTTATATTTCCATAAAACTTTATCGAAATCGAGATAAAAATAAATAAGTTGTCGGTCGTTGTGTATTCTTTAAAACTTTCAAATATTCCAAATTTTGACCTGTAATCTTCGATTTTTAAATATTATCCTTGCCCAATTATCCTAAAAACTTCAGAATGTATTTTTGAGACATGTTTTATCTTATCTTGTAATAACTCTGTTTAGTCTGAATATCAGTTCTAAAAAAATTTACTTTATAACTAGAAAACCGGAAAAAAAATCCTTTTTGCCGAAATCCACAAAATTCAAATCGCAGTTGTGGCTTAGTCATACAAGGTATTGACCTAATTCTTTTTCTATTTTATTTTTTGTAGTGTTGCCTATAAACTTCCATAGTTCTATTCCAACTTTTTTTGAAATTTATTTAAAAAAACTTTTAGAAGTTTTAAATTAAAAAAATTCAAATTTTTAACCAAGCATGGAAAGGGATTTGAATTATCTTGGAGAAACAGAAACATATTTTTCAGTAATTATGGTTTAAATTTAATTAAAAATTTTGTTTGTGCACTCCTTACATAAGTGGTTTAAAACACATTAATGGTCTGGGGAATTCGTAATAATTTAAACATTTTTTAATCGATTTTTTTCTTCTTATAGATAACTATGTGTAGACTACGATTTTTTAACATTTTTACAAAGCAAAGGATTTCGTAGCTAATTTTTTTAAAAACTGTAAAAAAACTATATTTTCCCCATATAAACACACCATAAAAACTTCAGGTCCGATTCGGCACGAGTTAACGATATCAGATTTCACTATATATCACGCAATATATTTTTACAACCCAGTGAACGATTCTAAAGGGAGTCACGGTCAAAATTCAATAGTAAGTATGCAGTCTAGTATCACACACAAGATTTTTGGGGACGCTGATTACAATTCCATAAAAAATTAAACATTCAAAATGGCGGATCTAATTTGGCGCCCAAAACTTGTTTTGTTATTTGAGGCAATTTTAAATAACAACATTAGATAAACTTGTGGTCCTTGAACACGAATTTGTTTTTGGCTTTTCCGAATTCAAAAAGACGAAGCGTTATGGGCCACGACCCCTGAATTTTAACCATTATTAGAAAAACATAAAAAAATATATCAAATATAGTCGTTTCGGGGGGGGGGGGGGGGGTACTAAAAATAAGAAATTCAAAGCGCTCAATCCAATATGACAATCAACAAATTTATTTTATAGCTTGACTAAATTTTAAATAATCGAGTTTGACAGATTTGTGATCACTAAAAACGAAATTGTAATTTATAATTTTTTGTAATTAAATAGATTTTTATTTAATGTTTTTAAATTCTCGCGTGTGAATAGTTGTAGGCAATTTAAAGTTATTTTTATTGTAATAAAAAAAATATTTTCGGATTAACGCCATATTAGATTCCCATTTTTTATTTTAAACATTTTATGTGAAAAATAGTTATCGACAAATACAACAAATTGTTGTCCCCATTTCGGTTTTCTCGTTTTTACCTTTCACTAAATATTTTCTTGTAAGAAATTATGTCAATAGGACGATGTCCTTCCGTCCGTTTGTCAGTTGAAATGGCGTTTATGAAGCACACCGATAACTGACATATATAGTATATATATCAAACGATCGGAAATCGTTTCGAAAATTTTGTTATTGAATTCAGAAAGATCAGTTCATAAATGGTGAAGATATGTCAAAAAAAAAAACAGTTTTTTAAACTGGTTTTCGATTTTATGAAGCCTGTTTATAAGATAGAGACTTTGTTTTTGCAAAGAAGATTTGGAAATTTTGTTCTGAATTTTCAGTCCAATAATAACCGAGATATCGGGCAAAACGCATTTTAGACTTTTTGAAGCCCTTGTTTAAGCTATGGATTTCGGTTTGATAGAGATCAGTAATAAATATTTTGCTAAAATTTCGGTTTTTTTAATTAACCATATCGGTGCATAAACATCCGAGTTATAGACAAAAATCCGAAATAGTTATTAAAAATATATACACACAAACATATATAGAAACATTGCAATGACTCAGTTTTGTTTTTTTGTATAAGCAAGCAGTAGTTAGTTGTTGATCATATATACATACACATAATCATTTTTTATGTATGTTTGTACGTTTTTTAGTTGGAAACAGGGCTGTCAGATGTGACGATTTTTCGCCAAACGTGGCGATTTTTAATAGCTCTTGAAGACTGAATTTTCCGTTTGGCGAAATGGCGAATTTTTTGGCAATATATAACATGGTGGCGATTGGTTAAACTAAATCGACGACGCTGAATTTAGTACTGCTAACCATTTTTAAAAACGCTCGTTTTTGAGATATTTAATTTTGAAAGGTTAAAAAAGGGTTTAAGAAAATTAAGTTTTTTAGCTTAAATTTAATAATTTACTCCCGTATTCACAAACAACTTTCAAATTTAAAATGCATTTTAAATCAAATTTTTCTTACAAATTTTGTCTCTAAAATGTATTTTAATTTTAAAATTTTTTGGTGAATACCGGGGTTAATTTTTTAATTTAAACTATATAACAATTAAGATTCCATTGAGTGTATAATAATGAACTATTATTATTATTAAACAAAACTTGAAACTGGCAAAATTGTTTAATATACATAAATAGTGTCCCTTTTATTTATAATTTTCAATTCTACTTTCATAATTAAGTTGAAACCCAAATGTTGCGAATACGAGCGCTAACTTCAAAAAACTTTATTGAAACCAAATAAAATTTTAATTTGGCGATTTTTGGAGATCTCTGATTAAAAATTTGACGACAGAGGCTCAAAGAAATCTGACAACCCTGGTTGGAATCAGAAACATTGCAATGACTCAGTGTTGTTGTTGTTATTTTTTGTATAAGCATATATCTACATACAAACATATGTATATAAATTTAGTTAGTAGTCATCAGAAGCTATCAGTTTGTTGTTTTTTTTAAGGAAGCAACGCTTGCTATGATATTTTAATATTGTGTTTACATTTTTGTAGTTTGAAAAAAAATTTAGATTATTTTTGTAAGTATAAATTTGAAAATATAAAAGCACACTTTAAAGCGTAAATTTTATTATTTGTCGGTAAGGTGGTGAAGGGTATAAAATATTTGACACACCCGAATATAGCGCTCTTACTTTTTTTTTTTTTTTTTGTATAAAATCATCAAAAATTAATACAACAATCTTTTTTTTTAATTTTCTTAATTTTTATATAAAAAATACAAAATTTTTTTATAGTATAAATTAATGAGATTTGAATTACCTTTTTTAATTAAAAGTCTATAGCTTAGGAATTTACGAACGGTAGCAAACGGTCACTAAAACTTAGATAGAAAATATAAAAATAAAAGAAATATATATAAATAAAAAATCACATCGCTCTTCTGCTAGAGAATCATGTTCAAGTTTTTTATCTTTTGAATTGAATTATAATTAATAACAGATCTTCTGATCCAATTCGACCAATGTATGTACGTATTTACTGAAATTCATCTTATTTTTATGACAAACGAATTGAGTTTTTTGTTAATAAAGATTAGCTTAAATTATATGTTATGTTAGTCAAATTAGAAATTTTAAAAAACTAAACTTAAAACTTTATTACATCCAGAGTTGTTGATTTATATGTCATTATTTAAAAATGGGATAATTTAAAAATTTTAGATAATAAAATGTCTGTGAAATTTTTGTGTAATTTCAACGGAAATTCAATTCAATAATTAGCAAATTTACTGTTCATAAAATTTCTCTAATGCATATCTTTGTCAAATAGAAATGAACTGAAGTCGATGACAAATCGCATTTTTGAGGTTATTTCTAAAAATGGTGACAGTACTCATTACTAATTGAATGTTAGAAGATAATAACTTTCATTTTTATAACCTAAAATTTAAAAATAAATTACAGTTTGCTTAGTTTTAAAATATTCCTTATTCAAGTGAGACACGAAAAAGTACCACAGAAATACATGTCTTTAAATAAATGCATAATTTTAGTATAACAAAATATGTATATTTTTTATTTCTTCGGGAAACTAAAGCCAACACTTTGAAATTTGGTTGCGCAAAAAATTATTTTTTTTTTCTGAACTTTAGTTTAGATGATATACTTAATTAAAGTTAAAAAATGTGATTCCTTATTCAAGTGACAGGCAGTGTATAACTGAATATAAGGTTCAAAAATATAGTGATAATCTGGTAGGAGACTGCAACAGAAGCAAACATTCAAAATGTTAAACTTACAATTATGATTTATATGTGCGAAAACTTTGAAAATCAGTTCAAATTTTTATTAAGTACAAAATTTTAATGTGTATATATATATTCTTATATAAGGGAGTTTAAATTTTTTAAGAATTGTGGAATCTCAGTTAGGACACAAATAATTCAAAATTGTATGAATCTCAAAAATACAATAACTCGAATTAACACATTTGTTTATATTTTAGAGATCATAGATTTAAAATAAAATAAATTTTATTTGTTTATAGTTTTAATTCAAATTAAGTAATTTTTAAAAAATTTATATTTTTATGAAATTTTTAAAATTTTGTATAATATGACGGTTTTAGTTGTGTGACTCAGGCAATATTGTTTAGATCACAATGTAAAAGATAAATACTTTGAAATTCAGTACAACAAGCGAATTTTTTAAGAACAACATTTGTATGAAAAGTACATTGGTCATTTTCATACAAATTTTATTTTCGAACTATTTGATTCTTTGAATGCATTATTTATGACCGAAATAAGGTTTAATGAGAAAATATAAAAAAAATGGGAAACATTTGATATTTGTTCTTTCGTAAATAAAGAAAAAAGTGTCAGAAAAATAAAAAAGGAAAACTATTTGATTAATATTTTTTATTATGTTTAATTTATATACTGCAACTAATCACTTTTGTCACATATATGGTATGGTTGGGAGTTGAATATATATATATATATATATATATATATATATATATATATATATATATATATATAATATATATATATATATATATATATATATATATATATACTATATATTATAACTATTATTTTAAATTGAAATTTACTTCTTTCTTGATTGTTTACACAATGCTATATCAAATATGTTTTATTAGTGGTTTTTATTCTCAAAATATTTCATATATACTGTAAATCGTTTCAATCCCCACCTACTACAATTTGGTTTGGTTGCCACTAAACTGGAAAGTAAAAAATGCAACAGACGAAAAACCGGAAATTGGCACATGACCAAAATGTTCTTATAATACATTATAGTACTATACACACATTTACACACACACACACACATATATATATTCATATTTTTAATATATATTACATTTTTTCCCGAAGCTGTCTATAAAACTATAACATATCTTATACTCACACCCATTCATATAGTATATTAAGATATAAAATAATAACATATACAAACAAAACTAAAACCAACTAAATTTTTGTAATTTTATTGGTGTGGGAGTTGGCGGTAGATAAGGGAAGCAAAATAAAAAGTAGGTGCTATAGAAATTAAAACAAGTTAGAGCGCTGTATTCGGCAGTGTCGAATCTTTTATACCCTTCACCACTTTACCAAAAAATAAAAAGAAATAATATGCCTTAATATTTTCATATTTATACTTAAAAAAAATAATACATACATACATACATACATACATACATACATACATTTGCTCAACAAACAACGCTTGCTTAAAAAAAAAATAAAAAACACAACAACAACTCATAAGCATACATACATCCAGGAAAATATATTAACGCTTCATCACTGCAGGCCTTTGTGAATGCCTCCAAACCTCTCCGCAATAATTTTAAACACATTACACTTTGCCTTCTATGAAAATTCCTCAAAGAAAGCCTCGGTTTCCTTTAAAAACAATTCGGTGCTAATTCTTGTTTCTCTTTCATTTGATACGATATAGAAAGCGTTTCACTCACATAATAATTTTATCATTACAAAAAGAAATAATCGCGAGACTTGCAAAGCTCAAATTTTAACTGTTGTTAATGAAGTTAGTCCGCATGTCTTTTTTAATTCAATTTCAGACTCTTTTGTAGTAGCATTGCACATAAAACAGCATATTCATTAATTTAAGAGTCCTTGCCCTCCCGCTTCTTTTTGGAAAGGAAAAGCGAAGGCCTTGCCTCCAATGACATGCCATGTACAAAAGAAATAGTGTTCGAATGCCAGTGGCATGTCTTGTGGATCCTAAATAAAGCATTTTTAGAATAACTATTTAGCCCTTTTTTTCCGGCTGGAATGTATTTATATATTTTTGTATGTATATACAAACAAACTGACTGCATATACAAAAAACAACGACATCAATAATCATTATAATACTGCTTCTATCAACTAAGCTGCTTGCTTATACAAAAAACAAAAACACTAATGTTGTCTTTGCAATGCTTCATATAAATGTTTGTGTATATATACATAAGAAAACCACTGCTTGCTTAGACAACAAATAACTACTGAATTTATATACATATGTTTGTATGTATGAGGACGCATGCTTATACAAAAAACAACAACACTGAAAGTCATTGCAATGCTTTTTATATATGTTTGTGTGTATGTATATTTTTAATATTTTTTTTCAGATTTCTGCCTGTAACTCGGTTATTTATAGACCGTTAGGTTAATTCATAAAATCAAAATTAAAAAAATATATATTTACAACAGATTTGTACAAAAACGAATTCTGAAAATTATATAGAAGCTTTACAGAGTTCAAAAATGCGTTTTGACCGATATCTCAGTTACTAATGAACTGATTTTCTTCAATTTCTCTGAAGAAATATTCCAAAAAAAGATTCAGAAATTTCTGTGCAAAAATGCAGTCGCTAGCTTATATAAAGGCTTAGAAAAGTCAAAAACAAAGATGTTTTTGGAGTCCTTTTCGATTTTTTGGCGATATCTCGACAATTAATACACCTATTTTGTTGATTTTATGAGTACCATTCTAAGAAATATTCCCTATAATTTGATGTATAAAACATATATGTAATGGCTTTCTAAAAACTAATTTCAACAGACAGACGGATATCGTTATATCGACTTCGCTATCAATAAGGACCCAGAAAATATATACTGGGGTCTTAGATGAATATTGTAGGAATTACAAACGGAATGACAAACTTATATATGTCCTTTACACCTGTGGTAAAGGGTATAAAAAGTACTCTTTTGCAGTGACGCCAACTTTGCCCTTTTCAGACTATATTTAGCCCTTCTTAGTAGTCCAAAACTCGAAAAACATTTTTTGCCCGAAACTAAAAAACGCCCAAATCTGACATTTTCAACTATTCTCGTTTAGCACTTTTAGCGCCCTTTTTACTGTTTTCCAAAAAATGGCTAAATATTTTGAGTATTATGGTCGCTTTTTGTTTGGGTA